>CM066163.1:45464756-45979756 GCA_033629205.1 Lithocarpus polystachyus
GGGGGGTTTTTATGTTTTTGTCAAATTTTTGGGTTGGGTTTTGTTAAAATGATCTCACATACTCATGCATTACATTCTATGTTCATTATTATAATGTTTCATGCATTCTAGGATTATGTGACTGTTTATACCTTGTGAGTGCTGTTAGGTTGGATTGGGTTTCTACCCATGATTCAATTTTCTTTAGTATGTAACATGTTCATGCATTGCATGTGTTTTTTTTTTCTTCTTTCTTGCCTTACCTTTGGCTGTGATTTTGTGTCTTTCTTCTCTCTCTCTCTCTCTCTCTCTCTCTCTCTCGTTTAGTCTCTTTGTCACAGAACCTAAGAAGTCTATTCTGTCTAAAAACCCTATTCTTCGTGTTCTTCTTCTTCTTTTTCTTTTTCTTTTCCCTCTGATTCAATTTGGTTTCGTGATGAGAAGGAACGAGATGACTTCTTTGAGAACTTCTCTAACCGAGCGATTCATTCGGAACGTTAGGTCATTCTGTCTGACTTCCCAGACATTCCTCTACCGGGTACGTTTAGCTCTCGGGGATGGGCTTCTCTATGTGAGAAACCCTCGAGGTGTCCTGACATGCTCATACATGAGTTTTACTCCAACATGCACACCATCGATACCTTTGTACTTTGGTTTAATACGGTATTCTGTGGTACACATATTGTAGTCACCTAGGAGCTCATTTTCGAGGTCCTACATGTCCCTAGGGTGGATCGTCCGGATTGCCCTAGTCATTGTCGTCTCTCTTCCATCTCTAGAGATGAGTTGGTCTCACTCTTCTGTGAGAAGACCATTTTGTGGGGAGGTGCTCTAAATTTCTCCACAACTGAGTTTGCTAAGGGTCCACGGAACCTTAATATGGTGATGACCTTTGTACTCACTTCACAGTCTCACTATAACACTATCACCGAGCCTCATGCTCATTTCCTTCTTTCCCTCATAGAGGGTCTTTCTATAGACTTTTCATCACACATGATAGAATCTATTATAGATTGCTATCGAGACACTGCCACACGTGATAAGCTCATCATTCCTTCGGCTATCACGCGCATCCTCACACACTTGCACGTCACCATTCCTTCTTCTCCTTTCTTCTATGTCATGGATGCCATTAGCAAGGAGTTTATTCAAAGAAGTGCAGTGCAGCTTACTGCGAAGCGGCCTTGTGTGGAGCCTTTGGATGTAGCCCTTGTAGACCTTGCAGCCCCTTCCTCTCGACCCTCTTCCTCTTCTGCCCCTTCTTCCTCATTTAGGGCAGCTGTCTCCCTTGCTGACATCATGGAGCAGCTTCAGCACATGTGTGCTGATTTTGGTAGTCGTCTTGACCATTTATCTGATGAGATGTGTCAGATGAACACCAAAATTTGTCGCATTGCTCGCTGCTAGTCTCGCCTTGGTGGTTTTGTGCCCTCACCTTCACCTGAGCATGCTGAGGGGTCCTCTTCTTTGGATGGTCGAGATAATGATGGTGATGATGCTTCTGGCTCTAAGTATGATGATGAGATGACGACCCTCAGTGATACACTCTTTATCACTCGTGACAAAAAGGGGGAGTAGTTTTGTAGATAAGAGTAGTCTTGTTGTTAGGGGGAGAGATAGCATAGGATATACTAGATATGGTGAGAGTGTTTTGAGTGTTTTGACGGATGTAGTGAGGTTTTGGTGTACTTTCTTTTTTCTCATTACATATACAATGGTCTTGTGACCACTTTTGTTACATTAATTGTATTCTTTGATATATATATGAGATGATGTATGTTTTCTTTACCTTTTTCTCACATGTGTTGTTTCTTTTCTATCTTTATACACATGTTTCTTTTTGTATACAACTTGTCTATGTTTCACACTTGATGCCTTAATGAATCTTATTTAAGTGTTTCAGATAAGACATGTTGCAACTCTATCATGCCATAATCTCTCTTTTTGCAAAGTTTTCAAGTGTTCGTTGTAGGGTTAGACTTATGTACTTTTGTAAATTATGGGATAGTTGTGTTAAACTTCTCTCATAATTGCTTTTTGTGGTTTTGTCACAGATTGCAAAGAGATAGATTGTTAGGTTTATATATATGGTTAGATTTAAGATGAGTTTAGTACTTCAAGAAACATGTTGTTCAAGTCAAGTATTAAAGACATGGAGATTGGTCTAAGAAACAAGTAAAGAAAAGCTGTTCACTAAGTCTCGACAGATAGCTTGACAGAAGCCTACTATCGAGACTTAATGTGAAGCTCGATAGATAGCTCGACTAGAGGTGGCAAATGGGCGGGTTGGATCATAAATGGGTTGGGTGTGTAATTACCCATTTATCCATTTATGACCCGTTTATATATAAATTAATTATCCATTACTAACCCAACCCATTTAATTAGTCTCTTAAAAAAAAAAAAAACTCATTTAATTAGTAACCCACCCATTTAACCCAATATGACCCAAATACCTCTAAAACAACTTGAATACTCTCTTGACCTCTAAAATTATCAAAATACCCTTAAATACCTAAAATGATGCAAATACCCTTGCAATTTCAAAATTACCAATATACTCTTGGACATCCAAAATTATCTCCAAAATCTCTAAAATGAGTAAAATACCCATGAAACTTAAAAAATGACCAAAATACCCCGATATCACTAAAATTACCAAATATGCTTAAAAACCACTAAGATAACCAAAATACCTTCAAAATCTCTAAAATGATCAAAATACCCCCTGAAACCCAAAAAATGACAAAAATACCCCTCGAAACCTAAAAATTACCAATTTACGCGCGAAACCTAAAAAATGACTAAAATACTCCCAAAACATAAAAAATGACCAAAATATCCCTAAAACCCAAAAAATGGCCAAAATACTCCCGAAACCTAAAAATGACCAAAATACTTCCAAAACCCAAAAAATGACTAAAGTACCCCCCAAAACCCAAAAAATGACCAAAATACCCTAGAAAACCAAAAAATGACCAAAATACCCCTCTAAAACCCAAAAAATGACCAAAATACCCCCAAAACTCAAAAAAATAACCAAAATACCATCGAAACCTAAAAATGACCAAAATACCCCAAAAACCTAAAAAATGACTAAAATACCTCCAAAACCTAAAAATGACCAAAATACTCCTGAAACCTAAAAATTACCAAAATACCCCAAAAACCTAAAAATGACCAAAATACTTCCAAAACCCAAAAAACAATTAAAGTACCCCCAAAACCCAAAAAATGACCAAAATACCCCCGAAACCTAAAAATTACCTAAATACCCCCAAAACCTAAAAAATGACCAAAATACCTCCAAAACCTGAAAATTACCAAAATACCCCCAAAACCTAACAAAATGACCAAAATACCACTGAAACCAAAAAATTACCAAAATATCTCTGAAACCTAAAAATAACCAAAATACTTCCAAAATCCAAAAAATGACCAAAATACCCCTGAAACCCAAAAAACGACAAAAATACCTCCCGAAACCCAAAAAATGACTAAAATACCCCCGAAACCTAAAAAATGACCAAAATACCCCCAACACCTAAAAATGACCAAAATACCCCAAAAACATAACAAAATGACCAAAACACCCCTAAAATCTGAAAAATGACCAAAATATCCCCGAAACCCAAAAACTGACCAAAATACCCCCCAAAACTCAAAATTACCAAAATACCCCCGAAACCTAAAAATTACCAAAACACTTCCAAAACCCAAAAAATTACTAAAGTACCCCTAAAACCCAAAAAATGACCAAAATACCCTCGAAACTCAAAAAATGATTAAAATACCATTGAAACTCAAAAATTCCAAAATACTCCCGAAACTCAAAAAATGACCAAAATACCTTAGAAACCTAAAAATGACCAAAATACACTCGAAACCTAAAAAATTATCCAAATACCCCAAAACCTAAAAATTACCAAAATACTTCTGAAGCCTAGAAATTTACCAAAATAACCAAAAAAATATAAAAATTATTGAAATAACCCTAAAACTAAAAGATGACAAAAATGCCATCGTAACCTAAAAAATGACTATAATACCCTTAGAATCTAAAAGACAATCAAAATAATCCCGAAACCTAAAACATTACCGAAATTCCCTCGAAACCTAAAAAATTACAGAAATTCCCTTGAAACCTATAAAATGATTGAAAGACACTTAAAACCATTAATTTGTCAAAAATATCCTCTAAACATCCAAAATACCCTAAACCTCTATTTCAGTAATTTTAGATGTTTCAGGTGTATTTTGGTCATCTTACATGTTTAGGGATATTTTGGTCATAATTTGGTTTCAGGGGTTTTTATCAATAATTTTTTTTTTTAGGTTTTGGAGTTATTTTGGTCATTTTTTAGATTTTGGGGGTATTTCGGTAATTTTTTTACGTTTCGGGGGTATTTTAGTTATTTTTTAGGTTTTGGAGGTATTTCGGTCATTTTTTAAGTTTAGGGAGTATTTTGGTAACTTTTTAGGTTTAGGGTGTGTTTTGGTAATTGTTAGGTGTTAGGGGTATTTCGGTCATTATTTTAGGTTTTGGGGTTATTTTAGTTATTTTTTAGGTCTTGTTTTCATCATTTTTTAGGTTTCAAGGTATTTTGGTAAATTTTTACGTTTTAGGGGTATTGTAGTCATTTTTTAGGTTTAGGGGGTATTTTGGTAATTTTTTAGGTTTAGGGTGTATTTTGGTAATTCTTAGGTTTTGAGGTTATTTCGGTCATTTTTTAGGTTTAGAGGGGTATTTTGGTAATTTTTTAGGTTTAGGGTGTATTTTGGTAATTCTTAGGTTTCGAGGGTATTTCGGTCATTTTTAGGTTTTGGGGGTTTTTTGTCTATGTGAAGTTATTGCGTTTGTACGCCATAGGGTTTTGCAACCAAATGCTTCTTGATCTTCATTGTTGATGAAGTGAAGAACTTTGCAACCAACAACATTTGTTCAAGTTGTTGGAGTTAGTCATATACTAGGATCCGTGCGAAAGGTTAGTCACAAATTGGAGGTTTGTGCATCAAAGGGAAAGAAGGCTACTATAAGATCAAGTCCAATTAGGTATTGGAGCGAAGGTTCAACTGTAGGTTGGTATTTCAGGATAGGCCAAGATAGTTGGTAAGATTCTTTATACTTGTAACTGCTTGATTGTTAATTAGTGAATTCTTGGGAGTGGTGACCTTAAAATCACCCGATGGGATTATTGCCTTGCGAGGTTTTCCCCATTTGTCAACAAATCACTGTGTCTAATTATTTTTCGCTACAATTTGAAAATTCGGCCCGGTCTTGTGAAATTGTTTAGGGTTTCTTTTCTCGCAATCGTAGACATATATAAAGCTTATTTTAAGAACCATCATATACAGATACAAAGACAAAGAGACTTATTTTCTTTGTGTGAAGTCACTGCATTTGTACGCTATAGAGTTTTGTAACCAAGTGATTTCTGATCTTCATTGTTGATGAAGTGAAGAACTTTACAATCAACGACATCTATTCAAGTTGTTGGAGTTAGTCACGTACTAGGATCCGTGCAAAGGGTTAGTCATAAAATTGGAGGTTTGTGCATCAAAGGGAAAGAAGACTACTACAAGATCAAGTCTAATTGGGTATTGGAACGAAGGTTCAACTGTAGGTTGGTATTTTGGGATACCAGGTTAGTTGGTAAGATTCCTTATACTTGTAACCACTTGATTGTTGATTAGTAGATTCTTGGGAGTGGTGACCCTAAAATCACTAGGTGGGGTTTTTTCCTTACGAGGTTTTCCTCATTTGTCAACAAATCACCGTGTCTAATTTATTTTTCGCTGCATAGTATTTTTGGTGATTTGTTGGTATCTTCACAATTTGCATGCAATTGAATCTTATTAATCGATTTGGGTTAACCCAACAATAGTGATGATGTTGCTAAACTTTGTCACATGAATATTGTGAGGAATATAGGTGTTTAAAGAGTTCTAGTGCAAAGAGGAAAAAGAAGAAGTTACTAGAGGGCCGTAGCACTTATAAGAATACTCAACAATCATGACATGGCCACTCATGCTCTCTTTTGTCATCACTCCTTTTTGTTTTTTGAATTTGATAAATAATCTTATAATAAATGTATAGAAAAACCCTTAAATCTAGGTTTGTTTTGACTTAAAATGTCTATTTAAATTTTGATGAGGAACTTTTTAGCTAGCTTATACTACAAGGCCCACTCCTCTAAGAAGGCTAACTCGTCTCAAATAGAGAATTCAATGGAACAGGTGCAACTCTTCAAGCCTAATCTCATGACTCGCCTGTCACATCAAAGACAGACGAATAAGGACATGAGTCCCTCATCATATGCCTATTCGTCACCTACAGAGACGGACGAGAAGCATTTGGAAGCTTCAACTTAGCACCCGTCTGTCACCTCCAAAGTCGGACGAGGGAAGGTGGACTTTGGAAATGTACTACCCTACTAGTTATTACCTAAGACTCTTTTACATTCTCGCTACCTCTGGCAAAGAGATAACTCCCTTCTCCTACAAATCAGCTGAGGGTAGCTCCAAATCCTTATAATTCAGCTAAAGTGGTCATCTACGGACCCTTATATAAACACCAAGACACCATAGTTTCGAGGTACGTGATAAATAAAATTCTCAAAGTTCTTTCTTTTGAGTTTATTGAGATTATTGTGAGTTCATGACTTAACATTCGGAGGGTTTTAGGTTGGCACCACATTGACTTAACTTTTGGAGGGTCTTAACCTTCAGAGGGTTTAACATCGGCACCACGCCGGTGTACTTTAAAGGTATCTTCATTCTTTAGGTTTTTGACTCTTCATCCTTTACTGATGACTGCGAGTTTGGACAATTGACTTACTGACAATTTAAGCATCATCAAATTTGATGTTATTTATGTATAATTTTTTAAAATTTATATTATTTCAAACAAATAATTAATAAACATAAGTTTATCCACACTCTCTTGGATACTTATAAGCCAATCATCAAATTATTATATCAATTTGTCATCAATCATTATGTCTTAATAAGAAAGGCCATTGTCAAATTCATCAATAAAATAAAAATATTATCCAAGTAAGGTGTTCGTGATTGATCGGTCCCCTCCTTACTCTTTATTTTTATTTTTATTTTTTTGATGAAAATATTATATGAGAGCTTATTATATTTCAAAATTTCAATATCTATATGGAATAATAAATATAAATCTCACTGATTTATATGAAATAAAATTAATAGATGTAAAGTTCTAGTCTTCATATTTTAGTTTTTGGTAAACAAAGCTACTGAGTAGGATAGAATTTGTTGAAAGAAATTAGTGCATCGTTAGTGAAAATCTAATAGACTTTGTGCTTTACAACATTACATCATAGACAATGTTGTTTGATATGGTTTTAATGTCTCGATGGGATTATCTCCCAATTGAGCACCCACCTTTCTTCCATGGTGGAGTTTGCAAACCTGAAGTGGACTTTCTAGATCTTCAATGTTGGAAAATCTGGTTTTGTATCTCATACAAAACACACAGCAGAAGTAACAAAAATGGATCTATTTCATTCATGATTGTTGCATGCACTTTGTAAATTTCAGAATTTAAGAACAAGAATGCGTACCTACCTTGGTGCGGTGAAATTCAAAACAAAAGATTAGAAGTACTTGGGAACACTTTTAATCTTCACTCCAATTCCACTTTACGTCCAAGAAGTGTGGTCTCTCAATCAGTTTCTAAGGGAGAATAATTGAGTGGCTTCACTCGCACATACACATCACTTCACATGATGTCTCTTTTTTCTCTTATGAAAAATTCTGTATATTTCTCCCTTTATAACTAACTGATTATCTAATTGGGCTGGCCTATTGGGCCTTTCTAATTGGGCTTTAGTGTGTCGCTTGGAGTGGGACCAAAAGGGACCAATAAGACACTAGCTCTAATGGGTCTTAGGCTTTTCTATCAACTCTTGACAAGCCCAAAGTTACAATTAATTATATTTAATACTGCTATATAAATATAATTGCATTCTAGGCCTTATTAATAAATTATATTCCAAGATTTTATTATACATGTAACCCCTTCATAAAAAATATTCGTAGTAATATGAAGTCATGAATGTAGACTGCCACTTTGTTAATTACTACATCTTAATCCTTGAGTACCTGGTTTAATCCTTTTAAGTTATTCATCATATATTTATGAGATCCAGTTCCATAAATATATACTTTAGTATATCCTTACTAAAGTGGTTAGGCCTAATACTTTGAATAACCAAACCTATTAAACTTATTTCAATGGAATATTTTATATCTCCATTAAGAGATTATGAATTCCATCTTGAGAATATATATTCCATCAACACTAAATGTGGATGCCCAACATACTGAGGTTTTGATCGTGACTTTCGATCTCACTCCTAATATATCAAAGCAACCTAAACTTCATGATCAGGTCCATTATTCTCTCAGGATTAAGAGTTCATGCAAATAGGAGTTGTGAGATTTATTATTTATTTGACAGTCGTTAGAAGAATAATAAATCTCACAGTGGTCCAGTTCAATATGTCTTAACTCTTAAAACATATCAACATATCAACTAGAAGTCTCCACTTCCATGATCAAGACAAATCATCTTAGTTGATATGTTATAGTCTTCGCAGATGAAATGTCCAATTTCATTACCGACTACGAACTATAATTCTGAGTTTACAAAAAACTTGTGATTTATATCTTCCGTGACTAAATCACATACTATGCATCTTATGGACTATATGATAATGTCCAAATATTCATATTACCATTATTTTAGATAATAATAAAACAACTTTATTAATCATAACATTAAGTCATACATAATGTCATACATAGCATCATACAATAGGATTTAAGGGTACATGTCCTAAAAATCTCCCACTTGTCCTAAAGACTATTGTGCACTAATCTAACTCCCATTCCCTCTAAATGTAACTCAAAAGTCCTTTGTGGCAAGGTTTTGGTAAAGGGATCTGCTAGATTACTTGCACTATCAATCTTTGCTACTACTACATCTCCCCGAGCAACAAAGTCTCGAATAATGTGGTACTTTCTCTCAATGTGCTTTCCTTTCTTGTGATTCCTTGGATTCTTGGATTGTGCAACCACTCCACTATTGTCGCAAAACAATGTGATGGGAACTTGCTCCATTCTCACAACACCAAAATCAAAAAGGAATTTCTTGAGCCAAGCAGCTTCCTTTGCCGCGTCACAAGCAGCAACATATTCAGCTTCCATGGTAGAGTCCGCAATACAAGATTGCTTAACACTCCTCCAACTTATGGCTCCACCTCCCTAGGTGAACACACAACGTTTGGCTTCACCTCCCAAGATAAAATCATTAAAGAGAAAGTTTCCTTCTACTAGTGATGCATATCTATGACACTTATGTTTAGATCATATTAATTCAAATAGGATTTAAAGACTAATCAAAGATGGACTTTTACAGCCCATGGACTTTGATGGATTTCCAGTTTGTGAATCTTGTTTAGAAGGTAAAATGACCAAACGACCTTTTAATGCAAAAGGTAGAAGAGCCCAAAAGTTGCTTGAATTAGTTCATACAGATGTATGTAGTCCTATGTCAACTAAAGCAAAAGGAGGTTATGAGTACTTCATCATTTTTACGGATGATTACTCAAGATATGGTTATGTGTACCTAATGAGATGGAAGTCCGAAACTTTTGAAAAGTTCAAAGAGTTTAGGGCTGAAGTTGAAAATCAATTGGGTAAACGCATAAAGGCCATTCGATCTGATAGAGGTGGCGAATACCTTCTTGGGGATTTCAAGAATTACCTAATTCAAAATGGGATTATCTCCCAATTGATTGCACCTGGAACTCCCCAACAAAATGGTGTAGTGGAAAGAAGGAATATGACTCTTTTGGAAATGGTTAGGTCCATGATGAGTTATTCAAATTTACCAATTTCCTTTTGGGGATATGCACTAATAACTATTATGCATATTTTGAATTTAGTTCTATCAAAATCTGTTCCCAACACACCTAAGGAATTGTGGAATGGGCGCAAGCTAAGTTTGAAATATCTCCACATTTAGGGATGTCCAGCATATGTGTTGAAAGGGAAGTCTGATAAGTTGGAAGCTAAAACGGAAGTATTCATGTTTATAGGTATTAAAAGGAAACCAAGGGTTATTTATTCTATAATCATAAGGATAACAAAGTGTTTGTTAGTACCCATGCCAAATTTTTGGAAGATGATTATGTGAATAATTTCAATCCTAGAAGTAAAGTTGTATTGGCTGAATTAGATGAACCTATAATTGAACAACCAATGGATGAAACTAGGAATGATGTGGTTGTATTGGATACACCACAAGATATTACACATGAGATGACTAGTACACAGGTGCCTCGTCGTAATGGGAGAATTGTTCGGCCTCCAATAAGATTTTTAGGTTTGGGAGAAACTTATGAAGCTATCCTAAAAGAGGCTGAATCGGATTCCTACACTTATGAGGAGGCAATGAATGATATAGATGCACATCATTGGGTCCAAGCTATGAAATATGAATTGGATTCTATGTATTCCAATCAAGTATGGGATCTTGTAAAGGCGCCTAACGCATTAAACCTGTTGGTTGCAAATGGGTTTACAAGAGGAAGAGAGGGATATATGGAAAGGTTGAAACCTTTAAAGCAAGACTAGTGGCGAAAGGGTATACACAAAAAGAAGGTATTGATTATGATGAAACTTTTTTGCTAGTAGCTATGCTTAAATCTATCAGAATTCTCTTATTTATTATTGCTCATTATGATTATGAGATTTGACAAATAGATGTCAAGACTGCATTTCTTAATGGCAATCTTGAAGAAGAAATATATATGATGCAACCTGAAGGTTTCATAGCAAAGAACCAAGAGCATATGGTATGCAAATTGAAAAAGTCCATTTATGGACTTAAGCAAGCATCTAGGTCATGGAACATCAGATTTGATCAAGCAATCAAATCATTTGGTTTTGAACAAAATCTTGATGAACCATGTGTGTACAAAAGACATCAAGATAAAGTAGTAATGTTCCTAGTGCTTTATGTTGATGATATTCTACTCATTGGAAATGATGTAGGAGTAATGTCATCAGTAAAGGTTTGGTTGTCAAGCCAATTTGAAATGAAGGACTTAGGTGAAGCTAACTTTATTCTAGGGATCAAGCTTTGGCAAGATCGCAAGAATAAGATGTTAGGTTTATCACAAACTGGGTATATAGATAAGTTTTTAGAACGGTTTAGCATGCAAAACTCCAAGAAAGGATTACTTTCTTTTAGACATGGAGTTCCTCTGTCTGATGACCAAAAACCCAAGACTCTAGAGGAAGAAAATATGATGAGACAAGTTCATTATGCTTCTGCAGTGGGAAGTCTCATGTATGCACTAGACCAGATATCTGTTTTTTAGTTGGCATGGTTAGCCGATATCAATCAAATCCAGGACTTAAACATTGGCAAGTTGTAAAGCATATTCTCAAGTATCTACAGAAAATAAAAGATTATATGCTTGTTTACCATAGTGAGGATTTGATTCCCATTGGTTATACAGATTCAGATTTTAAGTTAGATCTTGATTTCAGAAAGTCCACTTCAGGTTGTGTGTTCACCTTGGGAGGTGGAGCCATTAGTTGGAGGAGTGTTAAGCAATCTTGTATTGCGGACTTCACCATGGAAGCTGAATATGTTGCTGCTTGTGAAGCGGTAAAAGAAGCTGTTTGGCTCAAGAAATTCCTTTCTGATCTTGGTGTTGTGAGAATGGAGCAAGTTACCATCACATTGTTTTGTAGGTGTATCAATTACTTTTGTTAGGCATCGATTTTGTTGCTTATGAACTTAATTAAATTATTTGACTTCATTTCTAAAAGGATTGCAGTTTGGTGATGCCTCAATTAAAAGAACTTTTTAAAGCTTAATATGATTATAGATGATATTGATAACAATATTCAGTGGAAAATAAAGGACCAAATTCTAAGTGAGATTCAAAGTTAACAAGTACCAAATAGCATGTGGATCAAAGCTATGCTAAAACATTGTGCTAATAGAGCTAATTGATGTTGAATAGGGATAGATTGATGCAAACATGAAATGATATCAATAATAAATTAATGAAAGATTATTTAGACTAATAACTAAGAACTTTTTTTTTTTTTTTTTTGAGAAAGTAATAACTAAGAACTTGAATCAAATTCAAAGGTATTGAAATATAACCAAGATTAGCAAAGTAATGAACTACAAGTAAACTACTTGTTTGAACTATAAACAGTTTACAAAGCCCTACGAAGTAGGAACTAAAAGGAAATACAGTACCAAGAATACAATTCTCTATATAAGTCGTTGGTCAATGGAAAGTTGTGTTCTTGAAAATGAGTCTTCTATTTATACTTGAGACCTCTTGTGGTTTATGTTAGAAAAAAAAAGTTTGATTTAACAATGCAAACCCTAAAAGATTAGCAATGACAGAAATTAAAGAGAGTTATAAGGATCTTACAAAGTTATAAAATTACAAAATGACATTGTCCTTAAAGATTGATTCATGCCATCTGGAATAGAATTCGGTGTGAATGAATCTCTTAGCCCAACAACCCTGTAGGATTAGACTATAGCACTGATCTTCGAGTTAGCGACGGTTACTCTTTCTCCATGATTCTTCTTCCTTGGGCTCTAATGCCACTTGTCACGTTTCTAAGTGTTGTTTTAACTTTGATAACCAAATTGACAAAGTCATATGTGATTTGTTGACTCGATGCAGTGTTATCATGTGTACCTTCCTTGTGCTCGTTACAACCTAGCTCTCTATGCAGCATAGGCAGCAGCTACGGTAAGGACATAGTCACGTAGAATGGAAACATATGCAAATCATTCAGCTTACCTTGTGGACCCATTCATAATATGCAGATTCAGCTGCCTGAGATTCAGATCCACTTATAGGTGCGGATAGAGATCGAGTTGACCGAGTTGCTAAGCTATAGCCAGCAACTTCAGCAGTTGCATTTGATCCGGTTGAACCAGCAGTTGCAGAGTCTCTGCTAAAAGATGCTACATTCATGCCAATGTTGTGCATGATAATTGCCACATCTGCATTGTCCACAATTTATTTTACAGATGTCACGTCCCTGTTCCGTCACTTGTCACGCTGTTGGTGAGGCCGAATTTTGATTATTTTGTCCAACAAATATGCCATTGTATATTTTCCTTCTAATTGGAAATACTCGTGGAATAGCACAGGTAACTTCCAACAAAAAGTTCCAATGTGAATTATGTGGTCCAAATAACTTTTGAGTTAACTTGCAAAGCAAATCACCAAATATGTTTTGACACCTTAACGTATGTGTGGAATGGAAAGAGAGTGACAAGACTGTATTGTGTTATGTGTTTTAATTTCACACAGATGACAGAACATTTGTACTTGTGTGCAGGATTTGGTAATGGTAATGGACCTTCAATGTTGATGATGAAGTGTCTGTCAACTGCTAATAAATCATCAATATGTTCATCTTCCCCTTTTCCGCGGAAAAATGGATTTCTTGAGTTAGGTTAGATCACCACCCAAATTCAGCAGGCAGAAGGCAGCAGCTGCCACCAAATCATTGAAACCTTGGGTCTAGTTTGGCCTACTCCATTGTGAAGCACATTTAAATTCTAATCCACTTTGTTTGGGTAATATATACATACAGTACATTTTCTTTCTTTGTTTAATAGGGCTGGTCGTTGGTCATTGTCCTGTCTTTTATATTAATTGATGCATTTGTTTGCTCAGTCCTTACATTGCTCAGATATGAAAAGTTGCTATGAAAGTTGGAAATAAATATATCCTTCAATATAGCCTTTAATTTGGCTTAATGTTCCCATCCAAATTTCCAACCTCCCACCTACATGCAAACACTTACATAGTTACATAGTACCTAACCTTCCAACGCCTTTTTATTTCTTTTCTTCGGTATACTTTATAGTCCAATTACCACAATTCAAGCAAAAAAAAAAAAAAAAAAAAAGGAGTCCAATTACCACAAGCAATTTCCAACAAAATATCTAAATTTTTAATCAATTTTTAGTTAAAATAATAATTTCATTTTAGCTAATCAATTTTTTTTTTCAAAAAACTAATAATCCAACAAACATTATTCTCTCTCTTTTATTTAGACATTCTTTATTTATTTATTGATGTTAAATCTTAGTAATCAATGTACTTACTCATACAAAGAGGTTACCATACCTTTTGACTTGTGTTATAAGACTTTATGTCACAATTACATGAGGCCACAAACATTTGGAAAACGAACCACATGAGCTAGCAATTAGTCTTCAAAATTAGTGAGCTATCCCATTGCTACCCTTCATCTGATAAGAATCATATCTCATTTCAAATTCAAACACTCGACCCATCTTACGTGGATGCTCCATGAATTCTATTGTTGGAGAAAATGATTTGACTTTTGGGGAAACTCGAACGTACGTAATATGTTACTTGTACAAAGATTTTATTTTATCTTTTTTTAACTTGATAAGGAGGACAAAATTGGCCTATGCCCTTTTAAAAAATATAATCCAGTATTTTGTCTCTTTTCTCAAACTAATTAGGGAAATACCCTTCTTTTGAAACTCGATTTTTTTAAAATCGAGTTAAGCCCTATAGTGACGTTTTTAAGGAGTCTATAGTGACGTTTTCAGGACCTATAGTGGCATTTTAAAACTCGAACTCCATGAACTCGAGTTATAGGTAAAAAAAAAAAAAAAATTTTGCCTATAACTCGAGTTCATGAAGCTCGAGTTCTAAAACACCACTATAGGTCCTTAAAACGTCACTATAGGCTCCTTAAAACGCCGCTATAGAGCTCCAAATTTTTTTTTTTAAACTCGATTTTTAGAAAATTAAGTTACAAAAGAGGGGCATTTCTCTAATTAGTTTGGGAAAATGGGTAAAATGCCACTTTTTTTGCATGAAAAGGGCATTTGCCCATTTTGTCCTTGATAAGGGTGGAAAGGACATTGACTAGAAAGAACCACCCTTAGAGGAGGATTAAATTAATGCTGCTCATTTAACCCAAAAAAAAAAAAAATTAATACTGCTCTTCTATAAATAAATGAATAGTTTTAGTGACAAACAACACAATATGCCACATAGGACAATTGTAGCAAAGTTTGTAAATAAACAATGATAAAATTGTTAAAGTCCTTAAACTTTTGAGGATGGTAATTCTGCTACAAATGGCATATGTACTTGTTAAATTAATGTGATCGTTTGGTATTGCTGTATGAAGTAGTGCTTTAATTGAAAATTTCTTGAATGTTTTGAGTGTTTGACAATTTATTGTGAATAGTGCATTAAAAATTCGAATTTATAAAACATAAACAAACCCCAAATTTCAGCTTAAACCCCTCCTTAAGGTTCTTAAGTGAAATTGTCGAACATTTGACACCTTCAACTAAAAGAGTTTTAAGTTTTGTTCATCTAAAAGCTCTTTTCAATCACTCCAAAAACAAAACCAAACAGGCATGCATCTAAACTAAATACTTTTTTCGCAGTGCAGCAGGAAGTTTGAGTTTTAATTGTAGAACTTTAATACTAAAGCTTTTGAAATATAGAACTTTGATTGAATTATATATATATATATATATATTTTTTTTTTTTTAGTGTTTTGAATGTTTGGTTAATAGAATAATACTCTAAAGTTCTAAATTTATAAAATATGAACCGCGACTTGTAAAACTTTTTTCTAAAAGCTCTTTAAAGTTGTTTTATTTTTAATGGACTGCCAAACACTTACTTTTTATTTATTTATTTTGCCACCAAACATAGTTTAAAGGTCTTGAAGGTCTTTTATGCGAGATGGCCCTAGATCCATAGAGATGATTTTTTCTTTTGAGGTCAATCTGTATAATTGATTAAGATTATTATTCTTTATTTTTTATACTTTCTCCGCTCACCTTGATAGAAGTACCCTCTACGGTTCTTATCAAAAAAAAGAAAAAAAAGAAAAAAAAAAAAGTACCCTCTACGGTCCATGTACATATGGCATTTATGGATTGATCTACATTTACAATTTATTTAAATGAAATTTTAGTATGTCTTAGAAGCTATATATTTTTATGTGATTTTTTTAGTGATATATATATTTTTTATATGAATTACTGTATGCACCAAGGGTTGAAGTACCGAATTTATTTATAGGATTTCACCGATTTTTGTATACATAGGTAATATTTATAGATCAAAGCTATTAAAGTTAATCTGTGAATAGTGGAGCAAAATGATTAATGAGTAAATGGTTGACCTCAATATATGTGTGGACAAAATTAGGCTATTAGACTATCTAATTCATTAACAAAATTTTTATAATATTCACTATTTTTATGTAAAAAGTTTTGACGGTGAGTAATGAGTAATGACTTAGAACGTCAAATTACCAAAGTCCAATGCTCAAGGAAAAAAAAAAAAACCACTTGGAACAAATGGCCTGCAAAGGCAAAGCTGGTTTGCACTTCATGGGGGCACTTTTCATTTGGCACTTGTTAAATTTTTAGACCTCAAATTAATTTAGTGTTTTATTCTATGAGTTTGTTTTAATATATGTTGTTGTCAAATACCATATATGTGCCGCTATTAGAGGCTAAGGCCGTTGATAACTCTTTCAATGGAATTATATATACAGTAGTTGGTTTTAGTTAGCTTAATTGGTAAAGTTTTTAGTAGTTGAATAAGAAATTTGAGGTTCAATTTTTGCCTACACAGAAAATCGATTGGTGTCTTGGTTTAATGATAAAAAACTATTATAAAAAGCAGACACTATAAGTGTGTGTATATATATATATATATATATAAAATTATAAAGTAGTGCTGGTTAATTGACATTTGGCTCCAAATATGAAGCACAAGATATATAATTAGGACATGCAGGAACTTGCTCAAACCATAGTACGTGACATAATTAAAGGCAATATGAGAAGTAGGCAAATGTAATAAACATCTGTTGAGATAATAATAATAATAATAATAATAATAATAATAGCCAGTTGTAACATGGTTGTTAAAGCTGAGTTCTGTCTTCAATTCATTCCCACACTAGGCTTTGTTCTCTCTGAGACATGACAATTGGAGATAGGTGCGTGCTAGCTAGATATTGCTTGGATTAGAAAATAGGTCAATATATAACTCCTTAATTATTTCATTTATCAAAACTAAAGTAATTAAGGTGAAATTTTTACACAAACATGAAACAACAAAGCCAGGTGACAGTGAAAACAAGGGATTGGAATTTGAACTGCCCAATCAAATTCATTTCTATAAACCTATAGATAAAACCGGCCAAATTTGCACTAGTGCACAAGGATGAGGCTATACCCTTATCCAGCTCTAAGATAAAGTATACTATATTTCGGTAATACCAACTCAGCATCTGATTTGGTATT
The DNA here is from genome assembly GCA_033629205.1 of Lithocarpus polystachyus. Taxonomy (NCBI): domain Eukaryota; kingdom Viridiplantae; phylum Streptophyta; class Magnoliopsida; order Fagales; family Fagaceae; genus Lithocarpus; species Lithocarpus polystachyus. The sequence goes on from CM066163.1 coordinate 45,482,155, forward strand.
TCTTACCCAATAAATGAGTGACATCTGTTTCAAAAAACTACATCAGACTTCTCCAATAAATGATAATGACACTGACAACTATCAGGAAGATAAATTAGTTATTTATTGGAGTAGTCTGATGTGGTTTTTTGAAACATGTATCACTCATTTATTGGGTAAGAAATACCAAAACAGATGCTGAGTTAGTATTACCGAAACATGGTATACTTTCTCCAGCTCTAAGTTAGGTTCTGTTGTCTGCCACATTAAACATACATACTATTTCATTAGAGAATTAAAATTTAAAAGGCCTTAAAGGAGACTTTACCTTAGATTATTTGTTTTGTCCAAAATATATTTATAAGTTAATTATCTCTCACTTACTCAAAAAGACCAATCACAGCGTCAATCCTTCAAAATTTAGTAACCAGGCCTTCTCTCGTTGGAACGATAAATAATTAAATGAAAAAGTTTTCGAAAATGTCTCTGACATACTTGTGAAAAAAACCTATCAAACCCGGATCTAATCCATGGAAGCAGCGGGTAAGGTTGGATTGACCCATAGGACTCAATTTCTTGTCCTTTATTCAAAGGAAAACAATTCTTTATTAATTAAGCTAATTAAAATTAATAATAATAAAAAAATTAAATATAAGTGTTGGATGTGACATTTCTTCATTAACTTCATTCCCGTTTATATTTGGAGGCTTAACAGTTACACTTCAAGCATGTGGCAAAAATGTCTCGTTTCGCTTTACCCCCCCTATCCTAAGTAATTTCTTCACCTCGAAAAGGTGATGGAGGCAAGGATGAGTTTTGCTTGCCCCATTCTATCTTGCCCTACCCTCTGCCTTGGGATTTGGATTCTCTCTATTTCTCCATTGAAATGAAGAGTGTCCACTTAAAGGTTAGAATACACTCCAAATAAATCTATGGACCTAAAAGATGCCACCTCATTTAAAATCAAATAACTTAACTCTCAGTTAAGTAAACCTAATTTAAGTTTTATTAAAAAAAAATAAAACACAAAACAAATGCTGGAATTATCGTCCCTGGTTTCACTGCTTGAAGTGAAACGCTGGGATCAGCGGAGGTTGGCAAAGGAAGATGATCACTTTTCTGTGTTTGGGTTGATAACGGCTTAAAATGTATACTTGTTATATATTTATGTGGGTGTTATCTCCTTATTACTATACTTAATTTGTATAATTAAGTCATGATTTGCATTAGTCCATATTATTTATCTTTACATAATTTCTTGAATAAGATGTCATTCATTGTGTGTAATTTTTTACTTTCAGGAAATTATGTGAGAAAGATGAGTTTACAAGAATTTGTGAGAGAATAGAGGCCAAACTAGGATTAAAGTGGAGCTAAAGGACCGTGTTTAAATGTCTAAGGAGGTGCAGCTGGAGTGCTTGGATCGTCTACCATGATTGGAAGCTTCAAATAAGGAAAGAAATCAAAGGAGTAGAATCTGAAAAGGAAAAATATGATTTGAGCACTGATCAGTATTTTGGGCGTATCTCTCTCCTCAAAAATCCAATTGACACAAGGCTAGATGGGTTGGAACCGTGACTTAAATATCTACAACTTTCCAGTTTTGAATTTTTCAAAATTCTCAATTTTTGAAGGCCGAAATTAACTCACAAGTTACTGCTGTAAACCTGGACAGAAATTAAAATAGAAAAAGTTTTATTTTCTTTAGACACTTTGACATTAGAGTTTGGAAGGGAGGCTGTGAGAACGAATTTTGGGCAGAGAAAACCTTGTATTTTCCTTTCTCTAATGGCAGCCTAAAATCTTTGCTAGGGCTAGGGGTTATGTTTCTTCTATACAGTCTGAATATTCAATGTGATTCTTTCTAGGATTTTATTAACGACATATTTGATTGTTCAATTAGATTTCTTTTGATGTATTAGTTCTTCCATGCTTCCAATAAGTTCAATAATGTTTTTCTTATTGTTTAGATGAATTTCTAATAATTTCAAATAAAAATCAGGTTTTAAAGTGAATGGATTTTTCTGAAAACTTTTCTAACCGCATTATTAATCGAGGTTATAATGCGTTCTTAAATTGTCTCAGTTCCACCGAATCATAAGTTTTTAATTGTATAAGAACAATCAACTATGAAATATATATTTTCTTAGATCATAAAGAATCTCATATCGATATAGGGAAACACCCCGATGCCCTGGTATTTACATTATTGATTTAAATCAGTTTTTATTATTATTCTTATTAACAATCACCAAGCAAAAATATTTTTCTTCTTCACCCAAATTGTTATTTAATTATATTGTCTTTGAATTTACCCTGCTCCTTGTGGTTCGACCTCGGTACTCCGAGAATTATATTGCTACGATCTTCTGCACTTAGGAGTGAGCAAGCAATTTTGGCGCCGTTGCCAGGGAGCTGCTGCGTGTTCAAAGGCAATATTTTTTTTGGAGCAAAGTATAGCTGGTGGAAATTTTTCTATTGGTAACTTCGTTCCATTTTTTTTTCCTTTTTTTTGTTTTTATTTTTGTTTTTGTTTTTGTTTTTATTTTATTTTATTTGATTGTGTATTCATTGTTGCATGAGGATTTGGGTTAGAAACAAGATAGGCAGATTAGAAAATTTTGAAACTTACTTTGGTAATCTTTTTGACACGCCTTCACCTTCACCTTCTTCATCAATCATGGGTGATGAAACACGTAATAATCATGAGGAGAATAGAAGAACTATGTATGAATTGTGCATCCCACGCAAAATTCTGTTCCTTCACGCATCATGTTTCCACCTAATGCACCACATGTAGAACTGAAACAAGGTTTATTAGCAATACTTCCTGACTTTAGGGGACAAGAAAATGAAAGTCCTTATGTCCATGTTAGAGCTTTTGAAGAGGTAATTAGTAGTTTCTATACACAAAATGTTATTGAGACTGCTAAGTTACGTTTCTTTCCTTTTTCACTTAAGGATAAGGCAAGAAGTTGGCTTTACACCTTGAAACCTAGGTCTATAGGTAGTTGGGGGGAGATGGCCCAAGAGTTTTTTAAGAAACATTTTCCTCCCCACAAAGTCCAGCAAGTAAAAAGAAGGCTAGCTAGTTTTGTCCAAGGAGAAAATGAGACCTTATACCAAGCTTGGGAAAGGTACAAAGATCTTTTCAATTTCTGCCCAACTCATGGGTATGAAGATTGGAAGTTGGTTAGCTATTTTTATGAAGGACTTACACCTAAGGACCGACAGTTTGTTCAACTCTCATGCGGAGGGGACTTTTTACAAAAAGGACCCGAAGATGCAACGGATTATCTTGATGAGATAGCTGAAAACTCTAACACATGGACTGGACCTAGCCCTATGGACTCCACTGATAGGACTAGAACTACCACTACCACTTTTAGTGGAAGTGTTTTCAAGTTAAGGGAAGATGATAACATGAGTGCAAAAATCAGCATGTTAACTAAAGAAATTGAGGCATTCAAAATGAAAGGAAGTAAGAATGTTAGTGCTACCTTTAAAGAAGACCCAATGGAGGTGTGTAAAATCTATCATGAGATAAACCATGCAACAAATGAATGTGCATCACTTTCATCATTCTTAAATGTGCCAGAAGAACAAGTACATGCATTTAATTCATATTGGCCAAATAATTCTTCACATTCTAACAATTATAATCCAAATATGCGAAACCATCCGTATTTGAGTTATAAGAGTGACAATGTGTTGAATCCTCCTGCTCCAAGGAATTTTAATTCACCACATACATCATCATCATCATCATCTAGACCTTCCTTGGAGGATGCACTTAGTACTTTCATTCAAAGGCAAAGTGAGCAAAATCAAAAGTTTGAATCCATGCTCACTAGGCTAGATGAAGAGGTAAGAGAGACCAAGAGTCATATAACTAGGCTTACAAATTTATTGAGTGGGATAGAGAGAGGGAAGTAAACATGATCTAAAGTCTAAAAATATAAAAATTGGCTCTAAGGATAAACATGAGGAAGTAAAAGTTGTGACCATTTTGAGGAGTGGTAAAGAGATTGATAAAAGTACTCCTTTAATAACTAAGAAATCTAAGGAGACCCCTGTTGAAAAAGAGAAGAATGAAACTAAGTCACTTGGGCTTGATGACATTGAACAATGCCCAATCCCTCCACCATTTCCACAAGCCTTAGAATTATCTAAGAAATTGGACACTACATCTGAGATATTAGAGCATTTGCATCAAGTCAAGATAAATTTGCTATTATTGCATGTTATCAAGCAAGTGCCTGCATATGCCAAGGTAATTAAGGACTTATGCACTATCAAGAGAAAGCATCATGTGAAGAAGATCGCATTTCTAACAGAACAGGTAAGTGCAGTTATCCAACATAAGACCCCACCAAAGTATAAGGATCCAAGTTGTCCTACGATCTCTTGTACTATTGGTGATTACATCATGGAGCATGCATTGCTAGATCTTGGGGCAAGTGTTAATTTGATCCCTTTCAGTGTATATTAAAAAATTGGACTTGGTGAGTTAAAACCTACTTCAGTAACTTTACAGTTGGCTGATGGCTTTGTAAGGGAGTCGAAAGGAATTGTTGAGGATGTGTTGGTGAAAATTGAACAATTTTATTATCTTGTTGATTTTATTGTTCTAGATTACCAACCTGTTTTACATCCTAATGTTCATACCCCTATTATTTTGGATAGACCTTTTCTTGCCACAGCTAATGCTTTAATTAATTGCAGGAATGAAAGGATGCAACTCACTTTTGGTTCCATGACTTTGGAGCTAAATATATTTCATGTGGCTAAACAACCACATGAGGATGATGATTGTGCTTATGTGAACCTCATTGGGGCAATGGAAGAGTTTAATAAGAATTGTTTTTCTGATCCTCTTGAAACTCTTCTTAATAATTCTGTTGGTTTTTATGATTTAGAATGTGATATTCATGTATCTGAAAATTTTTCTTTGTTGGATCCCTCACAGGTTTTGGAAGAACAACAGATGATGGCAATTAATGAAGGATGGAAGCCTTGCTTTAAAGAGCTACTAGAAAATGAAAAAAAGCTTGTGCATTCAAGTGAAGAGGCATCATAGCTGGCGCTTAAGCCGCTACCCGGTAATCTTAAATATGCACATTTGGGCTCAAGTAAGTCAAAACCTAGGTGGGATGGCCCTTTCATTGTGAAGGAAGTGTTTAAACATGGAGTTGTAATAGTTGAGGACCCTAAGGATGGTAGGATTTTGAAAGTAAATGAACAAAGGTTAAAACCATACTTAGGGGGAGTTATACCAAAGGAGGAGACTATGTCACTTGAGATCCTTGCCTATTGGGATGCTACATGAAATCTGAAAGAGCCTTCTGAAATTGTACCATATTTTTTTTTCTTTGTTTCCTTTTTTTCTTTTTTCTTTTTGCCTTTTGTTTTTGTCTTTGTTTTTTGTTTTGTTATTATTTTTTTGTGAGCTAACATTTGCAGGTGTGAAAAAAATTTCAAAAAAAAGAAAAAAAAAAAGAAAAAAGAAAATTAAATGCTTAAGGTAACTTCTTCCCTTTATACTTGAATTTATTTTGGCTTTGATACATTGAGGACAGTGTAATATTTTAGTTGGGGGGAGAGGTCTACACATTTTGCTGCACCTTGCATGCTTTTTTTTTTTCTTTCTTTTTGGTTGCAAATTTTCAATTCTAAAAAAAAAATCCCTTGAATTTGAATGCAGAAGAGTTATAAGCTTTATTTTTATATCATATGATGGAATGAATAATGCTGAGTTGGTTATACTATTTGCTATATTAAGACTCTTTCATGAAGAGCACAATTGGAAACTTTTGAGCACAATAGCTAGGTTAGTGGACGGTTGGATGTTGGATATGCATGGATCATGAACAAGTTAAATATAAGCTGAAACTCAACCCATACAGAGAGTTCTTGAGCTTTACTTTTCCTTGTGAGAGTATATCTTTGTTTAAACTTTTAAATTTCTCTCATATGCTTCAATTTTTGTAAAAGATTTCTATATTTTTTGGTTAACTACTGGAAATATTATGGGGAGATATACCATGATCCTACTTATTTTTGTCCTTAAACATGCTGGTTTATGTGGAATTTTAGGAGATGAGAACCTAAGGCCATCAATCTTTTGTCACTAGCTAAACAAATATTCAGCCTACCTTGACATAAACCATTGTCACCATCATTTGAGCCATGAGAAATACTTCTACAATATCACAAAACATTTTTATTTATGGGTATTCTCTTGGGGGTTCAAGTTTTGAGCAATTGATGTGTTTAGATACCACCATTGTCTCTCTTTTCTTCAAAAAAAAAAAAAAAAATCAAAAAGAAGAAGCAAGAAAAAAAGAAAAGAGAAAAGAAAGATCCAAAAAAGAAAAAAAAGAAAAAAAAGAAGAGAGAGAAAAATAAAAAGAAAGAGGAGACATACATAATCAATCAATAAATCGTTGGTGTCTTACACATCTTTCATGTATTTCAGAAGGGTTATATGGTTGAGTAAAGGTTATTTTGATTCAAGTTGGTTGTTATCGCTATGAGTTGGGTTTGACTTGAATTTTCTGCATTTGATTCATATACCTCATATTTCAAGGAGAGCAGTTTGCCTTTACCTAGCCATAAGATTATACTACCATTGAGCTTAAAGTCCTACTTGATCCTAAAGGTGCATGACTGGTATGTGTTTTGGATAAAAACTAGGGATGATAGTGGTATTAACCTCATGTTTCTCGGAGTTCAACATCCTTTCCAAGAGATCTTTTTCCGTTGTTTTAGCGGTTGTTTTTGTATACACATGTGATATTCTTAAAACTTCTTCTTTCCTTTTTATTCACATGTGATTTGTAGAGAGAAACCATTACTTCTATGTTTGTTTTTTCAGAGTGTTGATGACTTAAGAGAGGTTTTGGAGTAGAGGCTCTAATCTAGATTATTCTTGGTCTATGCATGTTTGGAAAAGCCACACTACAACAAAATGTATTTTTAGTGACGAAAAAATTCGTCACTAAAAGTCCAGTTTTTCGTCACTAAGAACCTTTAGTGACGAAATTGGACATTTAGTGATGAAACTCATTTTGTCACTGAAACCCCGTCACTAAAAGTCCAATTTATTTTTTTTTTAAAAACTTTTAGTGCCGAAAACGTTTCATCACTAAATGTTTTTCTCGATAAAAACACTATTTAGTGATGAAATATTTCTTCACTAAAAACATCTTAGTTTATTAAATCATATTTAGTGACGAATAATTTCGTCACTAAAACTATGTTCGGGTACATATAGTGACGAAAAAGTTCGTCACTAAAATTATTTTAAAAAAAATCCAGACACATATAGTGACGAAAATTTTCGTCACTAAAACCATTTCTTACAAAATTTTGCTATATTTAGCGACGAAATATTTCGTCACTAAAACAATTTTTTGTTGCTATATTTGTGATGAAAAAATTCGTTCCAAAAACTTATTTTTAGTTTTTATTTTTTCATAGCTTTGATATTAACCTGTAACTTGTCATTACATTACATTATTAAAACCTCACATTTCAATAGTAAATTTATTTCAACAACACATTTATAAAAAAAAAATCCATACATTCCACAAATAAAAAATAAAATAAGTATCCAATTCAAACTCCTTTCATACAATAATTGTTTGCAACACATACAATAAATCGAGATGTTTTATAAAAATACAAAAATTGTAGTATAATATAATTAGAACTAACGGAAGATGTTCTCATGTCTTCAAGTAATGCCAAAAGTAAATCTCCTAAAAGCCACCAATAAGAAATCTGCTCAAATATAAAAATAATACTACATTAAAATCGTAAAGTATTAACTATGTTATAAGAAATATTTCTAACAATGCATTAAGAATAGGAGCATATTCATGCTATAAAATACTAACCAAAAAGTGTTTTAACTTGAAGTTGAACCACTACCATAGGTAAGAGTATCATCATAACCCTTACTCCTCAAAAAGTTAAGAATATTCTTTTGGACCTCTTCTTGCTTAGCTCGTGTCTCTTGGTCCTTAACTCGCTCCTCTTGCTCCCTAGCTCGCTCTTAATCTGCCATCGGGTGTCTTACCCATTGTCATCAAACTTTTATCCATGTTTGACTACAATTACAAGATGAATGCTACTTTAGTAAAATAAGGACAACTCATGCATAATGTATTCTAATATCTAAGTCTATAAGCTACTTAGATAAAATTCTATCTCATTCATGAATGCATAAATCTATATTAATATTTAAACAAATATACATTGCACACAAATATACACTCCCAATATGAATTTAAACCACCTTATAACATCATGCAAACCACCCGCTTGCTCCAATACAACAACTCACTACCAAACCAATCACAAACATCACAAGTATATAGTATTTACAAGTATTTAAGTCAAATAAAATATTATTCATCACATCTAATCAACAATACTCATTCACATTTGCAAGAAACTGAAAACACTCCCAATATTAATTTAAACCACCTTATAACACCATGCAAGCCACCCGTTTACTCCAACACAATAACCCACCACAAAACCAATCACAAACATCACAAGTTTAGAGTATTTACAAATATTGAAATCAATTAAAATACTATTCATCACATCTAATCAATAATACTCATTCACATTTACAAGAAATGAAAAACACTTTTAATACGTATTTAAACCACCTTATAACACCATGCAACCCACTCACTTGCTCCAACACAACATACCACCACAAATCCAATTTCCAACATTACAAGTATAGAGTTTTATAATGGTTTTAACTAAAATTTACTTACTTCGCTCAAGCTAAGCTTACAACTTTTAGGAAAAATCCAAAATTATTGCAAACAATGTGAATTTAACCTGCAAAAGAAAAATTAAATTTATAAGTACTTCTATCATGATCTTCTCATAAGTTACTACATAAACTCATAGCTTACGCATGTAATACGGCAGTCATCCAAATTCCTCATCCAACATCTTCAACTTCTTCAACTAAAATTTCAACATCCAACCCATGTAGCCACGTCCAACCCATATTTCAAACAAACTCACCTCCCCAATTTCACAAACTGCACAACAAACTTAATTCACTTTTCAAATTCCTTTTATCACAGAACAATGGAGAAAAAAAATATAAAAAATATAAAAAAATCAAAATAAAAATGTGCATATAAACTTCTATGTAAATAAATCAAAAACATTGAGTAAGAAGAATTCCCCCCCCCCCCCCCCTAAACAATGTTCACATAAAAATAAATCAAAAACATTGAGTAAGAAGAATTTCTTATGTAATTTCACTAATCGTTATACAGTCATGTCAAACTTAAATATGCAAATTCACTAAAACAATAGTTACCTTAGCTAAGGTCTTTTATAGGGATGAATAATTTCGGCTCATTCTAGTGGTGAATATAAACTTCTATTGCGGTTTTCCTGCTAGAACTTAGCTTTATGAATGAAAAATAAAATGAGAAAGAGAAGGATTCTTGCAATCACAAGACTGCATGAGGCAAACAAGATCCACATACACCAATACTGACTTTCTTATTCACTTTCAAATTTATCTTTGATCCACATTGTGCACATTATCAAGTAACAGAGAAACCAGAAGTATCAAAAGTCCAATATATCAATAACATGGGGATTCTAATCAATGAATTGTCCTAATACTCTAATAGCAATATGCAGACAAACAAAAAGAAATATACTTCAAGCAGCATATCCTCAGAACACAATCACTAACTTCTATAACACCGATAGGCAACCTTTATATTTATTAGGTTTATATATATATATATATATAAAATAAAATTTATTGACAAAGAGGAAATACTTACTGTACACAGGGTTTGCACACAAAATAATCCTGTAAAACACAAACACCCATCACTAAAAATTCAATTTTTTTGTGCTAATTTGATAAGCAAAATCATTTTACTAATTATGAATGTGCATTGACCAAGTAAACAGGTATTACATGAGAGATATAGCTCAAGCTGCAAGCAAGAGAAACAAAGACTCTTAACAACAAACACAGCCAAAAACAAGCTACACGGAAAACAAACAAAACACCTAATGGGGATCAAAGATAAATGAACTCTCCACATTGTGCACATTGTATCATAAATATCAGATAAGAGTAACATAAATAACAGCTAGTGATTGCTCCCCACGAAAATTAAAAAAAAAAAAAATTTTGAATGAGAAATAAAGTACAATCACTCTAATGGAATATAATAATTTAACAAACTTACCAAGTAAAACTCAGGCGTGTGAGAATAGGTCACCAGAGCTCAGGCGATGGCGACGCGAGATAGATCGTCGTCGGTGGAACGGAATCGGCGACAGAAGGTGAGCTATGGCGACGGCGACACGAGGCAAGTCAGGCAACGACGATGGTGACACAAGACGAGTCAGCAACAGCGACGCGAAGGTATCTCAGGCAACGGCGACGCGAGATGGCTCATCATTGCTGGGACGAAATCGGCGACACAAGGCGATGGCAACACGAGACGAGTCAGCAACGGTGACGCGAAGGGATCTTAGGTGACGGCGACGCGAGATGGCTCGTTGTTGCTGGGACGGAATCGGCGACACAAGGCGATGGCGACGGCGACGCGAGATCGACGATCTCAGGAAACGGCGACGGCGATGGTTACAAACGGCGACGGTGACGGTTAATCACCACACTAGATCGGCGAGCTCAGGCTACGTGAGCTGGGTTTTGTGGAGAGAGTGAGGGAAATGAGAAGTGAGGGCTGAATCTAATTTTTTTTTTTTGTGTAAAACTTATTATGAAGACTTATATTTCGTCACTATTGGCTATTTTTAAGACGAAATTTAACTTCGTCACTAATAATGATGCTCATTTTTATGATTTTGTTTTTAGTGACGATTTATTTTCGTCACTATTTGTCACTTTAAGTGACGAAATGGGTTTTGTCACTAATAGTATTCTTAATAGCACCTTTAGTGACGAAAGTTTTCGTCACAAAAAACTTAAACTTTTAGTGACGAAATAATTCGTCACTGTAGATGAATTTAGTTTGGCGCCTACTTTTTCGTTTGGCGCCATTAGTTCGACCCAACATATAGTGACGAAATCTAAATTTCGTCACTAAATATTATTAATTTTTTTATAAATAGTGACGAAATATAAATTTCGTCACTATAAGGTACTTTTTTGTGACGAAAAAATTTTCCTCACTAAAATTCGTCACTGAAAATACATTTTGTTGTAGTGCCGGTTTGATTGGATGGGCTATGCACACACACACACACACACTTCAAAAGTGAAGCTAGTGAAAATTCTTTAATATGATGAATAGTATCCCAACTTAAATTGAAAGTTCATTTGTATGATATAATGATAAAGCAGACTAACATTTGCTGCAGGAATTTTCAGGAAACTTTTGACTTTTGTGGGTAGAGTCACTGCAAACCCTCACGAGAGTAAACTCATCCACTAGGGTAACCTAGGGGTTCAAAGACTTGCTGCACATGGGAAGTGCAGTCATGTAGCCTACGAAAGTGGCTTGTATTTTAGCTTCAATTTTTCACTTTTGGTAGACATGGGTGCTCTGTAGATTGTTAGGGACTAGCAAGATTTAAGTTGGGAGGGTGTGATAACGCCTTAAAATGTATACTTGTTTTATATTTATGTGGGTGTTATCTTCTTATTACTATACTTAATTTGTATAATTAAGTCATAATTTGCATTAGTCCCTATTATTTATCTTTACATAATTTCTTGAATAAGATATCATTCATTGTGTGTAATTTTTTACTTTCAAGAAATTATGTGAGAAAGATGAGTTTACAGGAATTTGTGAGAGAATAAAGGCCAAACTAGAATTAAAGTGGAGCTAAAGGACCGTGTTTAAATGTCTAAGGAGGTGCAGCTGGAGTGCTTGGATCGTCTACCATGATTGGAAGCTTCAAATAAGGAAAGAAATCAAAAGGGTAGAATCTGAAAAGGAAAAATCTAATTTGAGCACTGATCGTATTTTAGGCATATCTCTCTCCTCAAAAATCCAATTGACACAAGGCCAAATGAGTTGGAACCGTGACTTAAATATCTACAACTTTCCAGTTTTAAATATTTCGAAATTTTCAATTTTTGAAGGCCGAAATTAACTCACAAGTTACTGCTGTAAACTTGGACAGAAATTAAAATAGAAAAAGTTTTATTTTCTTTAGACACTTTGACATTAGGGTTTGGAAGGGAGGCTGTGAGAACGAATTTTGGACAGAGAAAACCTTGTATTTTCCTTTCTCTAATGGCAGCCTAAACTCTTTGCTAGGGCTAGGGGTTATGTTTCTTCTATACGGTATGAATATTCAATGTGATTCTTTCTAGGATTTTATTAACGACATATTTGATTGTTCAATTAGATTTCTTTTGATGTATTAGTTCTTCCATGCTTTCAATAAGTTCAATAATGTTTTTCTTATTGTTTAGATGAATTTCTAATAGTTTCAAATAGAAATCAGGTTTTAAAGTGAATGGGTTTTTCTGAAAACTTTTCTAACCGCATTATTAATCGAGGTTATAATGCGTTCTTGAATTGTCTCAGTTCAACTGAATCATAAGTTTTTAATTGTATAAGAACAATCAACTATGAAATATATATATTTTCCTAGACCACACCCCGATGCCCTGGTATTTACATTATTGATTTAAATCAGTTTTTATTATTATTCTCGTTAACAATCACCAAACAAAAATATTTTTCTTCTTCACCCAAATTTTTATTTAATTATATTGTTTTTGAATTTACCCTGCTTCTTGTGGTTCGACCTCGGTATTCCAAGAATTATATTGCTACGATCTCCTGCACTTGGGAGTGAGCAAGCATGGGTCCAGTTGTAAAGGCAAATATCGTGGCCTCGTGGATTAAATTTCCTTACTTTGCTCATTGTCTTGATGAATCTTTTAATCTGGATTAGAATTCTTTCCCACCTTTTATTTATGTTTTCTCTTCTTCGTGCGGGTACTGACACTATCAGTATTAGATGTGAGCCATCTTTCCTCTAAATCTGAAATTTGGACTCTGTCTTTATTCAAATCCCCTCCTCCACCTCAATCCAGTTGTTAAATATATTAGTAACGCGATGTGTTGTACCATGTTATATATGCTAGAGTGGATGAGGAATAGGAAGTATAGAATAGGAACATCGAGAAAACGAGAGTTACATAGTTTAGCCTTGTTAGCTTACATCCACAGAAGAATCCCTTAAGAGTTACATCTTTATTATGTAAGAGTGTGGTACAATAACCTGTATTACAATGAACCATAATATGAATATATATATAGGCGACTAAACCTTAGACTACTAGTACAAGTATGAGCGGACATGGGCCTATTACATTGGGTTAATATTTCTAATGTATCTCGAACACCAGTAAATAAAAATAAAAATAAAAACAAAAACATTGTTTCAATTTTTAGGGCCAAAATTGGAATTTAACCATGATTTCTCAACTATTTAGTTAGTAGGCATTATTTTCAAACTATATTTTTTACAAACATCTCAAGTTTAAAAGACTCGATTTAGGGCTTATAAATCGAGTCTTTAAGACTTGATTTTATTGTTCTGATTATGTATGATGTGGCTTTTTTTCCAGGTGATGTCCACCTGGAAATCAAGTCTTAGAGACTCGATTTATAACCCAACTCTTTACAAAGTTTTAAGCACACCTTTTGCACACCTTCTCATCAGAGAGAGAGAGAGAGAGAGAGAGAGAGAGAGAGAAACTCTCCCACAGCACAGTAGCCGCCACTACCACCACCACCACCACCATCACCAAAAATCCAACAATACCCAAGTCTCTCATCCATGTAAGAAATTAAGAATAACCAAACTAAAAGAAAAAAAGGAAAAAAGAAAAAAGAAAAAAGAAAAGAAGGAACCTAGCACCCAAACCGACAGATCAAGGAAGAAATGGTGTGGATTTACTTTGTGGAGACCATCGTTCGTGCTTCACTGTTGTTCGTGCTTGACTTGTACTCCTTAACCACCGTTCAGCTAGCCCACTGTCTTATGAAGGAGATCGATAGTGATGAGAGAAGCGGCGCTGGAGTTCTTATGCTATGGATCAACAATGGATCTCGCCGTCGTCGTTGCTGGTCTGAGCTGTAGCTGTCGCAGGTTGGATGACGTCCTCGGCTCGGTAGACGTGGTTGGGTTGAAGGGATGAAGAGCGAAGAGGTCCTTTGTGTGCTGCTCTAGGAATAAAGAAAAGTGATGTGTGTTGCTTTTTGGTGTGAAGGGAATAGATTAAATTTTTTTTGGCTTATAAATCGAGTCTTAGAGACTCGATTTCCAGGTAGACACCACATGAAAAATATGCCAAATCAGACATGATTAGAACACTAAAATCGAGTATTTGAGACTCAATTTATAAGTCCTAAATCGAGACTTTTAGATGTTAGTAAAAAATATAGTTTGAAAACAGTGCTTACTAATTATATTGTTTGGCAAACAGGGTTAATTTCCAATTTTGGCCCAATTTTTAGACATAAACTACAAAGTGTTTAGTACACCCACTCAAACACATATTTTCAGTTTTAAAATAGCATTACACGTATTTTCATACACTTTTTTACCCACACGTATTTCTACACATGTTTTCAAATAACAAAACACATGTTTTCAAATTCATGTACCAAACACCCTTAGGTTGCAGGAGTCATCCAACATTGAAAAGGAAATATTGTAACCCAGCCAAGTAAAAAACTAAAAAGTCTGCGTTGATGTTTGATCGTCTCCACTACCATAAAAAAAATCCCTCAAGATTGTTCATCAAAAAAATCCCTCAAGATTGATCATTGGTAAAATTAAAAAAAAAAAAAAAAAAAAAAAAAAAAAACCTCAAGATTAGCACTAGTAGTCCTTTTAACGTGTGATGGCCTGGCTTCTCTCCAATATGCTTTAGGTGAAAACACTTTTTACATGTAACGAATGCCTTTAAAATTTTTATGCTTTACGCTCTTATAAACAATTATTTTTAGAGCTTTTAACGTGTGATGGCCTGGCTTCTCTCCAATATGCTTTAGGTGAAAACACTTTTTACATGTAACGAGTGCCTTTAAAATTTTTATGCTTTACGCTCTTATAAACAATTATTTTTAGAGCTAATATTTTTCGTATGATCCAAGATAAAAATTGAATTTTTTTGCCTAAAGCTTAAAATTTGTTATGAAAACGTATATTTGTCTTTTGCTTGCCTTTTAATATATAGATGAAAGGCCAGCTTGAGGGTAAACCTTGAAGGCTTGAATCCATTGGATTGGGCTTGAGCGCTATCGTGGAAAATCTATAGGACAATGGGTGGGAATGGGCTAAATTGTTTTAAGAATGCATAGAGTTTCTTTCCTATACGTTGGAGTGTTTGATGTTTCTGTTGAACGATGGGCAATCCCAAGCCTAGCCTTAAGTCCATTGGATTGGGCTTGATCGTTTTAAGATGTGGCTCAGCTCAGTTTGGTGTTTTCGTTAGGTTGGCCATTTAATATATTATGATTTATGAGAGAGAGAGAGATATTAGCTGGGGACCAAATCTTTCTAAAATTCTATTTAAGCAGAGTTTTCTTTTGGGCTGAATAGTGAATATGGTCCATCTTGTAGATTTTTAGTTTGAAGATTACCCCCATGAAGTTCAATTAGAGGATCTTTTATATTTTAATTGAAATGGACAGATAGAGCATTCACAATGGTTTATGCCATCCTATCCTATTTTACCATCTTAAAAAATTACTTTATTAATTATACAATACTATTTTACAATTCATCCAACATCCCAACTTTTATTTTACCTTACTACAAATTAAAATAATATAAAAATAAAATAAAAATATTTCTCACTTCTCTCTCTAATCTCTTCTCTCTCTAATCTCTATTTCTCTCTCTCAACCACCCACCATAGTCACCACCACCACGCCACCACCACACCATCACCACACCATCAACACCCACCGTCGATCTCCACCAAACCCATCACCAATCTGAGCAAACCCACAACTCCGACCACCAAACCCACCACCAACCACAACCACACCACAAGAAGAAGCCACCACAAAGAAAAAAAAAAACACAAAGAAGCCTCCAAAAACCACCAACAACAACCACATCCACAAGAAACAACCGCCACATAATCACCAAGAGAAAAAAAAAAAAAAAAAACACAATATTGAAACCTAGAAACCCACCACTGTCGATCTCGTCGATCTAGAAACCCACCATTGCCAATCTCACCAATATTGAAACGTACCACGTTGATCTCCACCTCGCCATTCCATCGCGTTGATCAGTAAACCCATTACCAATGGCAGCAAACCCAATACTAAAATGCACCAACCCATAACCAAAACCGACCCATGACTGAAACCCACTCACGACGGCAACTACAGAGAGAAACCCACTCACGACGGAAACCCAACCATAACTAAAATCCACCATCCCCTAACACTACCGACCCAGACCCACGCCGCCACACAACCCACGTTGCCACCACCGCCACATCAACAGAACTTTTATGCCACGACTACCTCTGCCACTACCACCACTACACAGGGTTTTAGGTTTAAGAAAAGGGTGTTTCTAGTTTGAGGAGTAGAGAGGGCGGAACAAGAACATGGGAGAGAGAAGAGATGGAAGGCGGAGAGAGAAAGAGGGAGAAAAGAATAAATTTATATGGAGGGAATGAAATATATTAAAATTTATACAATCTGAACTACAGTGCGGTTCTACATTTAGAACCGCACTGTAGCACAATTGTATTTTTTTTTTTTTTTTTTTTGCAATAGTTACATTTTACAACTTCTAATGGAGTGAGCATTTTGGGTTGAATGGTAAAATAGGCTTACATTTGGCATTTCCCATGTCCGTTGTTGATGCTCTTAGAGTAGGATTTCTTAATCTAAAGAATGGTATAAAGTTCAATTAGGATCTTTTCTATTTCTAGTGAAATTGAAAGTTATGATTTGTTTTTTGTTTTTTTTTTTTTTGTTTTTGTTTTTGTTTTTGTTTTTTGCATATATATATATATATATATATATATGCATTGGAGGATGGGTTTGTGACAAGAGCTGGAATTCAGTCCAACTGACTACAATTTGTGTTGGGTAAAAAAAAATTGAATGTATACCCTACTTATTATGATATTGCCTCTCCCTAATTTTGCTTCATATACTCGTGTCGTGTCCATACTCCATTATACAACAAAATCTGACTTTCAAAAAAAAAAAAAAAAAACACTGTTTAGTGTGGTTTCCTAAAGGACAACAATAAATATATATATATATATATATATATATATATATATTTTAGAATACTAAGTTTTTTAACATATACACGGGAAGAGGGGAGAAAATTAAAAAAAAAAAACTGACAGTGGTATATAATGGCCCTAGTACGTTTCGTTTGAGCAGAAAAATCCACATGGACATCTAGTTTTTGTCTACTATATCTGACAATCAGTGTAGTATACATACTATACACAATTTGAGTATGTTAGTTTGATTTGAATTTCCAAAACCATCTACAACTAAATTTCTCTTTCTCTTTTGCTTGTTTGCTCATATTGTTGTTTGATGGAATTCTCCTATTATAGATTGTCTTTAGAATGTGTTTTTATAAAAGCACATGAGTTTAATAGTTACTTGCACGCCTCAAATTTTATTTAGGAGTGTCAATGTTCGACCCAACCTATGAATACGACATGAACTCGACACAGGTTTTTGCGGGTTAGGGTTGGGCCTTAATGGGTTTGGATCATAAACGGGTCAACTCGAAAGCGACACGATAAAAAACGTGTCATAAGCGAGTCAACCTGTGTAACCCGTAATAGACACATTTGACACGCCAATTTATTTGTGTCAATCCGAAATGACCCATTTAACACAACCCGTTTAACTCGTATAACAAATAAATATTTATTTTATTTTAGACTTGTCAAATACCTTTTATATCCACCTATATTTTAAATTAATAAAAAGTGAGTAATTAAAAAAATTTACAAGGTATATAATTGGAAATTGAAACTTTACAAACCTTGAGGATATTATATTTTTTTTGAATTATGTTATTTTGAATTTTGGTTGAAGTGTATGCACTTTTTTTGGGGTGTAAAGAACTTATTTCTAGATAGATGTTATTTTTTTGTTGAACCATATTATTTTGAATGTGGGTTGAAGACTTGAAGTGTATGCACTACTTTTGAGATGTAAAAAAAAAAAAAAAAAATTTCTAGATGGATGTTGTATTTAATATTATGCAGGTTGAAATGAGTTGTGTTACATTCGTGTCAACTCAACACGACTCGTTTTTTAAGTGTGTTAAGTGGGTTAGGTTAGGTCAACCCACCTTATTAATAGGTCGGATTTAGGTTAAGCAATTTAGTCAAATAGCCCTACCTCGATACGATTTGAACCCGACTCTGTAACCCAAATTGACACCCTACTTTGATTAGCCTTTTCTTTGTGTCTTTATTGTTACTAGTTGCTACAACATTAGGAGCAGGGTATCACCTAAAAGTCGGCTATTAGCCTATAAAGTTTTCTTCAACTCAACCGATCTAGCTTACTTATGGCCCACTCAAAATGCTGTGTTGTACCGTTTATTTAATTTGCTAGGTTGCAAATTACACATTTTTAACTTTGACATGTTAATTTTTAACCCACTTTTTTGAATTTTATCTGTCCTCTCTCTCTCTCTCTCTCTTTTCATTTCAATACTTTATTAATTTAGTTATTTTGTCTCATTTTTTAACTTTAGTATATTTCATTTTCCAAAATGATGGAGTTAATTTTGCTGGGTTTGACATTGCAAATTGGTAGAAAGACTAAATTAAAAATGAATAAAAGTTAAATAATTAAAATGAAAAAAAAACTGAAACTTAAATGACTGAATTGAAAACAAGTCAAAGTTAAAAGAAGTAATTTATGTAATCCAAGCTATTTAATTTCTAGTTTAGACTCAAGAATTTTGTGGCTATATCATATCACTCTATCTTTTGTGTAGGGCTGTAAATGATGAGTTGAGTTGAGTTGAGTTTAGCCGAGTATTAGACGTTTATGCTTATTTATTTAATTTTGTTTTGAATACAAGCCGAGTTCAAGTTCATTATCAAACTATCTTATGTGTTCAAGTTTTATTCATATACTTGTTGAACAACTTGTTTATGAGCTACTTCATTGATTTATTCTTTTTTCATAT
This sequence comes from Lithocarpus polystachyus, assembly GCA_033629205.1. Taxonomy (NCBI): domain Eukaryota; kingdom Viridiplantae; phylum Streptophyta; class Magnoliopsida; order Fagales; family Fagaceae; genus Lithocarpus; species Lithocarpus polystachyus. The sequence goes on from CM066163.1 coordinate 45,501,358, forward strand.
ATAGTAAAACTACAAGTAAAATATTTTACCCATTCACAATTCAATTCTAATAATTAAAAATTATATTTTTTTGAGTTAATTAGATAATAATTTTTATTTATGACTTTATAAAAATTAGATTTATCAACTTTGTATTGACATCTTATGAGCTTATTTACAATTTTTTACAATCTTATATCAAATCTATACATTTATATATACACACGCACTTGAGTAAACGAAGTCTCATGTTGTTAGGCTTGTTCATGACCAAATTATTATGTTTGAGCTTACTTCTTTTATTAGTCAAACGACTCAAACCTAAACTTGAACTCAAACATAACTTGTTTGCTAAAAAACCTAAACTCATCTAAGGCCCTACTTCCATTCTTTATTTCATCTTGCTCTTCGTAACTATCTCTCTTCTTGACTTAGGTGTTACATGTGGGCTTTGAGGGGTTGGGCACTAGTATTTCTCTTTCTTCCAATAAAGAGAAAGTTTATTAGACATAAAAAATTTGAAACCTACTAATGGGACAAATTGTTAATGATAGGTAAAAAAGTGGTGCTATTGGTAGAGTTAGATGAGAACCAATATTAACTTGCCAACTCAACTGTTATAAAAATTGTTGTCAATTTTGTGTGGGTATGTAACGGTGCTCTAGAATAAAAATTCATCTCGCTAATAAAGGAGAAATAAAAACTATAAAATTGTAACCCTTCCAAAACTATTCCAGAATATAACAGACTACCAGAACTTTCAAAATATAGTATTAAAAAAAGAAAAATAAAAAGAAGAAACTATAAAATATACATTGATTCAATATTTTACAATGTGTCATCAACAGCAAATTAAAAAGTGGTTGCATATATATATATATATATATATATATATATATATGATAAGATAATTCTTCTGTTCAAAAGGGGGATGTACATGTACAGTACACTTGAAAAATTGTACAATGAATGCAGCACTTAATTTGTCTTTTTTTGGCCAAAGTTCAATTTTTGTAAGACTTTAGGTGTTAGGAGCAGACAGAAGGAAATGCAAAGCTAAAAAGCATCGATCACAAAGAAAAAGCTTATTAGATACCAGAAATATAGTACCACGTGCAATTTCTATGAACAAGTTGGGAAGATACGTCTAAGAAGACACTGTCGACGCCGCAAATCTCTGAGGCCCCTACACACCACTGTTCCTCCTGACCAATTACAACCCTACATCACCGTCCCATGGATGGTCAAACTTTGACCATTATATATATATATATATATATATGTGTGTGTGTGTGTGCCAATGAGAACATGTTGATGTTGATCATGAATAATGATGATCCTATATGTATATCTATATATGGCCTTGGGACTTAAAAAAAGTCTTCAACGTTCTTCGATCTTGATCATGATATGCAGTCGGCATAACTTTATTGGTGAATCAACGGCCAATATGGGACTGCCAGCAACTTGACTAGATGAGATGATCGAGAAGTCGGCATAATCCTATTGGTGCATTTCGGGGACCAAAATGGGTCTTTGTTCCTTTCTTGATTAAGGACAGTCTATATCTTCTCTTATCTTTATAAGTTGTTGATTATGGCCTTTCTTCATTTCTTGTATGAATTGCATGGAATTTATTTTATATGGGCTTATATGTCCCTATGAATTGATCTTATGACGGGCACATTTACAAAATTCACAATTGAAAACATAATATTTTGTTTCATCCGGCCAAAATATGATTTTACCCATTTCTTATAAATTTTTCAGCAAAATATTCCATGTCTGAAACTATTTAAAGATATGCTTTTGTTTTTACTCGATTTTTAGAAAATCGAGTTTTAAATATAAAACTCGATTTTTGGACAATCGAGTTATAGCGAAATTGAACTTAGGATTTTTTTTAATTTTTGTTTTATTTTATTTTATTTTTGGAACTTGAGTTTCATGAACTCGAGTTCCATTCAAAGAACTCGAGTTCATGGAACTTGAGTTCAACTTGAATATTTTCAAGGAACTCAAGTTCCACAAATTTTTTTATTTTTTTATTTTCAGTTCGCTATAATTCAATTGTCCAAAAATTGAGTTTTAAATTGAAACTCAATTTTTAGAAAATCAAGTTTCACAACAGGAGTATTTCCGTAAATAGTTTTAGACAGGAGGCATTTTGCTAGAAAGTCTGTGAGAAAGAGGCAAATGCCCATTTTGGCCTGTTTTATCGTATATATATACCTCACATTTTTGTATTCACCAATAACTCAATAATGAATGAATACGGTCATGAGAATTTACACACTCAAACTTCAAGTTACAGTTTATATCAATTTTGAATTAATTACTAAATTAAGCACAATTGTTAATTTGATTAGCCAATTTATATATGCATAGATACACAAATACAATAGCAAATCTCAAAACAATCACAAGCACCGAAACACCGTGAAGTGTTTTACAAAGGAAAAAACCTAAAACTGAGCAAAAATCTCTCCACTGCCTACAATTGATTACACCAATCTTCTCACCTTGCTAGCCATTGGTTCCACACATTGAACTGCCAACCACAAGACCAAGTCTCCTTGGCCACTCCAAGGCCTCTTGAAAATTTAGAGATTGCTCTAGTGATTCTTAGCACCAAGCATTAACCAAGAACACTCAAGGTTTCTATGTGTTTAAGGCTTAGGACTCCTCTAAAAAAATTTACAATTTTAAAGGGTGAAGGTAACTAAAAACTACAATGAGTTTTTCTCCTATAGGAAAGTGATATCTCTCTAGCTCTTCAATTTGAGAATTAGGTGTTTTATTTCATGGGTTTTATGATGTATATGAGAGGGTTAATTGGATTATTACAACAAAGAAAAGGAGAAATAGAACTCTCTCAAGTTCGCAATTTTGCTTGACCGAGTATCGACTGAGATTGCAAGTTAAGTGATTTTCAAACTTTAAAACTCCCCTAATGTCAATTTTATTAGCGTCAACAATTAACATGTCATCCACATAAAGTAAGAGCATGATAAACTCACCAGAAAATTTCTTTACAAAACACAAGGATTAAAGGTAGTCCCGGTATACCTATCCTCAACCATAAAGTCATCAAATTCTTATACCACTATCTTGGATCTCGGTGCTTACTTGAGTCCCTATAAACTCTTTTCCAACTCACGTAGCATACGCTTTTTGTGTTTAACCTTGAAACCTTCCAGTTGCTTCATGCAAATTTCTTCTTCTAAGTCACCGCAGAGGAAAGCGTTTTTCACACCAAACTTTTCAATATCCAAATTCAAACTTGCCAGCCAAATTAACTCAAAACAATTCTAAAACAAATGGCAATAAAAATTCAATCTCTATTTTTATCACGGGTGAGAAAAATCTCTTAAAATCAAAATCGTTTTTTTTTTTTTGTTTTTTTAACCAAACCTCTACACAATCAAACATGGCTTGTACCTTGATTCAAAATTCAATATGAACACTCATTTATTTCTTTAGTGTTTTTGTTAGGTTCTAAAAGTTTAGATCAATTGGCAAACCGTGAGCACAAACTTGTTTAGGTATAGATCTTAGAATCTATAGAGTTTATTTGACAATGCTCAAGGTACTACAAGTCAAAATACAAGAACATTCAACCTGCAGAAAGGAGTGTTCAAATTCAGTGAAATTCGACTGATCGAAAATTAGATCCGACCGATCGAAAATTGCAGACATGAAATTTCTGCAGAATTCTATTTTAGCCTAAACTCTGCTTAAACGTTTTGGGTTTCAAGTGAAACACTTCTAGTATATAAATAAAAAAACCCTAACTACGTTTTCAGAGCTTTTTAGAGCCTTTTAGGAGCTCTTGTAAGATCTAAAAGGTATTTTGCCTTCCTCTTTCAAAATCACTACTAGAAATCATTCTCATATCATTAGAACCGATAGATCTGAAATTGCTGCAACAAGATCAACAACTACTGATGATCTAATCCTTCAAGGGTGATCTTGGAGTCACAAATTGGAGAGTTTGTGTTGCTAAACCTTTGAATGAAATCTCAAAGTCACAAGCAGGGCTGCTTGTGTTGGTGTAAATCCAAAGAGAGAGAGTTAGTGGATTCGGAGTTTGCACGTGGTCGTGTCAGTAAGTTACTACTGAAGGTAGCAATAGATTTAGGGTTAAATCTGATTGTAAGAAATTTCAATTCTCTTATAGTGGATTTACTTTACCCTGAGGATAGCTAGGTCAAATCCTCTCTAGGTTTTAACCTTGAAACGATTCGTTTTATCGGTTTTCCTGGGTTATCATATCGTGGTGTTATTTACTTTTCCGGTTTTATACATGATATGATATATGCTTGTTTAACCTAGATCTGAATAATAAACCTAATAATCAACTTGGTTAATTAATTAGGTTAAACAATCTGGTTTAAGGGGTCTAAACGAACAGACAAGTGGTATCAGAGCAGGTTCACTCTGATTTGAATTAAAGTCCTGAGTTAGATCCTTGATCCTTGCTAACGTGGATAATTTTAAGTGTCTTTCTACTCATATTTGTGATAATTTGAATAAAGGAGATGCAAATGTTTCTGTTGATCTTGTTAATGTCTGTGAAACTCTTCGTAGAGAATTAACTAAATCTATGAAAATTGCTAAGAAATTCAAAGAAGAGTTAAAATTGACTAATCTTGAAAAAGAGGAATTGATTGTGAGATTGGATGAATCTAATAAAAAGAATGAATTTTTGAGAAATCAACTTTCCTCTCAAGATGAAAAGTTTGGAACAAAAGTTAGCTGAGGCTAAAACTAAATTTGAAAATTTGTTGAATACCAAACTTGCTATTGATAACAGATTTGTTTCTGTTTCTATTCTTGTTAAGCCTAAAGACAAAATTTATATTCCTCATTTCAAGAGGAATCATAAAGAAATTGTTTATTTTGCTAGGTTAGACAAAGGTAAAAGTTTTGATGTAGATGCTGAAGTTTCTAAACCTATGTCTAAACCTTCTGTTAGAGTGCATAAGAAATCTTTTTTTGTGCCTACCTGTCACCTTTGTGGTGGTGTTGGTCATATTAGGCCAAATTGTTCTTTGTTGAGGCAAAAACCAAAATCTAAGACTAGATTTGCTATTAGGAATACTGATATTCCTAAATTTGTTCATGTTTGTCACTTTTGTGGTGTTACTAGTCACATTCGTTCTAATTGTCATAAATTGAAATTTAAGCATTCTTTGTTTTAGTGTAGGATATGTGATGATATTTCTCCTGCCATAAGTCCTCATAAATTATTTTATATGCTTTTGGAAAATTTAAGCTTATTGGCTTATGAAAGGAAATTGGAGGATTTCAGTCTCTCTAAAACAAATGGAGTAATCCCTCAAATACACTCTGCTTCTCATGGTGTTTCACCTACAAAGCCAAAGGTGCGTGCCATATGGATGAGAAAAGATTCTCCAAGGTGAGTGTTGTTTACTTGTCCCTAAATTAATTCTTTCAATTGTTTGTGGACATGTTTAATTTCTGTTTTCGGTTGTTTTGTTTAAAAAAAAAAAATCCAAAATCATTGAAAAATATCAAAAAGACAAAAACATTTGATTTTGTGTCTAGTATTTTTTTTTTTTTTTTGAGGATTCATGAATTATGATATCTCTCTTGATTTAGAACATGCTTGATATTGTAGAGAAACATAGAAAGTGTGTGTTGCATAACTAAGTGCATGATTATTTTGAGATAAATACTATTTTGTATGAGTATGTATTAGTTTGTACATGTACTCATGGGTTAATTAAGAAATTGATATTTCCTTTTTGTGTACCCTTTATAACTTAGTTAGAGCACTGTCATGCATTGTTTTTGCATCATTTTCATTTAGCATAATGTGTGTTTTTTTGATTTTTGGTCATAATTTTTTTTTGAAATTCCAAAAAGATTTTTATTTTTGTGTATTACACATCTTCAAATGTGTAATTAAGGTTGGCCTATGAAATTTACATTTCATGACTGTGTACCTTGTTTAGCTTTGATGAGCTTTATTTTTCTACACTTTGCTAGTTTGTGCTATGTAGTGCTTATATTGTGTGAGTTATTTATGGTTTTTAAACACATGCTTTTGATTTTGTAGTCACATTCTTTTGATTGTAAGGACTAAAAAATCCTAGGAGAAATGTATAAATAACCATCTCACCACTATTACTCGTTGGTCATGAATACCTGTATGCAAATTATAAAAGCCGTACTTTGTAAAGTGTAGTACTTGCACACCAAAATACTTAAGGTGTTATTGTACATTAGATAAAAGAAGCAAAAAGCAAAATTAAAAAAAGAAAAAGAAAAAGAAAAAGCAAAATAAAAAGAAAAATAAAAATTGCATGGTTGCAAGCGTGTTTTCTAGGAGATGTGAAAGTTATATAATGTAACTCTTTAGGTGATAATCACTTTCAAACTTATGTGATGAATAATGTAGAAATTGTGCTTATTTTTTGTCTACATATCAACTTGTGACTATCTCATACATTTACTAGTTGCACACACCATAAGCAAATCTTTGTTAAACTCTATACATGTGATTGTGTGTTAAGTTTTGTGGCCATCCCAAATTTAACTTCTTGATGTGTTTAATGCATTTTGGGGGTGTGAGGAAAGAAAAGTTCGATGAAATTTGCTATGAATTGAAATTTTCTTAGAAAAGTTTGGTTTTGTAAAACATTTGAAATCATGAACATGCATCTCATGTCATAAAAATTGGTTTTCAAATGTTTATGCAGAAAAGTTTTCCAGATTTTTTAAAAATTTTTGTTTCTTTAGGATTCGATTGATTGAGTCTGTTTTTGATCGATTGAAAAGGCAAAAGAAAAATTCCAGTTTTAAGCTAAAACTCTCGGGTTTGTTCGATTCCTCTCGATCAGTTGAATCTATTTTAAATATTTTTTGATTCCTTGTTCAATTCCTTTCGATCGATCGAAACTGGAAAATTTTTGGTTCTTAGTTTCTTGATCAATCTATTATTTCATGCATCATTCCTGTTAGGATTCACATGCATTATATTGTTTTCTTTATCCATCTTGCATTTTTGTAGTCATATCTCTCACTGTTTTCACACACATCACACATACACTTTGCTAAATTGAATACTCAACTTGATTTAAAAATTGATTGATTAATTTTTGAGTTCTGTACATGTTAGTATATGTTGTCTTTCTTGATGAGTGAACTGGTAAAAAATTGGAAATATATTTTTTAGATATGGTGGATAATAAATGTGCAAATATTTTCTCTACTATTGAGATTTGTTTATGGGTCACATAGTATCAAGTTTATATATATTGAAAGAGAGAATATTTTTCTTCATGTGTATCCTCAGCTTTTTTGTGTTAGGTTTATGTCTTTTAAGTTTTCCCCCCCACTTAAGTTTTCCTCAATTTTTTTTTTCAAAACTTCTGTTTTGCCTATTTTTATAGGAGGAGAAAGTTTTTATTTATTTATTTTTATTTTTTATAAAAAAAAAAAACCTATGTTGTTTTTGGGGGGAGTTGTTGCTCTTCATAGGGAGAGTTGCCTCTATTTTCTATAGAGCTGAATTCTTTTGTGTTTCCTAGATTCTCTATGTTCTCATATCCTTTGTTGTTTATATTTACTGTCTACCTTATGATTGGGTTGTCTTTGTCAATACATTACAAAAATGGGGAGAAATAGATGAAATGTTGAAAAAGTTTTTATCTGTCTTTATTTAGGGAGAGATGAATTTGTTTTTGAAAGGGGGAGAAAATAAAAGTTTTTGATGTATCTAACTTAGGGGGAGAGTTAGTTTTCATATTTGTTTTGGCATATTTGTTATTTATTGTTTATTTGTCTTTATTTCTACACATGTGGTGATGTGTTTTAGTGAGTGTTTCAGGAAAGACAAGTACATTCCGATCAACTTCTTACTTAGAAGTATTAGATTGGGAATTGTAATGTAATTGGGCATATTATTGTAATAGGGCTGTTCTTGTATTTGAGCATTTCATATTGTATATAAGTTTTGTCACGGATTGCCAAAGGGGGAGATTGTCAGGTTCTAAAAGTTTAAAATAATTGGCAAATTGTGAGTATAAACTTGTTTAGGTGTAGGTCTTATAGTCTATAGAGTTTATTAGACAATGCTCAAGGTACTACAAGTCAAAATACTAGAACATTCAAGCTGTAGAAAGGTGAGTTCAAATTCAGTGAAATTCGACCGATTGAAAATTAGATCCGACCGATCGAAAATCGCAGACATGAAATTTCTGTAGAATTCTATTTCAGCCCGAACTTTGTTTAAACGTTTTGGATTTCAAGTGAAACACTTCTAGTATATAAAGGAAAACCCTAACTACGTTTTCAGAGCTTTTTAGAGACTTTAGAGTTGCTCTTGTTAGATATAAAAGGTATTGTGCCTTCCTCAAGTCACTCTTGGTTTATCATTCTCATATCATTAGAACCGATGATTTGAAGTTGCTGCAACAAGATCAACAACTACTGATGATCTAAACCTTCAAGGGTGGTCTTGGAGTCATAAACTGAAGAGTTTGTGTTGCTAAACCTTTGAGTGGGATCTTAAAGTCACAAGCAAGGCTGCTTGTGTTGGTATAAATCCAAGGAGAGAAGGAGTCATGGTCGTGTTTGTAAGTCACTACTGGAGGTAGCAATAGATTTCGGGTTAAATCTGATTGTAAAAATTTCAATTCTCTTATAATGGATTTACTTTTCCTTGAGGATAGCTAAGTCAAATCCTCTCCAGGTTTTTACCTTGAAACGGTTCGTTTCATTGGTTTTCTTGGGTCATCATATCGTGGTGTTATTTACTTTTCCGCTTTTATGCATGATATGATATATGCTTGTTTAACCTAGATCTAAATAATAAACCTAATAATCAACTTGGTTAATTAATTAGGTTAAACAATCTGGTTCAAGGGGTCTAAAAGAACAAACAGTTTTCTTGCCTTTAAATAGTTTCACCAACTTATAAGTGTGGTTCTCATGCAAGGATTAATTTTTTCAATTTGACTTTCAATTACTCTTTCTATTAATGTATCATCTTTTCTTGGTCTCTAAGAGTAAAATATGCCACTTTCTTGTTAGTGACAACAACACCTTGTTGACAAAATTTTGCTTTAAATTCTTGCTTCTATTTATTGTTTCAAAATTTGTTTACATTAATCATAATTCTATGCATGGTATCACCATTATTTTTCCTTGTGGGTGAAAATTGTAAATGTTTTCTTTATGTTAGATTATAAACAACCGTAATATAATATTCTAGAATCTTGAATTATCATGATTTTACAACTACACAAATTAATTATAAAGCTTACCTTGATCCATTGCTGAACTTTTTCTTAAGATCAAGTGTTAATATAAAAGGCACTTAATTCTTATAGAATTGGTTTCTCGCTCTTGATCCTTTTTTCTCTTTAACTATATAGTGTATGCGATGGGGTTGCTAAATGTCTCTTTTATAGGTAGAGAGAGGACCAAATTCCTTGTATCTATAAACTCCCCTTGCCCATCAAAGTTGGAGTTACTTAGGAAACTTACTTCTCCATTAACCAATGTTTTAAGGACATGTAACTTCTCATTGGCCCATATGATAACTTATGTAAGGCTTAATAAGATTAAATATTAGGTGCATAATGGTACATATTCTCTTACTTTAAATTGGTCATCATAAAACTATAATTAAATAGCCCACTAATGCGAGTCATGGCAGCTCTATATCAATTATACGACATAGTTCATTCCATGTACAACAATACTAGCAACCTGCTAAATATAGCCTATCAATCAGAATTGACTCAAAAGATCCAACAATAATATCTCTTTTGTTAGAGACTATTCCTGTTATTATTCATTTATTATCATTTATGTACGTACATAAAATAAAATAGGAATAATCAGAAATACATTTAATGAGATCTCCAAGTGTCAAAAGCGTAGAGTAACGTTAAATAATAACCATCATATTCTACGTTCAAGACTCATTTGATCCTTAAATATTTTAGGAGATAACCCCTTTGTCAATGGATCTACAATCATTAGTTATGTGCTTATGTGTTTATTGACACTTGTTTCTGAACTTCTTCCTTAACAGTGAGGTATTTCAATTCAATGTGTTTCGCACCATTAGAATGCCTATTGTTTTTAGAGAAAAACACAATTGCAGAATTATCACAATAAATTCTCAATGGCTTGGAAATAGAGTTAACAATTTAGGTCCTGAGATAAAATTCCGCAAATTCAACTTGCATAGTGGATATTGATATATTGCCTTTCCATGATATTGCTCCTCCAACTAACATGAACAAATAACCAAAAGTGGACTTTCTATTATCAATGCATTCAGCAAAATCTGAATTTGAGTAACCAACGACCTCAGGATTATTAGATCTCTAAAATGTGAGCATGTAATCCTTTGTGCCCTTGCAAGTACCTCATCACTTTCTTTGTAGCTTTCCAATCATCCAATCTTGGATTGCTTTGATATCTTGCTAGCATACCAACTGCAAAGCTGATGTCGAGCCTTGTGCACGTTTGGGCATGCATTAAACTTCCTACTGCAGAAGCATAAGGAGTTCCTTCAATTTGTTTCCGTTCCCATTCATTTTGTGGGCATTGCATAAGGCCGAATTTGTCCCCTTTTGAATTGGGGCAACCCCAGTAGAACATTTCTCCATATTGAATCTCTTTAGAAATCTTTCAATATTTGCTTTCTGAGACAACCCTAACAGTCCACGTGATCTATCTTAGAATATTTCAATTCCTATCACATAAGTTGCCCCACCCATATCTTTCATTTCAAAATTTTTAGAGAAAAAATAATTTATTTCATGTATTAAGCCAAGATCACTACTAGCAAGAAAAATATCATCAACATACAAAATAAAAAATACAAACTTACTTCCACTAACCTTCAGATAGATACACTGAACAACAATGTTTTCCTTAAATTTAAAAGATGTAATGGTATCCTTAAACTTAAGATATCATTGTCGGGAAGCTTGTTTAAGTCCGTATATTGATTTCTTAAGTTTGCAAGCTAAGTGTTCCTTGATTTTAATGGAGAAACCTTCAGGTTGATCCATATAGACATCCTCTTCTAAACTCCCATTCAAGAAAGCAGTTTTCACATCCATTTGGTGTAGCTCCAAATCATAATGAGCTACCAATGCCAAAATGATTCTAGATGAATCCTTCTTGGATACGGGAAAGAAGGTCTCTTGGTAATCAATGCCATCTTTCTGAGTGAAACCTTTGGCCACAAGTCTAGCTTTAAATCATTTGATATTGCCTTTAAAGTCATGCTTGGTCTTAATGACCAACTTACTACCAACTTTCTTTTATCCTCCAGGCAATTCAATGAGATCCCAGACTTTATTTTGGTTCATTAATTTCATATCATCCTTCATGGCATCCATCCATTTAATAGAATCAATACTTTTTATGGCTTGTGAAAATGAAAACGGATCCTTACTTATTCCTATATCGAAATTAGATTCATATAGATAAACCATATAATCATCAGAAATTACAGACTTATTTCTCGTAGGGATCTTCTTACTACTACTTCTTGTGGTTCTTCTACCACACGTTCATTGGTGAACATCTCATTATGGGGTAATGGTTCATTAATTCGTTGTTCAACATTGTTTGGCTATTCAAAAATTGTTGGAACAACAATTTCATTTGAAGTTATAGGTAGTGGAACTTGTACCCTAACTTCTTGAACATCCACATGTCATAGATTATCACTCCCATTGATTTCACCATTTTCAATGAATATTACCAGTTTTCTGTTGGGGTTTATGCCCTAAAACCCAATTTATTAGCATGTTATAAATAATTAAATTATTTAATTATATGAAATTATTTATTATATGAAGATTAAAAGTGTTCCCAAGTGCTTCTAATCTTTTAGTTTTGAATTTCACCGCACCAAGGTTCGTTTTCTTGTTCTTAATTTCTGAAACTTATATAATACATGTTATCAATTGCGAATGAAGTAGATTCGTTAATTTTCCATTGCGTATGTTTTGTATGTGATATAAACATGTATTTTTCCAAAAAATGGTATCGGAGCGGTCTTTAATTTCAAATCTGAATAACATGTTTTGTGAGTTTTGGAATTAGAGATAATAGTTTCATGTTGTTAGAAGATTATGCATTTAATTTTCTGTATGGTTGTTGAGACTATGATGTAATAAAAACTGATATTGATGTTATAATGTTGTTTAAATTTGAATTTAAATATGTTAAATTGATCTTTAAGGCTATAGCATCAATGGAATTCAGTTTTGATATCAAATTCTGCCTATCATGTTCATATGGTTGTTGTTTATTCATAAAAAAACGTTGAAAACTGTCTACAACTGCTCTTTAAAACTAAAAAAACGCGTTTTTCGTGAGTAACTTTGCGAGAAGGTAACCTGCAAAAAATGCCTCTAAAGCACAAAAACTGTTTCGTGGGTAAGCTTTACTTGCGACATAGTTGCGATACAGTCGTGAAAGTTTCTGTTTGAATTTTGTGTTTTCGCTATTTTGCCTTAATCCATTTTAGCGGGAAGAGCTTAGTTGCGAGATTTTTGCAAAAATGTATCTGAAGGGAATTTTGAATTTCTTCTAAGTGTTTTCAAATGTATAAAGAGCGAGACCATGTGTAATGAGATTACACATAGTTCCAACTAAAAGACTTAATGGGATCAAAGATATTAGTTAAATAGAACTCTTAGTCCTAAATAGTTTGGGACTTGTCTTTTAAGAAACATTTTAATGAGATTGGAATTGTTGTATGATTGAAAGTTCTTAATTTATTTTAATTAGAAGTTTTAATAAGATTTAAGCTTAATTAAAAGGTATATATCTTCTAATGAGATTAGAACTTTTATTTAGTAAATTAAGGATAAAGTTCTTTATAACTAATTTTTGATTCATTAGAGTTTAAGGAATCCTATATAGTTTAGGACTTCCATTTTAATTAGTGATTCTAATAAGATTAGAGTCTTTATCAAGTGTAAGGTTATAAGTTGTGATTGGATCACAATTATTTAAGAAAAACCCAAATAATGAGTGGGAGTGCTAAAATAACCCGTTTGTTAAGTTCATTGTAATGTGAATAGATACCTTGTCTTGACTTCGAGTCTTGCATTCCATGCGGAGGGTATTTACTTTACAGATTACAAGGTTAAACTTCTTTGTGATTACATGAATGTTCGTTATGCTATAGTAATGAGACTTAGTAACATCACATTGAATTTAAAAAATTAAACACAATTGATGTGTAGGGTTAAAATTTTGATTAGATCACAATGTTTTCAAGACAATCCACTTGTTTTAAAATTTCTAGTGGGAGAGAGATTCAAGGGTTGATTCTCACGGCCTCCATTGCTGGTTTATAGTAGTGTGATTAGGCACCTCGCCTTGGCATATATGCCTTGCTCCCTTCGGAGGGTGTTTAATTCATGGTACTATAAGATTAAAGTTCTTAATGATAGATAAAATGTGTTTTTACATTGAGAACGACCACTATTCCATTGAGTTACTCGGTGACTCACATAGAGTCTAGGCAATGGTATACACTAGATTAAGTGTAATGTTAACCTCCCTTCGGAGCTATGTCATTATTACTTAGAGGATAAAGGAAGAGCGGAAAATTATTTTTGTTTGGTAAGAGTTACCTTGATAGCATTAATAATGAGAATATTTCTCGTCTGATCATAGTGATTGGTATGACCTCGCTTCCGAGGAATATTAATTGCGGGATTAGGTTGTCACTGCACCTAATATAGTATGGTTTTTGGGTTCCATATTATTTGGTTATGGATGCAAAATATAATGTCCCTGTAATTATGTTCATAGTCTCAAGATAAAGTTGCCATAAATTTTTATTCTCTAGCTACTATTTTAATTAAATCACATTAACTAAGAAATAATTTTGGACACGGTGCTTAAAGGAGTTGAAGTACATAAATATGTTTTGATTCAGCATTGCCATAATTTCCTATGCATGATGCATTAATGGAAGATTGCTTATGATTTGATCATAGTCTCCATTGAAATGCTAAAATGTTACATTAACTTCTATCTCAATTGTGCTACAGCATGAGATGCAAGAGTTAGTACTAGACTTAGACTTTATATTAAGTCTAAGTGAGATGTTTGGTATGAATCATATTAAAAGCTAAGAAAAGTTTAAGAAGTTCCAATTCTATGTCATTTTATGGAAATATTTATTTTAAAATGAATTGGAATTCTTGGATGTAGAGATTAAATGCTAATCTCGTTTGGATATGATCCATAAGTCCTTGATGAGTGAGTTTTACGCAACGGAAAACATCCTAAAAGCTAAGGCTAAGATCAATATGATATAATTCAAATTCTTAGCCTGAACTGAAAGGTAAGGGTGGCAAGAAGAGGAATTATAATACCAAACAGTTAGACAAGCAAGTTGCCCTAGTAGTTACCAAAAGGAAATTGGACTCAAAAGCATAACCAAAAGGAAAGAGTTACTGTTTTGGTAAAGCTAAGCATTGTCCATGATTATCCTCTAGATGGAAATTTACATGTTTTACTTTTTAAAGAGAAAGTTTCCATCCTTTGGTTTTGTATGTTTTTGTCTAGATCTTATTAATCTAAATGGTATTCAAGATTGGTGAAAGATGGCCTTTTAAAACCATTATTTTATTACATTCCCAGTCAATGAATTCTATTTAGAGGATAATATGAAGGAAGAATAAGACTCGTTTCTATTTATGAAAAGATTTTTTCGCCAATAGTCAAGTTTGACTCTATCTAAATTCTCTTATCCATTATATTTCATTTGGATGAAATATGGTAATGGATATCAAGAAAGCTTTTTTTAGTAGCAATCTTGAGGAAGACATCTATATGATGTAACTAGACTTGTACATAGCAAAGAAACAGTAGTGTTTAGTATGCAAGTTGCTTAAATTCCGTTTAAGAATTAAAGTAAGCATCTGAATCATAAAATATCATCTTTGATTAAGTAATCAAATTGTTTGATTTTGATCAAGTATTAAAAGGCTTTATGTGTGTAAAAGCTATATAGAATAATAAATTTCTTAATGTATGTTGATGACATTCTAATCATTTAGAATGGTGTAGAGTTATTGTCATCAATGGAGTTTTTTGTTGTCTAATCTAGTTTGATATAAAGTACTTGGGAAAGACTGGTCACATCTTAAGAATTAAACTTTGTTAAAATTCAGAAATTAGGATGTTGGGTTTATTTCAAACTACTTAAATAGATTAAATTATAGCCAAGTATAGCATGTAATACTTCAAGAAAGGATTCTTTCCTTTTAAGTTTGAAGTTCCTTTGTATAGGACTATAGTCCTAATATATATAAAAGGAAGTGCATATTAAGACAGTTCCTATTACCATATCAATAGGAAGTCTTTATACTATACTATATACTAGGCTAAGTATCTATTTTGCGGTAGGCATGGTAAGCAAATATTAATTGAATCAAAGAACACTTAATTTAGTTGGAGTATAGCATATACTCAAATATCTTAGGAGAATGAGGGATTATATGCTTATCCACAAAAGTGAGGTTTTGATAGTTACTGAATGTGCAAATACTAACTTATAGTTTGATTGTGATTCATGAAGTTGGACTTCAAGATATGTGTTTATCCTAGGTGGTGAAAATACACATTAAGTGTAAGTAATATCTCATTAGAGAGATATAAATACGTGAAATGTAGTAGTAGAAAAGATAATTTATACAATAAATCTGGCTGTAACTTGTTTCCAAACCTTGCCTTAGAGTGATTATGAATTATTCTAAAGGGAGATAAGTGTCGGATATATGGTAAATTATCTTTGAGGGCAAGTAGGAGGTTGTTGGAGTTTATGCCCTAAAATCCAATTTATTGGCATTTCATAAATAATTAAATTGTTTAATTATATAAGACTATTTATAAATGAACTAATTGGACATTATCTTAGTCCATGAGATGCAGTATGTGATTTAGTCACAGAAGATATAAATCGTAAGTTCTTTGTAAACTCAGAATCTTCGTTCGTAGTCGGTGATGAAATTGGGCATTTCATCTGCGAAGACTATAACATATCAACTAAGATGATTTGTCTTGATCATGGAAGTGGAGACTTCTAGTTGATATGTTTTAAGAGTTAAGACATATTGAACTGGATCGCTGTGAGATTTATTGTTCTCTTAACGACTGTCAAATGAATAATAAATCTCACGACTTCTATTTACATCAACTCTAAATCCTGAGAGAATAATGGATCTTATCATAAGATGTAGTTTACTTTGATATATCAGGAGTGAGATCTACAAGTTACGATCAAAACCTCAGTATGTTAGGCAGCCGCATTTAGTGTTGATGGAACATATATTCTCAAGATGGAATTCATAATCTCTTAACAGAGATATAAAATATTCCCATGAGATAAGTTTAATGGATTTGGTTATTTAGAGTGTTGGGCCCAACCACTTTAGTAAGGAGTTACTAAAGTATATATTTATTGAACTGGATTTCATAAATATATGATGAATAACATAAAGGATTAAACCGAGTACTCAAGGATTAAGATGTAGTAATCTTCAAAGTTACAGTCTATATTTATGACTTTGTATTACTACGAATATTTTAATGAAGGGGTTGCATGTGTAATAAAGTCTTGGGATATAATTTATTAATAAGGCTTAGAGTGCAATTATATTCATATAGTGGTATTGAATATAATTAATGGTAACTTTGGACTTGTCAAGAGTTGACAGAAAAGCCCAAGACCCATTAGAGCTAGAGTCTTATTTGTTCCCTTTTGGTTCCACTTCAAGTCACACACTAGAGCCCAATTAGAATGGCCCAAAAGGCTAGCCCAATTAGATAATCAGTTATATTTAAGGAGAGAAACATATAGAAATTTCATGAGTGCTTTTTCACATGAGAGTTTTCTAAGTGGTTTTCATTATGATCACATGAGAACATGAAATCGTTTGTGTGCAAGTGTTGGACATCCTCTTATTCTCTCCTTGGAAACTGATTGAGAGATCACACTTCTTGAGCATTAAGTGGAATCAGAGTGAAGATTAAAAGTGTTCTTAAGTGCTTCTAATATTTTGGTTTTGAATTTCACCGCACCAAGGTAAGCTTTCTTGTTCTTAATTTCTGAAACTTATATAGTACATGTTATCAATTGCGAATGAAGTAGATCCGTTAATTTTCCGCTGCGTATGTTTTGTATGTGATACAAACATGTATTTTTCTAACATTTTCAAGGTAGCCCATAAAGTGACCATTGATTGTTCTTGAGTCTAGTTTCTTTTCATGTGGGTTATAAATTCTAGCCTCCGCTGGACAACCCCTAACATGCACGCGTCTTAAACTCGATTTCCTTTCTATCCATAGTTCAAAAGAGGTTTTTGGAACTGCCTTACTAGGAACCCAATTTAAGAAGTATATTGCGGTTTTAAGAGCCAACATCCACAATGATAAGGGTAATGTAGAATTACTTAACATACTCCCAACCATATCCATTAGAGTTCGATTGCGTCTTTCAGCTACACGATTTTGCTGTGGTGTTTTTGGCATAGTGTATTGTGTACAAATGCCATATTTTTCAAGGATTTTAGCAAATGGGCCTAGGCATTTCCTTGATTCATCACACTTTCCATAATATTTTACCACTTCTATCTGATTTAATGATTTTCACCTTTCTTTCTAATTGCCTTTTTACCTCAGTAATTTACACTGCAAGGGCTTCCACTGCTTGACATTTTTCATGAAAAATCATCTATAAAGGTGAAAAAATATTTTTCTTTACCAAAAGATAGAGCATCAAAAGGCCCACAAATGTCTATGTGGATAATTTCAAGAAGCTCTATACTTCTTGTGGCACATTTCTTAGTGAGTTTGGTTTATTTGCCCTTAATACAATCCACGCACACACTGAGATCAGTAAAATCTTGGTTTGGGAAAATCCCATCTTTTACTAGTCTCTCTAACCTTTCTCTGGAAATGTGTCCCAACTTTTTATGCCACAAATTTGAGGAATTCTCATTAGTTAGGCTGCGTGTAGTACCAATACTACGATGCAAGGTGAGAAGGGTTTCGGCAAATTCATCATAAAGGTTAAATTTGCATAAACCATCAGAAAGAATATCAGAATCAACAAAAGAGGTATTCTTAAATAAAGTATAACTTTTATTCCCAAAGTTTATGAAATCTCTATCAAGATCAAGTTTAGGCAAAGAGACTAAATTCCTAGAAAGAGAAGAAACATAAAATGTTTGAAACAAATCTATGTGTTTATTGGTATCTGGAAATAAACGATAAGCACCAATGGCTTCAATTGGTGCTTTCACTTGATTTCCCATCAATACAAAATTCTCATTTGGATTTATGGTCTGGATTGAAAGAAATCCCTGCACTGTATTTGAAATATGTGTAGTATCCCCATAATCAAGTCACCAAGTATTAGAAGGAACTTCAGTTAGGTTTGATTCGAAACATATATGGGGTTTATGTCCTAAAATCCAATTTATTAGCATGTCATAAATAATGAAATTGTTTAATTATATGAGAGTATTTGTAAATGAACCAATGAGACATTATCATAGTTATTGAGATGCATTGTATGTGATTTATGTGATTTAGTCACAAGATATAAATAGCAAGTTCCTTGTAAACTCAAAACATAGTTCGTAGTCGGTGATAAAATTGAGCGTTTCATTTACGAAGACTATAACACATCAACTAAGATGGTTTATCTTGATCATGGAAGTGGAGACTTCTAGTTGATATGTTGATGTGTCTTAAGTGTTAAGATATATTGAACTGGACCGCTGTGAGATTAATTATTCAATCAACAACTGTCACCTGAATGATTAATCTCACGACTTCTAATTTCATAGACTTTTAATCCTGAGAGGATAGTGAACCCGATCATGAAATGTAGGTTACTTTGATATATCAGGAGTGAGATCTAATATTAACGATCAACGATCAAAACCTCAGTATGTTGGGTAACCACACGTAGTGTTGAAGGAACACATATTCTCAAGATGAAATCCATAATTTCTTTTTTATAGAAATATCCCCTTGAGATAATTTTAATGGGAATTGGTTATTCAGGGCACCCATTTTAGTAAGGAGTAACTGATGAGAATCAACAAGCATTCAAGGATACATTGCATGTTCCAGTTGGGCCAATTACTAAAGCAAGATCCAAGAAGGTGAAAGAAGCACTTAATGGGCTGATTCAAGAGATTTGGGCTGATTCTAACGCAGGACACTCCAGGCCAGGCCCAAAGGAAGATAAAGGCATAATAAATTTAATCCAAGCTATTGAGGGCTGATCTGACTTAATTGGGAGTTATTTATGGCGTAGATTTATGGCTGATTGACTTTCCAGCTCCAAATCAGTTAATAGATATTTTTCCTAATTTAGATATTCTAATTTTGGACCAGATCTACCTTAATTTTAGGCTTTTATTATTTAGAACGTTTTTTAACTTTTTTCCTATTTTGGATCTGCTATTTTCAGACCAAATCAGCTTTTATTTAGGGTTTTATTATTTAGTACATTTTTTATATTTTCTACATTCAATCATGCCTTATAAATAGCATGTACTCATTGTAATAGAGAAGATTATTGAATAAAAAATCAGAAAAATGTGAGGCTTTGCTCTTCTCTTTGGTTTTTCAAGAACTGTAAACTTATCAGGGATTCTTCCTTGTGGCGTTCAAACTTTATACCTTTGGTTCGTAATTTAATTATAATCAATGAGTCAAGGTCTATTACTTATACCTTTGGTTTGTGTTTCACTTATAAACGTTGAATCAGGGTTTTTATCAAAATCTGAATTTCAGCTTTCTTGGGCAATATTCCAATATTGTGTGTTGGGTCTCAAAGCGAGTCGATTGAGGTTCACATCAGTAACTAAAGTTTATATATATTGAAATCAGATTTCAATAAATATGAATAACTAAAAGATTAAACCGAGTACTCAAGGATAAAATAGTTGTTTACAAAATGATAGTTCATTATGACTTTGTTCACTATAGATATTTCCTGGAGAAGTCAAATGATATCATTAGAGTCTTGAGATATAATTTATTAAGAAGGCCTAGAGTGCAATTATATTTATATAGTGGTATTAAATATAATTAATGGTAATTTTGGACTTGTCAAGAGTTGATTGATAAGCCAAGGCCCATTGAAGCTAAAGTCTTATTTGTTCCTTTTGGTCCCATTTCAAGCCACAAACTCAAGCCCAATTGGGTAGGCCCAAAAGGCTAACCCAGTCAGATAATCAGTTTTTATTTAATAAGAGTTATTAAATAAAGAAACTACCAAGGTAGTTATGTATGTACGTATGATGAAAAGAGAAGAAAATATAGTTTTTGTCTGCAATAAGAAGAACAACATCTTTTAAAAGAACTTTTCTTTGAGAATTAACGTACATAAAGACTGATTAAGAGACTACTCTTCCATGTGAAATTGGGATGTTGATTAGAGGTATTCTCAAGTCTTCGATTTGATTTTCACTGCATCAAGGTCTACTTGCAATTCTTTGTTCTAGAATTCAAGGTTACATGTTAGCTCTCATGAATGAAGTAGATCCGTATTTGTTGCTTTCACTGTGTATTTTGTATCAAATACAAAACTTGTTTTTCCAACAATAGAAATATAACCTTTAATTAAATATTTACCTTTTCTTTCAAACCCTACATTTTAGGCAATCTTTCTTAAAATGTCCAAACTTTTTACAGAAGTGACATTTATAATCGCCATTTTCCTTCTTTTAAGGTTGACCAACTTGATTAGGATCACTTGCTTTTTGTGATCAATTCTTTAAGCCTTTTTTAGGCTTCCCCCATTTTCTTTTAGCTTCTTGATTTATGAGATGAACTGAATGTTGCTCAAGTTGCTTGAGTCTTGCCTCTTCTTGATTAAGCTTAATGGCCAATTGATTTACATTTCACTTATCTTTCATAGTGTTGTAATTAATTTGAAATGACCCATATTGAGGAGGCAAGGAATTCAATATAAATTGAATGATAAAAAAACTCATCCACATTCATCCCTAGAGTTTTTAATTGAGCAGCCAAATTTTTCATTTCAATGGCATGCTCTTGTATCCTACGCTTACCATCAAATTTCATGGTGGTAAGTTTTGCCATTAATGTCCCTGCAAGGGACTTATTAGCTGTTTTGAAACGGTCTTCCACATTTGAAAGGAATTCTTTTGCACTATCTGTTTTAGGAAGTGTTGTCTTGATATTGTTTACAATGGTCATTCGCATAAACATAATACTTAGTCTATTTGATTTTTCCCATGCTTGGTAGAAAGCCTTTTTTCTTCCGCACTGCTTGTATCAATAAGAGTAGGTGGTTTCTTAGATCCAAGTGCTATATCAAGATCCAGTACACCTAGATGAAACTGAACCCATTCCTTCCAATTTGAGAAATTTGTTCCATTTAGCATGGGAATAGATGAAGCATGTGAATGTAGTGAAACAGGGACTGATATTGCAATCAAAAAAATAATATATGCTCACTTCATTAGTACTAAGAGTTATTGATTAAGGAACAATAAACCAAAATGAAACACATGTTTAAACAATGATAAATAGTATTACCGTGATCACCTTTGGGCTTTTCTTATGGTAACTATTTAGTTAAGGTGATTCTCTTTTACCTAATAGGACTGATTAATCAAATATTCATAATTAAGTTAGTCCATTACCTTTGGTTATCCGTTCCAATCTCAACCATGAATATTCATCAATTATTCTATTCCAATTTATTAATCACTTGAAAGTGGTGCACCTTTGGGCCAACCTAATATTTTTGTGATTAAAAAATTATGATTTGCAAAGTCACTAATTTTTTAAGACTAGGGAATATGTGTTAAATTTCAGTTATTTTGACTTGTTATCTATGAATCTTTCCAATTGGGCCACTTTGGTGACTACTAATACATACCATAATACAGACTCCAAATCAAAATTAATGGCCTTGCATAAACATTAAATTAATGGGATACATTATAGCAATATAGATATAAAAGTCTGTGCTATACATATTTACATCGAAACAAATCAGTTCCTTCTTTCATAAAAGAAATCAATAAAATACTTGATAGAATAGTAAGTTATAGTCTTGATAATATTAGTAGTCTATTACAACATTAAATTGACTAAATTTAGCAATTCAACAATCATTGCATGTGAAAAGTGAACATAAGGTGGAAAAATAAATAATGAACATTAGCTTACAATCTCAAAGTATAAAAGAGTTCACACCATAACTATTCATGAGTGTCAGATGCTATTATATTCTAAATTTTAAGATTTGAATTTTTAACATTAAACTTTAAAGTTGTTAATCTTTAAAGAAATAATTAAATAAACGAGAACCAAATATAGTAGATATTTGTAATGCCCCAAAGTTATTAACTAATGGAAAAACAAAGTTCATATTATCCAAACTTGATCCATGATCACATAGAAAACGTTAATTGCTTTCACAAATCCAAAATCATAATCATGATAATGGAAACTATAGTTGTTTTCTCTTTTATAGGTAGAGAGAGGACCAAATTCCTTGTATTTATAACCTCCACTTGCCCATCAAAGTTGGAGTTACTTAGGAAACTTACTTCTCCATTAACCAATGTTTTAAGGACATGTAACTTCTTATTAAACAATAACTTATATGAAGTATCCAATGGATACGTTATCAAATGAGACCATTTATTCTTACAAAAATAACATGTCCTTAAAACATGGTGGCCAGGTCTAAGTTTGATTTGTAAAGGTTATATCGGTATATCTTATGATAAAACGCATTGCACTTGTACTTGTATTTAGGTAGTTCTAAGTGGGTTCAAGTAGACCATAAGACTTATATATCAAGTGGTATGATTGAAGATATGAAGATTACTCAAGCTTTAGTGCAGAAAAGACAAAACCAAAAGTCTTGATACCTAACTTGACACCTTAAGATTTATCGAGATTTAATGAATCACGATCCCTGCCTCAGTACTTCTTGATCTATCGAGAAATTCAAGTTTCAATTGTTTAATCTATTTTCGGCCCATGATGACCAAAGCCTTTTAGAATTTTGTGCCTAAGGTTTTCAAAGTTATAAAAGACTTATTTTATAGCGTCATCATATAGAGAGACAGATACAGAGACATATATTGTGATACAAGCTTTTGTGAAGCTGCTGCAACTATTGTGCGCCTTAGGGTTATGTACCAAACTGCTCTCATATCTACAAGCATGGATTGAAGAACTTTATACCCAACAACAACTCTTAAGTTGCTAGCGTTAGTCATGTATTGGGATTCGTACAAAGGAAAGAAGTCTCTACAAAATCAAGTCTAATTGAGGATTGGAGCAAAAGTTCAACTGTAGATTTGTATTTTGGGATAGGCTGGGTTGTGGTAAGATTTTTTATACTTGTAACTGCTTGATTCTTGATTAGAAGATTCTTTGGGAGTGGTGACTTGAAATTCACCAGTAGGAAATATTATTTAAAAAAACATAAAATTTTTAAACGTTTTTTGGATAACACTATTAATATATTTTTAACATCATTCAAATACAATGAACTAAAGAAAAATAATTGAGAAATTAATCTTATCGAATGCAAAAAATTTAAAAGATAAATGATTGTGGCATTATTCATGTTTGAATAACTTGATAAGTAAAAATTTTTAGATATCAAATGACAAAGTGCATGCTAAGATAATTTGGTTGCAGTAAAGTAAAAAATATATATTTGAAATTATGGACATATATAAGAAGAATTCATAAGTGTAAAAAGAGTGAAGTTGAAGTATATAAATGAAATTGGCATAAATTATGGATGCTTAAGCCTATTTTCTAATCGTCCAAAGCTAAAATAAACGGATTTTCAAAATAAAAGATGATATTTCACGAAGTGTCTGTTGCTTAACAATGACAGATATTCATAAAAGAGACTATATATAAATAAATAAACAATCAAATTGTGAAGTATATTCTCAAATTGAAGCAGGGTGGCAACCACATTGCATCTAAAATTAAACACAACTATTAGACTATTTTTCAAGATATTAGATTATGAAATTAGTTTTTAAGATTGTAAATTTCTCATATGTTTTTATACTATGCCAAATTAGCTATCCAATAGGGCATTTGTAATTTTTTATATATAAATATTTTGGAGTGTTGATATTATGTAGAAGTGAAACTTGTTTGTTTGTTTTAATTAGATTTTCAAATGGTAGACTAGACTCTTTTGCGTTTGTGCTATTTGTTTTGGTTAGCAACGTAGAGAGTTATATAATTTTATAATTATTGAACAAATATCAATTTTTTGTGTTGAACTCTTTTTTGATATGGGTGGTGAATTCAAATAAATAAGTCAGTAATTTGTTACATGACTTACCAAGTGGCAAGTACATGTTTAAAAAAAAAAATCTATGTGAAAAACAAGGGTCAACCTAATCTGCAACCTGATTGATTTGAACCTTTTCAACCTACTTAAAATAACATTTTATTTTTATCCGAATTCATTTTTGACCTGACCAGACCCGGCCCAATTTTGCAACGTCTATGTTTAATTATGTGATCAATGTCAGTTCACTGACCTTGAAAACCACACCGTGACTATTACAACCCTTAAAATATTTGAGTGATGTTAGGACTTTTAGAAATTTATTATATCAAACACAAGGCAAAATACTAATTAAAAGATCTATTTAATATATGGTTCATGTTAGTTGGTAAGTAATATTTTATAGTGAAATTAATTAATAATAACTCTATCGTTTTTCAAATCATGTGATTTGTGAACTCCCACACTTTTGAATAAGCCCAAGTCACTCGTGTATTGTAGACAGAAATTTTAACATGGACCCATATAAGACTCATGTTGGAATTGGGAAATTTCCACTTTATCCGATGTGTGATTCCAACCTTGTACAATCAATTTTCACAAACCTACTTTTTTTTGCCTTTTCATTTTCTTTCTCTTTCTTTTTTGGGTGAACTTAATTTTATTTATTTATTCATTAGAATGTGATAAATTTTGAACCTAAAGCATATTCACCCATAAAAGTTATATTTACCTTAACTAAGATCATGATTGCTATACGTCGGGGTTTTTAGACCCATTGTCTGATTTTATAGCGGAATTAACTCAACTTCAAATAATTAACAAGTTATAAATTCATATTAGTTTTCAAGTTAATTGTCATAAATTAAATATGTCACAAATAAAGCAATAAAATAATAAATTCAGCAGAAATATCAGAAGATAGAAATATAATGACCTAAGAAACCAATGTAACAACTGTTTCACAATAAAAACATATAAGAATTTAACCTATCAATCCCAAGGTAAACAGTTCCACTAGTATAAAATTGAAGTTTATACAATAGATTTAACCATAAATCTATTGCTACCTCATGTGGTACTTGTTAGAGACATATTTTATGCAATTAGCTAATTCTTTGATAAAATGCACTTTACTTATAATTAGTTAGATCTAGGTTGGGTTTATGACTTCAAGAAATATGTTATTCAAGTTAAGTGTTAAAACCATGAAGATCTGACCAAGAAACAAGTGAAGAAAAGTTGTTCATTATAGCTCGACAGAAACAGTATCTATCGAGATTTAAGAACAAAGCTCGATAGAAGCTCGACAGAAGCTGAATTTGTAGAGATCTATGAAATTAGAATTTCCAAATCTGGTTTTGGGTCATGCTAAAATATTTGTATAAGGTTTCTTTTCTCACAACCCTAGACATGTATACGGATTATTTTAAAGGCCGTCACAGATCTTTTTGAGTGACCGAATGCAAAAAGTGCCATAGTTCATCATTCTCTCAGAAGAAGTTACTACGTCTTTACGTCAAGGGTTTTGTGACCAAGGAGCTTCTTGATCTTCATTGTTGATGAACTGAAGAACTTTGTAACCAACATCTTCTTCAAGTTGCTGGTGTTAATCACGTATTAGGATTCGTGCATTGAATGGAGAGACTGTCGCTACAATACAAGTCCAATTGGATATTGGGGTAAGGGTTCAACTATAGGTTAGTATTTCGGGATAGGCCAAAAGGTTTGGTAAGATTTCTTATACTTGTAACCACTTATGATTGATAATAGTGGATTTTCGGGAGTGGTGACCTTAAATTCACCCGGTGGAGTTTTGCCTCGGTGGTTTTCCCCATTCGTAAACAAATCACTTGTGTCAAATTTATTTTCCGCTGCATTTAGTTTAGTTGGTGATTTGTTTGTGCTACCACGCCATTGCATGTAATTTGATCTAATTAATTAACTTAAGTAATTAATTAATTTGCAAGGGGTCAATTCATTTTAACTCAATAGTACTTACTAATGTGACCACACAAACTCCTCGTTTGTGACTCTAAGAAAACCTCTTAAAGGTTTAGACTAGAAACTTTGATGTAGACTGGATTGCTCTATAACTTCAAACAAGATCTGCACTATGGCAGCGACAACACCATGTTGAGTTTTCTCTATTTGCTCTTGAATTCTCGGGGGTTGAATAGGTAGAAACTTAGATCTACTCTTTGAAAATTTTAGGGTTTCTACCTTTCTAACCTCTTAATAAGTCGTGTTTAATGGGCTTTTATATAGACTTTTCATTAGAGTTACAAAAACCCACGAGTACAGTTAACTTAATAAATCACATCATATATGAAAAGCTGAATTTGCGTTTTAATCAATTGAACTCATCACGATTGGTAAAACTTACAGATTCTAGGATTTCTTAAGCAAATTTTGGACTTATAAATTTACATTAAGAACTCAACAAAACTCAATTTCTTTTGTCATGGGTTGCAAACACCTAGTTCGTTGGACCTAACACTATCTTTTTGTTGTGAGTAATATTATTAAGCAAGGAGGTAAGACAATATTTTCAAATTTCAGGCTTATCATACTTGAACTCGAACGCAAGGTACTATCTTCCACAAACGTAGTTACCTTAGATAGTTCACACCAATTTGAAAAGGCCTTATTAGTTAAATAGAATTTCAACTCAACTGTCCACATTCTCTCCCTTGAAAACCTATAAAACGACAATCTTTAGTTGTCGATTTATTTATTTATTTTTATTTCAAATACATACTGAAAATGATAGTATCAATTGCCAACTAAACTAAAAGTTAAATTAACAACGTGACCTGCCTCTCATACTTCCTTTCAAGTTGAAAATGATATAACGAATTATTACTCGTAAACAAAGTAAAAGTATGCCATACCAACTTTTGCTTAACCGACAAAGTGCAATTTGTCTGCATCATCACTTATAGTCCGTTTAGATTGAGGGGGAGAGAATGGGAGTATAGTAGAGTAGAGTAGATTTAACACAAAATTAGCTTATTTTTAGCCAATACTACTCTACTCCACTCTACTCCTCCTCCTTCTCCCCTCCATCCAAACAGGCAGTGTTAGGTGATTCTAATTTGCATGTATCAAAGGCAAGAACTTCAATTCATTTGCATATATGCTTCATCATGACTCAGTTTATATCAGAGAATAATCTCTATCAGGATAACGCTATGATTACCCCCCTCTAGCTCCCCAAAAATTTCTAATAAATATTTAATGACTTATATGGATTATTTATCAAAATTAAAATGTCTATGAGTTTAACTCCCTCAAATATATATATATATATATATATATATATATATATATATTGGAATTCTTCCCCCGAAGAAAGAAAAGAAAGACTTTTAAGGAACTTAAAAAAAGAATTTTACAAGATCTAGTAGTATCTCTTTTTTTTTTTTTTTTTTTTTTTTTTTTTTTTTGTGAAGATAATAAGATTACAAATATATTATACAAATTCTATAAAAGTGTATTCAAAGTTTTTTTTTTTAATAAAAAACTTAATAATACATGAGAGTTCTTAATTAGTGGTCCTTTTATATGGCTTAAAAAAAATTATTGTTAAATAAAACACTTATTTGGTATAAATAATAAATTGTGGTTTAAGAAGTTTTAGGTTTTGACTTCTGTGATTGATATGCGTAGTTTTTGTGTGTGTGTGTGTATATATATATATATATATATATTTTTTTTTTTTTTTTTTTTGAGCACTCAATTTATTTCTTGTTTTCTAGTATTTTGTTGATTTACGAGATAAGAAAGAGTGCAAGGCCCCAAAAGATGTCAATTGAGAGAATGATCAAGTTTTTAAAGATATTAATTGAAATGATAATTTATTAAAAATGATTCTTGATTGGCGTATAACTGTTATTTTTGGTCAAATATATGACTTATTCAATTTTATATGAAAGAAATTATCTTTTAAAAAATCGAAGAAAGAAATTGAATAAAAAATTTCTGTGGTATTAGTTTAGTCATCTCTAGAAAGTACGAATTCGAAAATGGTTTACTCACATTTTTAAACAAAATAGCGAATACGTTCATAATTACATATGAACATGTGTGTACGTTTATATATTAATAACCATTTTCAAATAAAATAGCAAGCGATTATTTGGATCCCTTGCTCCCGCAAGTTCGAGTTCAGTGGCTAGAGTATCACGATAATCACATTTAAGTGAAAGACGCCAACTCAGGTCACCCCTCTTTACCCATTTCTCTTTCATAAAAAAAAAAAATATGATAGGCCAAGAATGTATTGACTCCTTGTGATAAATTAATCAATTGATTTAGTCAAGTTAATTTATTAATTCAATTAATATGCAAAACACGTGGTAGCACAAACAAATCACTAATTAAATTAATATGCAGCGAAAAATAAAGTTGATACGGTGATTTGTTTACGAATGGAGAAAACCTCTAAGGCAAAAATCCCATCGAGTGATTTTAAGGTCACCTCTCCCGAAAATCCACTATTATCACAACAAGCGGTTACAAGTAAATGAATCCCAGTACATTATACCCACCTACAGTTAAACCTTTACCCCAATATACAATTAGACTTATTCTGTAGTGACAATCTCTCATTTTCAATGCACGGCTCCCAGAATGTGACTAACCAATTGATGCGCGGATCCTAGTACATGGCTTACTCACCAACTTGAGAAAGATGTTGGCTGCAAAGTTCTTCAGTTTATCAACATGATGAAGATCATGAAACTCATTAGTCATAAAACCCAACAGCATACAAACGCAGCGGCTTCTTCAAGAGAAAGATGAGCTAGGATAAATTCTGTCTCCGGTCAAAATTTACATGAACAAAACTTTGCCTCACACTTGTGCAACCTTTAACGACCCTTAAAATAATCCTTATATATGTTTAGGGTTGTAAGAAAAAAAACCCTAAACAAGTACACACAGATTAGAGTGAAATCAGATCTGAAAAACTAACTTTCACAAATCTCCTATTTATTGAGCAGCTGTTGAGCATCGGACTAAATTTGCCTTTTAAATCTCGATAGATACTATTTGTCAAGTTAGCTATCAAGCTTTAAATTCTAACACTTCTTCACTTGTTTCTTGGACAGATTTGCATGGCTTTAACACTTGGACTTGGACTCTTGTTCTTTGAAGTATTAAACACATCTTAAATTTACCTAATTACAAGTAAAGTTGTAAGTTCGTTTAGACCCCTTAAATCCAAACAAATTAACCTAGAAAATTAACCAAGTAATTAACTTAGGTAATTTAAACAGATGTAGGTTAAAACAAATAAATCAAATCATGTAAAAGTGCGGAATAATAAAGAACACATGATATGATGACCCAAGAAAACCAAACCGGTAAAAAACCTGAGGATGATTTAACCTAGCTATCCTCAAAGTAAAACGAATTCACTATGAAAGAATCGAAGTTTACACAATAGAGACTTAGACCACTAACATCCTATTGCTATCTGCCTGTAGGAAACTTACTACCACGACCACGTGACAGCTCCGAGACCACGGACTCCTTCTTTCCTTGAATTCTTCAGCAAAGCACAAGCAACACCTGCCTGTATATCTTGAAACTCTTTTGTTGTTCTGCAACTGTATGATTTACCAATCTCTTGACATGAATCTTGAGTTTGGAAACCCTAAGTGTATGTGAAGGTAAACACCTCTAGATCTAACAATTAGATTCACAAACACAGCATTCAGAACTCTAAAAACGTGACTAGAGTTTTCCCTTTTATACTTAGGGCAAAACATAAAACCTTATACATTAAATGGGCTAGGGCTGAATTGGGAATTTTTTGCAGAAAAACGTTCTGCATGATTTTCGATCGGTCGAGTCTAATTCTCGATCGATCGAGTCAGGCAGAAGTGCACAGTAAATTCTGCAGTTAACTCGATTCCAACTTTACATAAAAAGCCATACTTTGAGCAAGTCTAACACACAACTTAAAGAATGTTTTGATCATGGTTTGCCAATATTACAAATTGAAGTTCTAATACATTAGTTCCTAAATTTTAGAACCTAACAAACTCCCCCTTTGGCAATCCGTGACAAAACACAGACTTAACAAAAAGCTCAAAGTTTACAAATTGAAAAAATCCATTACAAAATAAAAAGCCACTAAACAAATTCAACTTAACTACTATCTAACAGTTGCAAAGTAGACAGCAGCACGATTGAATTAACCTGTATATTCCTGTAACACTTAACAAACACATAAACGCATGTGTGGAAAATACAAGGAATATAGAAAAGAACTTCTTGATTTCACATGACACAAAATAAAGACATATATCATGAATAACATCATAAATATAAATCAACAAGCAAAGTAGCATAGTGAAACAAGAAACAAATACATAAACAAATTCAACCTAACTACTATCTAACAGTTGCAAAGTAGACAGCAGCACGACTGAATCAACCTGTATATTCTTGTAACACTTAACAAACACATAAACGCATGTGTGAAAAATACAAGGAATATAGAAAAGAACTTCTTGATTTCACATGACACAAAATAAAGACATATATCATGAATAACATCATAAATATAAATCAATAAGCAAAGTAGCATAGTGAAACAAGAAACAAATACATAATAATGTATCTCAAAAAATATCTCCTAACAAGAGCCAAAAATGTAAATACAAAGTGAAGCACCTAGATACAATCTAATAACTCCACAAGCTCCTCAGTATCACAGCAAAGTACAAAACTCCTCCTAAGACAAAAATCTCCTCTACAAGAAGTGAACTCCTCAATAGAATGCACTCCCCCTTTTTGTGATGAATTGCCAAAGGGCACCACTCATCATCAAAAGGAGGCGGCGGAGGAGAACGACGAAAACTCGCCAAATCCGCTCTCAAAGCACGAAGCTCATCA
The DNA here is from genome assembly GCA_033629205.1 of Lithocarpus polystachyus. Taxonomy (NCBI): domain Eukaryota; kingdom Viridiplantae; phylum Streptophyta; class Magnoliopsida; order Fagales; family Fagaceae; genus Lithocarpus; species Lithocarpus polystachyus. Next base: position 45,532,610 of record CM066163.1, read on the forward strand.
AGGACATCTACCAGAAGCTGGCCATGAGCCGCCTGAACGGTCATGACAGTGTCTAGAGTCCGACGAATATTAGAAACATCCGAAGGAGAAAGTGGAGGAACATCACCAGCAGCAGCAGCAGGATCAGCAGACGTCTCAGCTGCAGGAGTATCTGTAGAAGAAAAAGGAGGTGGAGTGACACTAGAAGGCTCTACCCTAGGACGCTTAGAGCTAGCTCGAAGTTGAGCAGCCCTTTGCCTTAGAAAGGTAGCACCTATAGGAGCAATAATGTGTACGGGCTCAGAAGCAAGATAATCACCTAAACATAGATGAAGGAGAATCCTATGAATAAAAACAGGAAAGAATAAAGCATGAGCCGTAGAACTACTCTGATGTACCTCGTTCAAAGAACGAAGAAACAGGTGTGGAAAAATAATAGGAGCATCAGTAACAAGAGCATACAAAAAGACACACCGCTCAATAGGAATAGTATGAAGATGAGAAATAGACCACAAGGAATGACACGCTATCCTAAAAAAGAGATAATGAAGCTCGGAAAGCTCAACAGACGTGATCCGAGGATCAGAACTCCACTGGATAGAAGATCCAGTGATGTATGACATCACGTCATCAAGAGGCGGAGACTCATCATAAGGAAAGACGGGATGATCAACAATAGGCACCCCAAGAGCATCAGACACTACCGAAGGGGCAATGTGATACTCCACATCTCGTAATCAAACCTTAACCAAGGTGTTGGTATCATAGACGTGGATAGAGAGGTTCGAATAGAACTCTCTAATCAAGGTAGTCGGATGTGGATGATCTATATCCAACAAAGGTAACCAACCCCGACGCTCAAAATTACGTCTCACCTCAGGATCAACCTCATCTAGAATGACCCTACGCTCACCCCAAATTTGACGCCTAAGATTAAGGGTCTCATATGTCTCTTGGTTCTTCTCACTAGGAAACCGATCACTATCAAAGGAAGGAGAAGGAACAGGAGTCCTATGGGCTCTAGTTTTCCTAGGCATGGTGCTAAGAACAGAAAAGAGAGACAAAGAGAGAGAAGAGCAAAAATAAAAACCAAAGGCAGACTGCAAGTTAGCACAGCATAAAATATAGAAATATCAATCTATATGATGTATGAACAAAATTTGCAAATGATGCATGAACTAATGCAATGACATAGGTCAATTATGATTCAAATTAACAAAATTGGCTTGAGCATAAAATTTAAATCAAAAATACCCAATTTGGGAAAAACCCAATTTTTCAAAACACAACAAATTGAGAAATTGATCATCACAACAGTTAAATAACACAATATAATGATCAAATTAATCAATCTAACAAGCCAATTTCATCAATTTATATCAAATTGAACAAAATCCCCAATTTCATTAATTTCAAACCCTAGATTTTCAAATTTTCACAAAACACCAAATCAAACAAATTAAACCACTTGTAGTGTTTGTATATGGTGTCCCCACAAAAACCTATAATTAATTTGAAAGAAAAAGATTCAAAATCAATTCTAAAGATACCAAAAACTCTACATGCCGAAAATACCCAAAATGCATGAAAATTATGCATGAAACATGAAAATACAATCAAAAGGAGGGGCAAAAGAGTCTTACCGGCCTTGGGAGAGAGATTTGATGCAAAAAGAACAGAGGAAAACGACAAAAACAGCAAAAATTGGTTGACCGATTGGTGAGAGAAGAAAAAGGAATTTGAATAGTGTTTGAAAAGTGAAAAACACGTGAGAAAAATTCCTTTGTAAAAACACTCAGCCCGATTTTCGATCAATCGAAAAACAGATTCGATCGGTCGAAAATACCTTCGATTGATCCAACACCAATCGAGGACCGATCGAAACAACCAAAAACTTTCCAGAGATTTTAAAAACATTTTTGATCAGTCGAAAAGCAGTTTCGATCGATCGAAATTCTGAAAAAACAAATTTTTTGAAAAGCAAACCAATTTCAGTGATGAAACTCCTCAAAGCATTAGATTTTATGAGACAAAATGCATGAGTATGAGATGAAATATTCTTCAAAAATACATGTAGTTATCCCAGATCCCCCAAAACAAAATTTTCTTTTAATATCCCTCAACAACTTAAATAAGCAAACATGTTCTGCATCAATTTCCAGAGATTTTCAAACTTGGTTGGTTAGACCAAAATACACACAATACCATGTACAGAGTTTTAGCAAAGAATAACTTGTGTAGTGTGTGCAACTAGCATAAGCTTGAGAAACATGTGAGGTGATATGCACATAGAGATCAATCACAGTTTCTACAAAATTCATCATATGAATTTGAAAGAGACTATTACTTAAAGAGTTACATCATATAACTCTCACATCTCCTAGAATAAAAGTTTGCAATCATGTAAGTTTCTTGATTTGCCTCAGAATTAATATTCAATTTAATTGATTAGAAACTTAATAATATAGTCGGGATAATGTACACACAAATTTTATTTGAATTGTGAATTTATTATAGCCCAATAATATACATACCAATTTTAGCATTTTAATAGAGGCTACACCTTATGTTCTTTTTGTGCATGTGCTACACTTTCTCAAGCACAAAATCTTACGATATGCACTAAGGTGTTCATGATTGACTAATAAACAGTGGTGAGTTGGTTATTTATGCCTTTCTCGATAAGATCAAGTCTAACAATCAAAGACATAAGACTTCAAGATCAAGATCATGTGATCAACAGATATAGCATCTTCCCACACAACATGCACAACAAAACTTCAGCTAGTAAAGTGCAATAGAAATAAGTGCATCAAAGCTAAATAAGGTACATAAACATGTTATGCAAAATTAGATTGACTAACCTTGTTTTCAAATTCAAGAAAAATAGCAGAAATACAATTTGCACCAAATTTTATATATATATATATATATTTATATATATATATATATATATATATATAAAGGAAATAAACACCCTAGAATGAAATGCATGAATGTTATGCAATGCAAATAAAAAAAAAGGTCACAAAAGATAGAACAATGAAACACAAGGACCATGTTAAACAAACTCAATTAGGTCGAGTCTTTTGCACCCAAAACCTTTTAGATGCAACTCTTGCATTAGAATTATGATTCATATTAGAATTTTGACCAACTCCAAGATTGGAATAAAGGTTTAACGCCTTTACCAATTCACCAATAAGTACCATAGGATCATGTGCTTGAGGCACAGGTACTTTAGGTTTATTTGCACGCTTTGCAGCTTGCAACTTGAAACAATTTGGACAAATATGTCTAGACTTTCCACAAAAATGACAATCATATGCAGGCTTATCATGCAACTTGCCCTTAGTAGAAGTAGAAGCTCTAGAATGAGACTCTTGAAGATCAACCCTAATCTTCCTAGGTGGAGTAACATCTACAGATTTAACAGGTTCACTCACCAAAGATTTGACAATCTCACTTTTAGAAGGTTCAGAAGAGGGAACAAAATTTGTGGAATGAGATTCAGGCACAGAGATGCTTTCCACAAAACCTATGCCAGTTTTGTCAGAATGAGACTTTTGAACACTCAACATGTGATCAAGTTTGGAGCTTGCAGACCTATTAGTTTGTTCTCTAGCAACAGATAATTCAAGTTCCAAACATTTAACTTTACCAAGTAAAAGTATGTTCTCAGTTTTCACATTATTCAAAAGCTCATTTGCATCAAACAATTTCACAAGCAAATTCTTCTTATCAAGCTCAAGAGATGCAATTTTCTTTAAGCCTAAATCAACATTCATGGCATCCTTTGCAGCAACTTTGTAATATTTATTATAGGCTTCCTGTAAATCTGCATCTTCAGAGAGTTCCCCATCAGAAGGGTTCTCTTCAACAGACATGCTTTCATTAACTACAGTAGTAGCAGTGAAATCAATGAAGTTTCCATCCTCATCACTAGCGGATTCATTGTCAAAAACTTCATCATCACTAAGAGTCACAGCCATAGCTTTACCCTTAGACTTCAAGTATGTAGGACATTCAGATTTCATATGACCATAACCTTGACATCCATAACGTTGTTGTCCCAAAGAATTATTAGAAGGTTAACCTACTTTCTCTTTAGGTTTTTCAGTATTATTAACCTTAGTGGGATCATTCCTCCTAAAATTTCTAGGTTCAACAGTGTTCTTGCCTTTTGCCCTTCTGTTATTGTTCCTAAGAAAGTTTCTAAAGTTCTTAGCAAGATAGGCAATCTCTGTAGCAGAGAGTTCATCATCAAATCCACCATCCTCAACATCATCCATTGACTTAAGAGCCATTGATTTGGATTTGTTTATCTTGGGTAGGTCCAACTCATAGGACTGAAGAAATCCTACAAGTTCATCAACCAGGATGGAGTCTACATCCTTGCTTTCAGTGATGGCAGTCACTTTGAGTCTAAAATCCTCAGTCAAAGATCTAAGAATCTTCCTAACAATTTTAGGTTGATCATAGATTTCACCCAAATTATATGTAGAATTAACAATGTCATTCAATTTAGCATAGAACTCATCAAAAGATTCATCATCATTCATTCTAATGCATTCAAATCTAGTAGTTAATTGCTGCAACTTATTAATCTTAACTGCCTTTGTGCCTTCATGCACAGTCTGGAGGATATTCCAAGCAGTATGAGCAACCTCAACATTAGAGATTCTCTTAAATTCCTCCATAGAGATAGCATTGAAAATAACATCCATAGCTTTACTATTGAACGCAGCTGCCACCTTTTGAGAAGTTTACCACTCACTCACAGGAGTAGTGGGTTTCTCCCACCCATATTCAACAGAGTTTCAGACTCTCTCATCAATAGATTTCAGGAATGCTTCCATCCTTACTTTCTAAAAAGCATAGTTGTTTCCATCAAAATGAGGTGGAACAACAAAAGAGTGTCCGTGTTCCATGACAACAGGGGTCAAGGATCAGCTCAAAGATCAAAAGATCAAAAACGAAAGCTACCCGCTCTAATACCAATTGTAAGTTTGTTTAGACCCCTTAAACCCAAACAGATTAACCTAGAGAATTAGCCAAGTGATTAACTTAAATAATTTAAACAGATCTAGGTTAAAACAAATAAATCAAATCATGTAAAAGTGAGGAATAATAAAGAACACATGATATGATGACTCAGGAAAACCAAACCGGTAAAAAACCTTAGGAGGATTTAACTTAGCTATCCTCAAAGTAAAACGAATTTACTATGAAAGAATCGAAGTTTACACAATAGAGACTTAGACCACTGACATCCTATTGCTACCTGCCTGTAGGAAACTTACTACCACGACCACGTGACAGCTCCGAGACCACGGATTCCTTCTTTCCTTGAATTCTTCAGCAAAGCACAAACAACACCTGCCTGTATATCTTGAAGGTCTTTTGTTGTTCTGCAACTGTATTATTTACCAATCTCTTGACATGAATCTTGAGTTTGAAAACCCTAAGTGTATGTGAAGGTAAACACTTCTAGATCTAACAATTAGATTTACAAACACAGCATTCAGAACTTTAAAAACGTGGCTAGGGTTTTCCCTTTTATACTTAGGGCAAAACATAAAACCCTATACATTAAATGGGCTAGGGCTAAGTTGGGAATTTTTTGCAGAAAAATATTCTGCACGATTTTCGATCGGTCGAGTCTAATTCTCGATCGATCGAGTCAGGCATAAGTGCACAGTAAATCCTGCAGTTAACTCGATTCCAACTTTACATAAAAATCCATACTTTGAGCAAGTCTAACACACAACTTAAAGAATGTTTTGATCATGGTTTGCCAACATTAAAAATTGAAGTTCTAATACATTAGTTCCTAAATCTTAGAACCTAACAAAAGTGCCTTTTTTAAAGAATTAGCCAATTCTAAATAACTTCCTAACATCATTCACATATAACCTAACAAAATGTATGTGTGTGAGAGCGAGGTTTAAGTATTATTTTTTATTATTCCATCTTCTGTTTTTATGTCCAAATTAATATGGTTAAAAAAAAAGACAACAAATTAAATACCTCCTTTCCACCATCAAATTAAAAATGAAGAAATCAATGAATTGTACTGATTCAATTAGATTGAAATGAAGAAATCAATGAATAATATCGATACAATTAGATAAAGCACGTCATTTGTCGTGTGTAAAGTTATATAAGAAAATTGTTCGAGCATAATTTAATGGATTGCTCTATTAATTGTCCACGTAAGCATGTTTTGTTGTGATTCCAATATACAAAACTAATGTCTAGTCTTCTAGTCCTTTCAATGTTTTCTTTTGAAGTGTGAGTTATAAGCTATATAATGTCGGGGAAGATAGCAAAAATGCTTTCCCATCAGGGAAACTTTGTTTGCAGGGGGTAAACTAACATTTTACTTGGATTAGATGGAAAATAGTTTCCCTCTTTGATTATAAATTTGATGATTACGTACGTTTTGTGGGTCCATATATAGTGAGCTTTTTGAAGGACTGACCGTTAAAGCTAAGTCGACTAGTAGAACCCAGGCCAATCAATCCTTACAAATTACTATTATTTAATCGAATTAATTATTAAGAGAATTACGAGTCCAAATTCAAAGTCCAGCAGCCCTGTTTTGACATAATAAGGGTCTGATTAGATACTGTTTATTATTAAAAATTAAAAACTAAAAATATTATAGTAAAATAATTTTTAAATATGTAAATAGTACAATGAGACTCAGTTTTGAAGAAAAATTTGTTGAATTAGACAACTTGTAGGTCTTGTGAACAGTACATAAGACCCACTATATTGGACACAAACGCGCTGTAACTAAATTTCAGCGCAATCCAAACGAAGGCTAAGCGTGTGTTTGACGGTTTTTTTATTTATTTTACTATTTAACTTATTTTTGTTATTATTTTTTGGTCTAATTGTACTTTTTGATACTATTTATGAGTCTCACTATACTATTTCAACAACCTTTTAACTTTACCTAATACTTTAAGTAAAAGATTTTCAGTTTTAGTTAAATAAGCTCTAGGAGTTTGTTTGGGAACAGCTTATTTAGCTGAAACTGAAAATTTTTTGCTGAAAGTACTGTAGATAAAAGTAAAAGTTACATAAATAGTATAGTGAAACTTATAAATAGTACAAAAAAAAAGTACAATAAAATTCATAAATAATAACATAATAAACTAAAATTACAAACTAATTAAAATTTTCAGCTTATCCTGAACTGACACTAAACGACTTCTAATATTATATGACACAGCCGCAAATGTTGAAAACTGAGATTTATTATTATTAACTAATTAAGTGGGACCACCCGAGACCTTTCTTTTCTTTCATCTGCCTGCCTAGCTAGCGCTATATATATATATATATATATATATATATATATATATATATATATATATATAGATTGAGAGGATCAGCATTTTTATGGAGTGGAGTGTGTATAATATCCAGCAAGTGAAAAAGCTAGCTAGCGTTGACGGGTTCTTGAGAAATTTAATGCACGTGCAATATATGCATTGCCGACAGTCGGTATTTACATGGTGTGTGTGTGTTCCTCATCATCCCTGCTTTGCTCACTGTCATAGCCAACAACCACCCCCCCCCCCCCCCCGGGCCGCCCCCCCGGGGCGACACTGCGGCACTCCTTGCTTTGGCAATTGAGATTGCATGCATATGCATTTATTTTCTTTCTTTCTTTCTTTTGCTATCTATATACGTTAATGTGTATATATATGCATCATCACATGTGACCTAGCCAATATATTTTATATATATATATATATATATATACACATATATATATATATATATATACATATATATATTTATAGACACATATAAAATAAAACCATAACAGCTAGGTTAAAATCAATTTTTAGAAAGAGTGAGAGGGAAAAGCACATATATGGTTACTTGCAATTTAATTGGTAACATACATGCAATCCTTAATTACATTGCGACATACTTGATCCAACTATTAAATTTACCACTTTAATTTGAAAATCCTAAATTACATCAACCCAAGAAAGGAACTATGTCAATGACAACATCTCAGATGAGACGCGGTTCTTTTCAAATCTGTCATTACTGATTACCCTACCCAAAATATTGTCTAGCTTTGAAGAACAACTTATATGTGGTGCATGTATGATGTTCTATCTTTCCTTTTGAACACTTTACGTTGCTTTGCATTATGAACTTTTCCTTTCTGTTCCTTACTTTTATTTTATCGTTTTTCTATGTGTGTATTTTTAGATTTATTAAGGGTACTGTCATTTGATGTTTTTTTTTTTTTTTAAATATTTTACCAATTAAGTTCTACATTTCTCAATTATATCATATGTTAGGGAAATTTAGACCCCAATATTGATTACCACGGAATCAAAGTAGAATTGATTGATTAACCAATATGCAACAAAATTCAATTTAGGGACAATCAAAGCACACTAAAAATATTGCCAATAACAGTAAAATAAACAAATGCAGAACATAAATAACACAACAATATGGTTACAACGTGAAAAACCAATTACAACAATTAATGAAAAAACACACCAAGGATTATCAACCAACCACAAGGAAATAAAATCCACTTGTAAAATTGTAGTGTCTACAATAGAAAGTTAGCCTAAATTCTATTGCTACCTTTAATAGATATTTATTAAAATGAACACCCAAATCCATGGACTCTGTTAAGTTTTAGACCCCTGTAAATACAGATTATTTAACCTAATACATTATCCAAGTTATTACTTAGGTATTTAAACAGATCTAGGTTAAACAAGTATCAATCATATTATAAACAACAGAAAAGCAAAAAACACAACTATGATGACCTAGGAGAACCAATGAAACAATCTAGTTTCAAGGTAAAAAACCTATGGAGGATTTAACCTAAACAATCAACGAGGCAATAACTCACTAATAGAATGGAAGTTTTTATAATAGACTTAACCCTAAATCTACTGCTACCTCATGTCGTACTTACTCACTTGACCACACACAATTTTCAATCCACGGACTCTTCTATTATGAATTTGTTGCACACAAATGCTCCAATTTGTGACTTTTAGAACTCCACTCAAAGATTTAGATCTTCAATTGTGGTTGATTTGATTTCAACAACTTTTCTCCACTGGTACTAGTAGTATTGATTTGATCTCTAGTAGATGCTTGTTGAGTTAGAAGGTTACAGAACCTCACAAATCTCACAAGAGTAACTCATAAGTCTTGAAAAACGTGTATTAGAGTTTCGATTTCATACCTTGCAATGTTAGACTCAAACCTTAAACATTTCGCGGGCTTTTGGGTCTTTTTTAAAATTCTGTAGATCGTAGTTCGATCGGTTAAAGGACTCTTTCGATCAGTCAAGCTCTTTAGTTTCTGAAATCCTTTTTTTGCAGCTTGTACATTCTTGAATTTTGACTTGTATCAACTTGAGCAATGTCTAAACCTTTTCAAAGACACTAAGATCTTATACAAGACTAGGTTTTGTATCGGTTTGCCAACATACAACAAATTTAGTTCCTACATATTTAATCCTAAATATTTAGAACCTAATAGACTCTTTTACTCTAGATTTTATCACACAAACTTCTTGCTCGTAACTCCAAGGAGCACTTGAAGATTTGATCTTTGTAGAAAACTTTGGGATGACTCTATGGCTTCAAACTGGATTTGCACTAATTATATGACAACATCAACACCGTGGAAGATGATTATCTATTTACTTCTAAATCACGGGTTGAATTAGTGGAGGTTAGAATTTTCTCTCTGAATAGCACAAGTTTTTCTGCTTCTCCCATTTTTTTGAAGTTGTGTTTAATAGGAGCTTCTATATAGGCTTTCTATTGTGGTTGCAAAAACCCACTCATATAGTTGACTTAAAAAGAATCATCTTAGATGGATATTAATTTTGCAATTCTTAATCGATCAGCTAGTATCCAATATGTCTCGATCAATCTAGGTTATTGTCGAGATTTCGGAAACTTGCTTTTTTTCAACTAATCTTTGGTCTTTGTTAACGTGTAATAGGCTGTGGGCCTTAGGCCTACCTTGTTTACCTATATAGCACAAATACTTGTACTACACACTCTGCCTCCTATACAAAGGCACTCATGTATATTTTATTACGTGTGAAACACAATAATTTTCATTCAATATTTCTAACATGGTATCAGAGCCATTGCTCTAAACTTTTCTTGTGTCTTGTAGTCTTGTCTTTGTTGGTGTTCTCGGCTACCTCAACTTCTCCAGTAAGTAAGCTTTTTGTGTTTCTCCCGACTGCTTCGCCGTCGTTAGAGGTCCTCAAAGTTGAATCTCCACCGCCAAAAGCACTCTCTCCGCCGCCAAAGACTACTACCTTCTCAGGTCTGTCCATTGTGATCTCCGATTACAAGACCAAAAATATCATTCTATAGATCTTAAACTGATCTACTCAACGCCGCTAGAATCATCCCCATCTGACCATTCACATGCCGCCACGCGCCGGTCAAAGTTTTGACAAAATTCCTTAAGCGCCATAAGTGTTGTTCTGATCTTGACGCCACCGCCACTATCGGAATCGTCTTTCTCTGATCTACCTCATCAAAAAAGAATCGGTGTCAATGGAAGCTCCATGCGCCCTCACGTGTTGCCTGAAGTTTCTACATCTTCATCTACGCGCCTCAAGTGCCTCATGCGCCTCCACTGACCCTTAATGGCAAATTGCAATGAAAGAGGAACTTGATGCATTATCTAAAAACCATACTTGGGATTTGGTGACTCTCCCCCCTGAGAAATTTGTGGTTGGTTGTAAATGGATCTACAAGATCAAGACTCGCTTTGATGGGTCCATTGAGCGTTATAAAGCTCGTCTTGTTGCCAAAGGTTTTACACAGGAGTAAGATATTGATTATTAAGAGACCTTTACTCCAGTTGCTCGAATCTCATCTGTTCGTGCTCTTTTAGCTGTTGTTGCTACTAGTAAATGAGACATTTTTCAAATGGATATCAAAAATGTCTTCCTTAATGGGAATTTAAGTGAAAAAGTGTATATGCAACCTCCTCCTTGTCTCTCTATTGAACCGAACAAAGTTTGTCACATTCGGCGTGCATTTTAAGGCCTTAAATAAGCTCCACGACTTTGGTTTGCCAACTTCAGCTCTACCATCTCTCGCTTGATTTGCATTGCCAATCATTATAATTCTGTCTTATTTCTTCGTCGCAATAACAAGATACTATTTTGTTTCTCCTATATGTGGATGATATGATCATAACTGGTGATGACCTCAGTGGAATTCAAAAACTCAAGGATTTTCTCAGTCAGCAGTTTGAGATGAAAGATCTTGGATATCTCAACTACTTCTTGGGTCTTGAAATCACTCATTCCACAGTTGGACTTTATATTACTCAAGCCAAGTATGCTTTTGAACTTTTGTCTCGAGCTGGACTCACTGATAGCAAGACTGTTAAAACTCTAGTTGAACTTAATGCGCATTTGACTCCCTCAGGGGGGAAACCATTGTCTAATCCCTTTCTTTACAAATGATTGGTTGGCAGCCTAGTTTATCTTATCGTCACTCGTCTAAACATTTCCTTTGCTGTTCACCAGGTGAGCTAGTATCTGTTTGCTCCACGATTGACTCACTATGCTGTTGTTCTGTGCATTCTTTGATACCTGAAGGGCACTCTCTTTCATGGCATTTTCTACTCTGCTCAATCTCCACTTGGCATTCTCTGATGCTGATTAGGCTAGAGATCCCACTGATCGAAGGTCAAATACTGGTTATTGCTTTCTTCTTGGTTCTTCTCTAATTTCTTGGCAAAGCAAGAAACAAACTGTTGTGGCCCGCTCCAGTACTGAAGCAGAATATCGTGTCCTTGCTGATACCACATCTAGCTCCTTTGGCTTCAATGGCTTCTTAAGGATTTAGGTGTGTCTACATTGTTTGCTACTCCTCTTTATTGTGACAACTAGAGTACTATTCATATTACTCACAATGATGTCTTCCATAAACAGACTAAACACATTGAGATCGATTGTCATTTTTTCCGTTATCATCTTATCCATGGTGCTCTCAAGCTATTCTCTGTCTCCTCTAAAGATCAATTTGCAGATATCTTCACCAAGTCACATCCTAGGGGATGCCTTTTTGCTTTGGTTGACAATCTCAAGTTGGTTTCACACCCACTTTGAGTTTGAAGAGGGCTGTTAATGTGTAATAAATTGTGGGTCTTAGACCCACCTTGTTTACTTATATAGCACACATACTTGTACTACACACTTTGCTTCCTATATAAAAACACTTATGTATATTTTATTACGTGTGAAATACAATACTATTCATTCAGTATTTTTAACAATCTTCATTTCATACTAGAAAATACATATCATAGGCTTAAAAAGACTCAAACTTATAATCATGGTTTTGCCAACATTCAATCTATTGAACCTAATATTATTAATAATTCAACTCTAAAATTTTCATAAGGAACTCACTCACTTTCATTTTTAGTAATAGTGGGATTCTATTCTAAGAATCAAAAATGGCAATTTTTTTCCCCTTTCTGTGGGGGAGATAAGTAGATAATGAGGAACGGGAGGTGGAGTTCTATTCATTCCATTACTATTGAACTACTACTTGAACCACATTTGATTGCTCAATCATAAATTGAAAAAAAATGGCAAGATAAATTTGTGAAAAGTAAATTAGATGGCTAAGTTACGTTTGTGGTAAGCAAATTAAGATTAGAGTTGTTTTTCGTCTATAGTAGCTTGGAGAAGGCAAGTTCTTCAGTTTGGACACCAGTTACCTTGAAACAAATTCTCTCTCTCTCTCTCTCTCTCTCTCTCTCTCTCTCTCTCTCTCTCTCTCTCTCTCTCTCTCTCTCTAAGTTCTTGTCACATATATTTATTATTTTTCCAGTAGTTCTCACAATTTCATGAAAAATGAAGGATGCAATCATATGTAGTACATAGCACTAAAAATTGTATATATATATATGTGTGTGTGTGTGTGGTAATAAAATTATAAGAATTTAAATCTAGGAAATTGGTCAATATACTTTATTTTAAAAATTCAGTATACTTGTGAGTCTCAAAATGCCTCATGATTTTGTTTAGACTGCTTTCATTATTATATGATAAGGAAAAATTTAATGGATGTCTTAAGAACATTGATTTATATTATATTTTTTTAAATTTTTTATAAAATTTCTTTTTAATTTTTTGATTATTTTTTATATTTTTCATAAAAATGTGTTAAATTTTTTTAAAATAGTTTACTATTAATAGCGTAACAACAGTCGTTAACATGACCATATAATATAAGAAATTTTCTTGTTTTACTTGATGAGTTAAATGGACCAGTTTTAACTTCTGTTATGATTAAGCTTCTATTTAAGCTGCTGTCCCACAATCTTATTTGACTTATGTGATCTGATCTGCACTCCATTAATCCTGAAAAATGATTGCAGACCAACAGTACATAGTACACTTAAAAGGTCAAAAAGACTAAAAAGGGACCAAAAAAAAAAAAATCAGATGTTTGTCTGTGCATTTCTTTCTTAATGACTTCTAGAATAAGTTTTTGTTTTTGTTTTTTTTTTTTTTGTTTTTATTGCTAAAAGAATAAGTTTTTGTTTAATACATTACATTGTTGGCAAGTTCATACCCAATGGTTCACTCTTTCGTGTTTCATGCAATAGAAAAATGCTAGTGCTACAATAAATTCATAATTTTTGTCACAATTTATCCATGCGGTGAGTTATGAGTAGTGAAGATGTGAACCCATAATTTTATTTTCACCACTTACAACTCACCACATGAATCATTTTGTGGCACATTTCTCCAAATAATATGTACCAATGGCAATCTTGAACATGACTTGTGCTCAGTGCATTAATACGTTGGATACGTTGGGATGCGTACAGGTGTTCAGTATCTGTATCCTAACAGATTTAGTGCAATTGATGCTGAACACAATCCTAATCTTGCAATCTTTATACCATTCAATTTCATTAATGAATTGGTAAAATTTCACAACTAATGCACAGTAAATGAGTTAGAAGAAAACAATGATTATATTAACCAAAAAAAAAAAAAAAGGCTAAATAACAATTGCACCCTCTAGCGTTATTTAAAATTCAATTCTGTTATGTAATTTCATTGTTTTTTTTTTTTTTTTTTCAATTTAGTTATCCTATCCTCTTCTGTTAGAGGATTGTCATATAGTGTTCCCAAAACTACATCATTTTAGGGGTTACTAACGGTATAATTTTCTTTTCAAAAGATACTAACGATACAATTCTAACAAAAAAATAGCGAAACAATTGAATTAAATAAAGTTGAAAGTTACAAGACTGAATTGAATGTAAGTGAAATTTTAGGACTGAATTGAATTTTAAGCAAAGTTAAAGATTGTAATTTGTAATTTAGCTGAAATAATATTACTATTCATTCGATTGAATAATTTTGAATTGAACGTAGATAAGGTGTTCTCAATTTAAACGTTCAAGGATTCAGGGTTCTCAATTTGACATAACCATGACCTGATCACACATGCATTTTTTTTTATTTTATACAAGATAGACATTCTACTTTAACTTAATCTAAGTGTATATGTATGTGAAATTCCCTCTTAAAAACTTATACCTTGTTCCTTGCCCTCTACATCCCACAAGTACTTATACTTGTGAAGTGATTATTGTACCAAGGGTGTACAGTGATCACGCATACATTTTTAAATGTAATCAAACGTGTCCAAATTAAGTGAAACTAAATGCCAAACTAGACTATATCGAATGAAAATTAACTACGCATGAAATTATAGGGAATAAGAAATTAAAGTGTTGGAAATTTGGAATTAACACACTTACTGTTAGGTTCTAAAGATTAGGAACTAATGTATTTAGAACTTCAATTTGTATGTTGGCAAACCATGATCAAAACAATGTTTAGTCGTGTGTTAGACTTGCTCAAAGTATGGGTTTTATTGTAAAGTTGGAATCGAGTTTTTATGCAGAAGTACTGTTCACTTTATGTATGACTCGATCGATCGAAAATTAGACTCGATCGATCGAAAATCGTGCAGAACGTTTTTCTGCAGAAAATTCCAACTCAGCCCAAGCCCGTTTTAATGTATAGGGTTTTATGTTTTGCCCTAAGTATAAAAGGGAAAACCCTAGCCACGTTTTTAGAGTTCTGTTTTGCTGTGTTTGTGAATCTCATTGTGAGATCTAGAGGTGTTTACCTTCACATACACTTAGGGTTTACAAAACTTGAGATTTATGTCAAGAGTTGTGTAGATCATTACAGTTGCAGAATCAAGAGAACATAAAGATATACAAGCAGGTACGCTTATGGATTTGCTGAAGAATTCCGGAAAGAAGGAGTCCGTGGATCTCGGAGCTATCATGGGGTCATGGTAGTAAGTTTCCTACACTCGGGTAGCAATAAGATGTTAGTGGTCTAAGTCTATTGTGTAAACTTCGATTCTTTCATAGTGGATTCAGTTTACCTTGAGGATAGCTAGGTCAAATCCTCCCTAGGTTTTTACCGGTGTGGTTTCTTGGGTCATCATATCTTTGTGTTGTTTATTTTCCGCTGCTTTGTTTATTTTTGTTTATTTGTGTTAACCTAGTTTTAATTAAATTACCTAAGTTAATCACTTGGCTAATTCACTAGGTTAATCTGTTGGGTTTAAGGGGTCTAAACGAACTGACAAGTGGTATCAGAGCGGGTAGCTTTTTGTTTGATCCTTTGATCTTTGAGCTGATCCTTGACCCCTGTTGTCATGGAACACGGACACTCTCTTGTTGTTCTACCTCACTTTGATGGAAACAACTATGCATATTGGAAAGTAAGGATGAAAGCTTTCCTGAAATCCATAGATGAGAGAGTTTGGAATTCCGTTGAATACGGATGGGAGAAGCCCACTACTCCTGTAAGTGAGTAGCAAACTTCTCAAAAGGAGGCAGCCGCTTTTAATAGCAAAGCTATGAATGCTATTTTTAATGCTGTTTCCATGGAGGAATTTAAGAGAATCTCTAATGTTGAGGTTGCTCATACTGCTTGGAAAATCCTCCAGACTGTGCATGAAGGCACGAAGGCAGTTAAAATTAATAAGTTGCAGCAATTAACTTCTAGATTTGAAAGCATAAGAATGAATGATGATGAATCTTTTGATGAATTCTATGCTAAATTGAATGATATTGTTAATTCTGCTTATAATTTGGGTGAAATCTATGATCAACCTAAAATTGTTAGGAAGATTCTTAGATCTTTGGCTGAAGATTTTAGACCCAAAGTGACTGCCATCACTGAGAGTAAGGATGTGGACTCCATCCCTGTGGATGAACTTGTAGGATCTCTTCAGTCCTATGAGTTAGACCTCCCCAAGACTAACAAATCCAAATCAATGGCTCTTAAGTCTGTTGATGATGTTGATGATGGTGGATTTGATGATGATCTCTCTGCTACAGAGATTGCCTATCTTGCCAAGAACTTTAGAAACTTTCTGAGGAATAATAACAGAAGGGCAAGAGGCAAGAACACTGTTGAACCTAAAAATTTTAGGAAGAATGAACCCACTAAGGTTAATAACATTGAAAAACCTAGGGAGAAAGTAGGTCAATCTTCTAATAATTCTTTGGGACAACAATGTTATGGTTGTCAAGGGTATGGTCATTTAAAGTCTGAATGTCCTACTTATTTGAGGTCTAAGAGTAAGGCTATGGCTGTAACCCTTAGTGATGACGAAGTTTCTAACAATGAATCTGCTAGTGATGAGGATGGAAACTTCATTGCTTTCACTGCTACCACTGTAGTCAATGAAAGCATATCTGTTGAAGAGAACCCTTCTGATGGGGAACTCTCTGAGGATGCAGATTTACAGGAAGCCTACAATAAACTTTGCAAAGTTGCTGCAAAGGATGCCATGAATGTTGAGTTAGGCTTGAAGAAAATTGCATCTTTGGAACTTGAAAAGAAAAATTTACTTGTTAAATTGTTTGATGCAAATGAGCTTTTGAATAATGTGAAAACTGAGAACATGCTCTTACTTGATAAAGTTAAATGTTTGGAACTTGATTTATCTGTTGCTAAAGAACAAACTAATAGGTCTGCAAGCTCCAAACTTGATCACATGTTGAGTATTCAAAAGTCTCATTCTGATAAAACTGGTTTAGGTTATGAGGAAAGTATTTCTGTGCTTAAACCTTCTTCCACTAAATTTGTTCCTTCTTCTGAACCTCCTAAGAGTGAGATTGTTAAACCCTCGGTGAGTGAACCTGTCAAACATGTTAATGTTACTCCACCTAGAAAGATTAGGGTTGATCTTCATGCTTCTCATTCTAGAGCTTCAACTTCTACTAAGGGCAAATTGCATGATAATCCTGCATGGGTTTGTCATTTTTGTGGAAAACCTGGACACATACGTCCAAATTGTTTTAAGTTGCAAGCTGCGAAGCGAGCAAATAAAACTAAAGTACCTGTGCCTCAAGCACAAGATCCTATGGTACTTATTGGTGAATTGGTAAAGGCGTTAAACCTTTATTCCAATCCTGGAGTTGCTCAGAATTCTAATGTGAATCATAACTCCAATGCAAGAGTTGTATCTAAGAAGTCTTGGATACAAAAGACTCAATCTAATTGAGTCTGTCTGACATGGTCCTTGTGCTTCATTGCTCAATCTTTTGTGACCTTTGTTTCTAGGATTTGCATTGCATTACATTCATGCATTTCATTTTAGGATGTTTGTTTCTTTGTTTAATAAATAAAAAAAAAAATTTTTGCAAATTGTGTTTTGCTATTTTTTCCTTAAATTTGAAAACAAGGTTGGTCAATCAAAATTTACATGTCATATGTATGTACCTTGTTTAGCTTTGATGCACTTATTTCTATTGCACTTTACTAGCTAAAGTCTTGTTGTGCATGTTGTGTGGGAAGATGCTATATTTGTTGATCACATGATCTTGATCTTGAAGTCTTATGTCTTTGATTGTTGGACTTGAACTTATTGAGAAAGGCATAAATAACCATCTCACCACTGTTTATTAGCCAATCATGAACACCTTAGTGCATATCGTAAGATTTTGTGCTCGAGAAAGTGTAGCACATGCACAAAAAGAACATAAGGTGTAGCCTCTAATTAAAAATGGTGTGTACATTATTAGGCTATAATAATCTCACAAATTCTAAATAAAATTGGTGTGTACATTATTCCGGCTTTTATTAAGTTTCTAATCAATAAATTTGAATAATGAGGCAAATCAAGAAACTTACATGATTGCAAGCTCTTATTCTAGGAGATGTGGGAGTTATATGATGTAACTCTTTAAGTGATAGTCTCTTTCAAATTCATGTGATGGATTTTGTAGAAATTGTGATTGATCTCTATATGTATATCACCTCACATGTTTCTCAAACTTATGCTAGTTGCACACACTACACAAGCTATTCTTTGCTAGAATTATGTGTGTTTTTAGCCTGACCAACCATGTTTGAGAATTTTGGTAATTTGATGCAAAACATGTTTGCTTGTTTGTTATTTGTTTTTGGGTATATTGAGAGAAAATTATGCTTTGGAAAATCTGGGGTGAATACATGTGTTTTTGGAAAACATCTCATCTCATACTCATGCATTTGATTTTTCAAATCTGTTGCTTTGAGGAGTTTTTGGTCTAAAACGTTTGGTTTTTCAAAAATATGTTTTTTCCAGAATTTCGATCGATCGAAACTGATTTTCGACCGATCGAAAATGTTTTAAAATGTTCAGAAAACTCTCTGGTTGAATCGATCGATCCAAGCTGTTTTTGGATCAATCGAATGAGTTTTCGACCGATCGAATGTAATATTCGATCGATCGAAAATCGGGCCGGCTATTTTTAAAAAGGAGTTTCTCAAGTGACTTTTCACTATTCAAAAACTTTTCAAAATTTTTTTTGGTTTCCTACCAACCGGTCAACGATTCTCTTGGAGTTTTTGTCGTTTTTCTCCGATTCTTTTGCATAATCTCTCTCTCCCAAGTGTGGTAAGTCCTTTATACCCTTTCCTTTGCTTTTATTTTCTATTTTCATGCATTATTTTCATGCATATTTGGGTATTTTCGGCTTTAGGAATTTTCTTTTTTTGGGATTGTTTTTGAATGTTTCTTTCTCCAATTCTTTATGGGTTTTTGTGGGGACACCTTGTCTAAGCACATCATGTGGTTTAATTGGATTATTTTGGTGGTTTGAAGGAAATTTGAAATTCTAGGGCTTGAAATTGAGTAAATTGGGGGTTTTGTTCAATTTGATTGAAATAGATGAAATTGGCTTGTTAGATTGATTAATTTGATCATTATATTGTGTTAATTGACTATTGTATTGATCAATTTATCAATTTGTTGTGTTTTGAAAACTAGGGTTTTTCAAATTGGGTATTTTTGATAAATATTGCTTGCTCAAGTCAATTTTATTAATTTGGATCACAATTGAACATGTCATTACATTAGTACATGCATCATGTTATGTTCATGCTCATGCATCATATAAAATTTTTATATTCTATTTTTTTTGCTGTGCTAACTTGCAGTCTGCCCTTGGTATTGTTTTTGCTCTTTTCTTTCTGTGTCTATCTTTTCCTTAGCACTATGCCTAGGAAAACTAGAGCCCATAGGACTTCTGATCCTTCTCCTTCTTTTGACACTGAGCGGTTCCCTAGTGAGTCAAACCAAGTCACCTATGAGACTCTTAACCTTTGGCGTCAGATTTGGGCTGAGCGTAGGGTTATCTTAGATGAACTAGATCCTGAGGTGCGACGTGACTTTGAGCGTCGGGGTTGGTTACCTTTGCTCGAGTATGAGCATTCTCCTCCTCCTGCCACCTTGATTAGAGAGTTTTATTCGAACCTCTCTATTCATGTCTATGATAACGACACCTTGGTCAATGTGTGGTTACGTGGTGTGGAGTATCGCATTACCCCTTCGGTAGTGTCTGATGCTCTTGGGGTGCCCATTGTGGACCATCCCGTTTTTCCTTACGAGGAGTCTCCTCCCCTTGATGACGTCTTGTCATACATCACTGGGTCTTCTATCTAGTGGGGTTCTGATCCTCGGATCACTTCTGCTGAGCTGTCTGAGCTGCACTATCTTTTCTTTAGGATAGCGTGTTATTCTTTGTGGCCTATTTCGCATGTCCACACCATTCCTCTTGAGAGGTGTGTCTTTTTGTATGCTTTGGTCACTGATGCTCCTATCAGTTTTCCGCATCTGTCCCTTCGTTCTTTGAACGAGGTTCATCGATCTAGTTCTGCGGCTCATGCTTTGTTTTTTCCTGTTTTTATTCATCGGATTCTCCTTTTTCTTGGTTTTGGTGAGTATCCTGCTTCTGAGCCTGTACATGTTGTCGCTCCTATCGGTGCTACCTTTTTGAGGCAAAGGGCTGCTCAACGTCGAGTTAGCTCTAAGCGTTCTAGGGTAGAGCCTTCCGATGTCACTCCACCCCCTTCTTCTTCTACAGATACTCATGCAGCTGGGACTTCTTCTGATCCTGCTGTTGCTGCTGCTGCTGCTGATGTTCCTCCACCGTTTGATGAGGTTTCTGACCTTCGTCGGACTCTTGATACTGTCGTGACTGTTCAGGCGGCTCATGGTCAGCTTTTGGTGGACATCCTTGATGAGCTACGTGCGTTGCGAGCAGATTTGGCGAGCTCTCGTCGATCTCCTCCTCCACCTTTTGATGATGAGTGAGTGCCCTTTGGCAATTCGTCACAAAAAGGGGGAGTACATAGTTCATTGTATCTAGGAGATTTTTTTTTTGTGGAGATTTACATTTTAGGGGGAGTTTTTGTTTACTTGGTAGTGATACTACGGAGCTTGTGGAGTTATTAGATTGTATCTAGATGCTTCACTGTGTATTCTCATTTTTAGCTCTTGTTTAGGAGATTTATTCTGTTGAGATGCTTTTGTATGTATATGTTTTTTATTTCACTATGCTACTACTCTGCTTATTGATATATATTGATGATGTTATTCATGATATATGTCTTTATTTTGTGTCATGTGGAATTAAGAAATTTTTATTTATGTATTTCCTGTTTTTTTTTTTCCACACATGCGTTTATGTGTTTGTTAAGTGTTACAGGAATATACAGGTTGCTTTCAGTCAAGCTGCTGTCTACTTTGCAACTGTTAGATAGTGGTTTAGGTTGAATTGTTAAGTGGCTATTTTTATTGTAATGGGCTATTTCAATTTGTAACTTTGAGCTTTTTGTTAAGTCTGTGTTTTGTCACGGATTGCCAAAGGGGGAGTTTGTTAGGTTCTAAAGATTAGGAACTAATGTATTTAGAACTTCAATTTGTATGTTGGCAAACCATGATCAAAACAATGTTTAGTCGTGTGTTAGACTTGCTCAAAGTATGGGTCTTATTGTAAAGTTAGAATCGAGTTTTTATGCAGAAGTACTGTTCACTTTCTGTATGACTCGATCGATCGAAAATTAGACTCGATCGATCGAAAATCGTGCAGAACGTTTTTCTGCAGAAAATTCCAACTCAGCCCAAGCCCGTTTTAATGTATAGGGTTTTATGTTTTGCCCTAAGTATAAAAGGGAAAACCCTAGCCACGTTTTTAGAGTTCTGTTTTGCTGTGTTTGTGAATCTCATTGTGAGATCTAGAGGTGTTTACCTTCACATACACTTAGGGTTTACAAAACTTGAGATTTATGTCAAGAGTTGTGTAGATCGTTACAGTTGCAGAATCAAGAGAACACAAAGATATACAAGCAGGTGCGCTTGTGGATTTGCTGAAGAATTCCAGAAAGAAGGAGTCCGTGGATCTCGGAGCTATCATGGGGTCATGGTAGTAAGTTTCCTACACTCGGGTAGCAATAAGATGTTAGTGGTCTAAGTCTATTGTGTAAACTTCGATTCTTTCATAGTGGATTCAGTTTACCTTGAGGATAGCTAGGTCAAATCCTCCCCAGGTTTTTACCGGTGTGGTTTCCTGGGTCATCATATCTTTGTGTTGTTTATTTTCCGCTGCTTTGTTTATTTTTGTTTATTTGTGTTAACCTAGTTTTAATTAAATTACCTAAGTTAATCACTTGGCTAATTCACTAGGTTAATCTGTTGGGTTTAAGGGGTCTAAACGAACTGACACTTACATTTGGTATGAAGTTGAACTATGTTCTTTTATCTCAAATGAAACCTCTATTTATACCGACGTTCTAACATCTTTTGTTAGTTTTCGTTCTACACGGGTCAACCTGACCTTTGTTAGGGTGTATTGTATCTTGTGTTGGCAACTGCATTTCAAAAACCTTGTTTTTATATATTTGAATGAGCGTTAGTGTCATAGAGCGTACTTGAAGTCTACTGCTCTGTTTGTTTCATTGGTAAACCTTCTATAAACATAGTTTTTCACATTTTTCAGTAATTGGTAGCATTAAAAAAGATTGGTCAACGGAAAACTATCTTTAGTCAATGGAAAACTCTTATAAAAATAAGGCTTATTTTCTATAGATTGTTTTCCAAAAATATTTTTTAGAAAACAATCCCTCTCTCACACAATGCATTGCTCCTATAAATATTATCTTCTTCTGACCTAGGAAAAAATATTTTATTTCGCTTATTCAGCCTTTCTCATAATAAACTCTCTCACTTCTTCTCCTCCCTTTGTTTTTTGTCTCTTTTCTTATACCCTCACTATCACCCCCTCTGGCCTATTCTCTTCCCACAGATTTCTCTCTCTTTTTGCCTCTCTCTTTTTCTTTTTCTTTTCCTCATAGATCGGTCAGCAGTCCTATAACAATTTTTGGTATATTTATCAAACTATTTGTACTAGATTAGTTTGCCAGTAAAACTATTTGGCCTATGTGGCATTTTGAACTATTTAAAATGGAACTTAAGGTTATAATGACTATTTTGAATTATGAGAAGTAGGGTATATATATATATATATATATATATGTGTGTATATTATGTATATTACTGTTCATATACATGAACAAGATAAGTATTTGAAATCATGAAAATTAGATAGCTAATTTTGATTGTATCTATTGTCAAAATTTTAGTTTGAAAACCAAATTCATTCTTGGTTTTTTATTATTATTTATTTATATTAATTACATTAGGTGGGTTTACACAATACACATATTATACATGTTTTAAATTATACAAGAAATGTTATAGAAACTGTGGATAATAAACACCAGAAAACATTCTTAAGCTCATTTTCAAGGTTGTTGCCAAACACTGAAAAGTGAAATAGTTTAAAACGCTCTTTGAAAAATGAATCATTTTCTAGAAAATGTTAATGCCGAAACAAACAGAGCGTACGTTGAGATCACAAGAAAACAACTCAAGAATTTGAAGTTCTGTTTCATCAAATGCTAATTGATCGAGGTTTAGTGAAACACATGAACTCCAAGCTCGACTTTGGTCGACGGATCAAGCTTTTGAGAATAGAGACTTTTAAGTCTACTATTTATGATGACCAAGTGACCTAGGAATCTATTAATGCTATATTTTAGTATTCAAAAAATGCTATATGGGTTATATCCAAAATCATATCAGTAAAAATTCCCTTATTTCAATATCTTTCCATGTTAATTTAATTTAATTAATTTTTAACAATAACACTTGAGACAACACGCTGAGGATGAACTTTGAATGTGACATACATAACAATTCATATCACAAACATACGAGTGTCAAGAATAGGTTAAGAATATTTATGCATACAAGTGTCTTAATTTGATGGTGAAGTTATTACTATCTTTAAAATTGTCTTTTAGAAAATACGGTTACATTTGGTGCGAATTAGATATTGTGGAAATGGATCTTAATCTTTTAGAGTTTTTATGTTTATTCTACCATTAATATTTCCAAAATCTTATCTATTTATTTTGAAATGGGTAGATTAAATTTTACTGCATCACTACTTGCTTTTAAGAAATGTTGATTACTATTGTATTGATATTGTGTTAAAATCCAATCTATATATTTCAAAATCGATAGATATGATTTTAAAAATTACGTGAGGAGTTATTTTAAGAATTCTAATTCTAAAGAATCATTATCAGAGATTCAGACAGAGATAATAGTAACAATAATAAAAAATCATGGACTAATAAACAAGTAAAGTAATGATGTTCAATTCAATGGTGCTTGCTCATTATATGAACTTAAATGCACTTTAATGTTTCATATGTTTATGTTTGTGGATGTACTTTTCTTTGTTGACTGCTGAATGCTGATTGCTAATTTGTAGAATATTAGTTAGAGTATAGTTGTATTATGATTTAAAAAAAAAAATGACAAACCCGTTAATAATGAATTTGTTGCTTTCGTACGTGAAACACAGTATTCAAACTCTAATACAAAACACTGCAGAGTGCAAAGTTTTGGATGAGAAGCGAGAAACCATTTTCCAATACAATGGACGAGGACACACACAATTCAATGATCTCTCTAATGTGTCGGAAAGAAAAGAATCCAAACACTATTTTTTTTTTTTTTTTTTTTTTTTTTGCCTTTCTCCCTCTCTTCTTCTCTATCCCTCGCTATTTTTTTTTTTTGAGAAGAATTTGGACATTGTAATACCTGCATTGACCCTGGGAAGACAGCTGTTACTATCCTATTTAAATCATGTACTACCAAAAAAAAAAAAAAAAACAATTGTTCCCTTGTTAAATGTCCTACTTAATTTCTTCTTAGTTACTTTACAACATCGTCAATAAAGTAGTCACACAATTTGGCTTTAAAAAAAAAAAAAAAAAAAGGCTGGCTGTGCGAGACATTATCCAGAAAGTTTGATTTAATGGTCGAAAAAGTAGTGTTTAATAGTAAAGGAAGACAGCGAAAAAAATCTAGATAGCAATGATAATTAACGTTAAGTAGACACTCAATCACACTGGGTCACGTTCATCAAAAAATCACACTGGGTCACTACTCACTAGCAAGACAACAAAGGCTACCAACAAATAAAAGTGAGTTTGATTAAAGTGTAATAAAGAAGAGTGGCGTACACGAGTCAAATCTAATCTCTTCCTGAATGAAGTTGGCACGTAAAACGACTGGAGCTATAAAAGGAATTAGGCCAGTACTAAGTTTTTGTCAGCACCCAAACGACTCCTAAAGTTACGTGTTTGTGGAATGTAGGGAGCAATGGTTGAGTTTCAAGTTTTCAGGAGGGAGTTTTATACATATACATTTAAATTAGGTTAGAGTAAAAATTCTATCTTGTATTTAAAAAAAAATTAGAGAAATGCAATAATTTCAACAACATGCAACATTTATGATAACATATATATATATATATATATATTACTTTTTTATTTTATATTATATTATATAATATATTTTATGGGGGGTACAAGATGATTAATTGGGGTAATAGTTCCTAGTATAAAAAGAGACATTAATTGGTTGGCATGCTGAAGTTGATGGTTTAAAACAAAATGGCATGATTAGAGCATCCTCAGCGTACGGTTAATGCCATATGTAAGCCCATTTTACAATTGAAGTCTAAAAGAGCCACTCTAGCGAAACTTGTAAAGTTTAAGTATTGCAAAAAAATTTGCAATTGCGTTACAGTGTGATTCTAAATGTAGAATCACACTGTAGCTCAATTGTAAAAAATATATTAATATTTTATTTGTAAATATCAATTCTCTCTCCACAGTCTCTCATCTCTCTCTCCAATTCTGAACCAATGTCTCCACCAAGCCTCTCTCTTCTCTCTCATCCACTCTCTCTCTCGCCATCGCTGCCAACGCCAAGCTTCTCGTCTTCTCCGTGGATTGTGGTGGGTTGTGGTGGATCGTCTTCTCCGTGGATCGTCTTCTCTGAGTTATGGGATGGGTTTTTTTTTTTTTTTTTTTTTTTGCTTTGACCGATGCTTAAAGGAATTGGGTATGGCATTTTGCTATTGGTTTGATTTGATTTTGGGATGGATTTTTTTTGTGAGTTCATGGTGGTGGAGTTGGGGGTTGCCGTGGTTTAGTTTGATTTTGTGGGTTGCCGTGGTTTCTGGAGTTTGTGGCTGGAGGTTTTGGGGTTTCAAGAGAACAACAGTACGTGTTCTTCGTGGTGGTGGTGGTAGCAGGTGATTTGGGTTGAGTTTTTGTTTTTAGTTGGGTCTTGAGATATATTATTTTATTATATAGAAATATTATTTTAATGTGTTGTATTGTAAAATAAAAGTTGGGATGTTAAGAATATTGTAAAATGGTATTGTATAATTAATAAAGTAACTTTTTGAGATAGTAAAATAAAATATGATAGAATTTTGGGGTGCAGATGCTCTTAGAATGTAGGTAAAGAGAAATATATTGTATCCATTCTAGAACAAGGTTTCACTGTTTTTGTATTGCGGTTGGCCACAGACTATAATATGCATAAAAATATATAGGTCTTGTTTTCTATTCTATTCTATCCTATATATGAAGATATAAAAGAGTCAGAATTCAGAAACCATGGTTTTATTTTCCCATTTTTACCTTCTTTTATCCAATATATTTTTCTTTTTCACCTTTCACTTTGATGAAATTCTATTCTATCTTATCAAGAAGGGAAAGCTACAATATACAAGGGCATACAGTACTGAGTTGAGTAGTCTTTGTTTGCATCACACTCCGATAGAATCGAGGTTCTATGACTAGCCAAAACATCTACATGCCGATTTCTTCTATGTAGATGTGCTAGATTCAAATGTTGGGAAATTCATGTTAAAATTTGAAACTTCATAAATATATTTTCCTTTTGCGTTGTGTTATTATCGGAAACAACTTGTTCTTGTTTTATATGTCAGGAAAAGACATAGGAGTCTCCAAGGCTGTTTGAAACTACTTATTTTCAGTTTATTTATATATCTGGCTCATGTGCAAATATTTAAATTTGAAAACTCTCTAAACTCCTCTTATAAATTTTTATTAAATCTGAATTTTGGAAATCTAACAGTTTGATTGCATGTTCTTTACGTTTTTAACATGCAAGTCAAATTTCATTCAAATCAAGGGTTATTTACTATTTGATCAATAAACTTATTTTTTATGTATATTTTTTACTAAAAATAATTGAAAT
This sequence comes from Lithocarpus polystachyus, assembly GCA_033629205.1. Taxonomy (NCBI): domain Eukaryota; kingdom Viridiplantae; phylum Streptophyta; class Magnoliopsida; order Fagales; family Fagaceae; genus Lithocarpus; species Lithocarpus polystachyus. Next base: position 45,559,627 of record CM066163.1, read on the forward strand.
TTAAACATGCCATTAATGACATAGTTGTTGATTATTGATCATCTTGAAATTTTGAAAACATAGAGATTATAATAAAAACATGTAATCCAACTGTTAGATTTTCAAAGTTTCCATTCAATCGAAAGATATCGGAGGAGTTTGAAGAGTTTCTCACCAAACTAGTTTAGAGAGAAATTTTTTCCTTTAAATATATATATATATATATATATAGAAACAAATGAATTGTACTTTTGCTCACTTTAATTTATTTTTAGTTTAATATAAAAATAAACTCTACTTCTAAACAAGAACAATATATTTCTTGGAAATTAAATAGTAACTGACCAACTCAACTAAATAAAAGAGTTGTACTTGTCCCCTTTTTTTTTCCACAAATTATATATATATATATATATATATATATATATATATATATATGAGAGAGCTGCATACAAAAACTAAATACGTACCCGTGCCAAACACACGTTCAGAAACTTGTTTTTATTATGGACTATTCCCTTTAATTATGACGTGGTAGCTAGGGGGCGGGTTTATATGATATTAGTCAAGATGTTACTTTATATTGACTTGAAGAAAAAGATTGTATACGTAATTAATTATTGCGTTTAATTAAAGATCATTATATATATATATATATATATATATATATTGAATACCTTGATTAATTTGAGAATCACAATAATTTAGGTTTAATGAAAAAGGTCTTGACCCCTTGAACATAATCTTTATTTATTTTTTTATTTTTTTGGAGAAAAAATGCATTAGAGGGGGAGGATGGCAAAACCTTACACGCGCCTAGGACAGCACAGTGGGAGATAAGTACCAACACACTCATTAGCACTATAAGAAATTTGGGTTTAGGCAACGTTTGTAAAACGTCACTAAAAACCCAAAAAACATTGCTATAGACACAAATGGTCTATAGCGACGATTTTTTTTTTACGACGTTTTTGAGCAGTCACTATAGTTCTATTGCCACGTTCCTAAATATGTCTCCATTTGTGACTCTTTAATTGCGTTCACAAATTTTTAGTGACGTTAAAATAACATTTTTGTATATAAGTTAGGAAAATACATTTAGCGACGTTTTTAAAACACCACAAATAATCAAATCTATAGCGACGTTTCAAAAACGTTGCAAAAAATTTGTCATCTTGCTTTTTAGCGACGTTTCAAAAACGTTGCTATAAGACGAATTATTTGCAGCGTTTTAAAAGCGTCATTAAAATGGATGTCCTCTTACTTTTTAGTGACATTTTTAAAGCGTCACTAAAACCTGCTCATTATTTTTTTAAAAAAATATTAAAACTGCTATATAAACCTACTCAAAATTCAACAATAACTAACATAAGCTTGCAATATATCAAATATACCTATTGATCAACAATATTCCACAATAACAAATGTCCAAACTAGCACATTAACCCATTAACCATAGATTCAAATATATATATATATATATATATATATATGTTTAATACCAATACATGCATCATCTTGAATTGAACAAAACACTTGTCTACCTACACAAAAAAACAATGACCTAAACTATGACAATATTATAAATAAAGTACAATACTTTCAAAATAAATGTGGTTGTTCAAACAACTATATAATAGCCCATGGAGTCCTTAAAACATTGCATTTACCGCTATATGCTAGTTTCTTGATGGGGTGAAGCTTGCGATCTATAAGAAGTTGGAGATTGATGATCTAAACCGAAACCACCCTGAATACAAATTAAGAGTATCTAATAAGTTCATAAAGAAATCATTTTGAGTAACAAAATAACAGTAGCTATACTTAAAAAATTTAAACACCAAATACATTTTTAAAACATTAAAATTTAATACCCAACTAGCTTCTGAAGAATGATTTTGTTAATTTTGTATTAGTTGCATCAATTGGGTCACTCGCTCCTCCAAGTAATCATAACGATTCACTTTCTCCTTCAAAGAAGCCACTTGATTCTTCAACTGTAATGAGAATAAAACAATCAAAGCCATTGTCTTGCAATATGGGATATTTGTCAAACAATATTAACCATAATCACAAGTATGATCTTAGAAATATATCAAATACCTGCATTCGGTGCATTTGATGGATTAATTATGGATGATTGGCCAACTTCGTGTTGTGACTCATGATCCACATCTTCATTAGAGGCTTGTTGTGACGACCTTACCGGAACGTCACGTATAACTAAACCTCTTATTTTCATTTATACCTTCAAGAACTAAAATAAACAAAGAAGATTTATATCCATTTCTATCCATATCTTCATTCACACAACAAAGTTGCACAAATTTTGGATTTTCTGAATAATTTCAAAACAAAAAGCACTTTCCAAAAACAATTAAAAATACTCAAAAATCTTTTTGTGTTTGATCAACATATGAGTGAGTATGTACAACACATTTAATCAAGTACAATAACACAAATGAATAAGGCATTCATTTGAACATAGACATGTGTGATGTGTGTGGGTACCAAATGTGAGATAGTCTTTAGTCTAATGTGAAGCTTCAATGATCAATTCATTCAATGAACAATTAGCACTAGGAAGAGTGACCAATCTCAATTATAGAAGTATGCATATATGACCTCCCACAAAACTTGATTACATAACTTTGAAGCTTTTCATTTGGCTTCTTACATTTCAAAAAATTTGATCATTTACAAACAAAAACATCTCATTTTGATATCGATGCCTAAAATTTTTGATATTTCATTTTGATGAATAAGCCTTTGGCTTTTGGGCATCATACAAGTTCATTACAAGTCGCTTGCCCTTTTTCCTAGTCAAATATTAATATGTGCAATGGGTTTTGCAGCTCATTATCTCTTTTCAAGATTTAACATTGGTTGAGCTCTTTAAGCAAAAACATAATAGAGTGGAAAGATATATAAGCACAAGTCTATGCAAGTCTTAAGATCAACAAAACCATTGGCTAATCATTCATAACAAGTTTGAAGATCTATTTACAACAATCACATAGATGTCGAGATTTTTCCCACAATGATATGAGTGCATAGAGAACAAGCTACGCTTGTAAATGCAGAAAGCCATTTGTACGAAGGTACAAGGCAAAACATGCGTGTGACAAAACACAATAATGTCGATCAAAATTTTTGGATTTTATACTTTTGATGTGTTTTTGGATTTTTTGACACAAAAAAGAAAAAACAAATAAAGATTGATCAAGAAGAGAAGAACAAACATTCAAAGCTATTAAAAACAAACAAAAGCAGTAAAACATGCTAGAATGAAAAACATAAGCACACAACCAAACAATGTCACAAAAAATTGGAAGAATTAATGCATAGACATGTTCTAATGCTTATACATCTGTACCTTTCTTCACCCACACGGCATGTGCATTTGGGGTGATATCTGATGAGAATGCAAAATGTCATATTTTTCTCCCTTAATGTTTAGTCTTTTATAATTATTTGATGCCTAAATGTACTCATTATTCTTATATTTTGATTTAGGATGCAAATGGAGGCATTAAGCACAAAACGTAGTTAATAGGGTGATTTTGGACAGCTTTGACATCACTTCGTAATCTGGGTATAACTCTCTCATCTGAGCTCCGATTGAGATGATTCAAGATTCTATGGAACGCAAAGACAAAGCTCTACAAATTTCATGTTTTGAGTTTTGAGAGATACAGTCCGCATCAAGGTCTAAATCGGGCTTGAAGCTGCTGCACCTGCACTATCGACGTTCTGGAACATTCCTTAGCCTGCAATTCTAATGCGCGGATCTGATGCGGTTTATTTTCAGAAGTTTCCAGATCTGGTACACGAAATTTTCAGCTGAAAAACACCACTTTCCTAGTTATATTAGGACTTTGTTTTATTTTTAATATTTTTCCTTAATTAGTCAGATTTGGATATTATTATTTAGAATATTTTTAGGAGATTTTGTAGGCTTGGGAAATGGGGAATTAACGTGTAAAAGGGGGAGGAGAAATCAGAATTGGACACACACGCCTTTCTCTCCCCTCTTCTCTAATTTTCTTCTTCGAGTTTTCTGTCATGGCCCTGTGTGGCTAAAACTCTTATACTTGGTCGAAGGAAACTGTAGCCTCGGAATCAATAAAACTATGAAATCTAATTTTTTTTTATTGTTTAATTTATGTTTTGAATATTGAATGTTCTTCTATGCCTATTTTCATGATTGTCTCATTTATTTACTAGGAGGCCTACTAGTTTATTATTCGTTGCAATCTAATGCTAGGTTAGATATCAAATCCGTAATTGTTTGATCTCTCTAATTTGTGAAGCAACCAAGATTTAATGATTTGCAGCGTTAAAAATTATTAGATCTTTGGAAGAACGCTCGACTAAATTAAATGCAACTGCTTGTGTTTGTGTTGTTTAGATTCATCGATCTCTCTAATTCTTAAGGCTGCTACTAGATTAAACCTTTAGCGCTTGTCTTGGGTTGTTTAGTTGTTAGGGTTAATTAGATTGCTTGTTTTCTAATTAACTGCGACTAAGGAGAGATGGGAAAATAGTTCCAACGGTGAATATTTAAAGTGTGAATTGATATATACTTACATCAAAGATCAATTGTAAAATTCCGATGGTGGATGTTGACTTGGACCAAGGTTTGTTCTTTTGATTGATTTTTATATTTTAATTTGAATTGTTCCTTAGTTTTTTTTCTTAAAATTTTTTTCATTATACTCAAACCCCCCCCCCCCTCCTTGTTCACATAGCATAAAATTAGGCTAGATACTCTCCGTGGGAACGATCCTTACTCGCACTATTACATATATTTTTAGGAGTATAGGTTTTATTTTTGGTACCTTCATATGTGGTCTTCAAGATTTGCCACACCTCCTTGGCAATTGTAACATGTGAGATCCTGTGAAATTCATCTGGTGAGACACGACAAAAAATAGCATTTAAAGCCTTGCTATTAGCACTAGCTGCTGCAAGGGCTACCTTATCCCAAGTAGATTTGGCAGCCTCCGGCCTAGTCCATCCAATCTCAACAACATCCCATACACTATCATCAATAGAACATAAAAATACACGCATATGCACTTTCCAAAAGGAGTAATTGCTCTCATTAAAGAAGGGAGATGCATTAAGGGATTGAGACCTATCCATTGTAGGGTCAAGGATCACATTTAGGATGTAAATATCCAACAAAGTGTACCCGCTGTGAGACCAATTAAAAGTTCAATTAGTGTGCAAAATACTAATGAATGTTTAGACCCCCAATTTCAAATTTATCCAACACAAGCTTATACCCAAACAATAGATGTACGGAATAATAAGTACAAGCAAAAACTCAAACAATAGATGTGCGGAATAATAAGTACAAGCAAAAACTCAAACAGATAAACAACTCTACATCATAATTAATCACAACACAGTAGCAATTAAAGGTGGAGAGAAAGGGTTAGAGAAATGCAAATACAATGATAACATCAGCACGTGTTATCGAAGAAGAAACTAAAGAATTTGGCGAAAAACCTCTCCGCCGCCTTCGAATTGGTAAAATGATCCATTAAAGAATAAAGTTGGGATCACGAATAGCTGTAGACCCTCCAAGCCTAATCTACCCAATGCGCCTAAACCTTCCAAGCTTTTTCCTCCAATAGGGTTAAGCCTAACCGTGTCTTCTTTAGCTTCCCAGATCCCGTAATAAGCCCATTGCACCAACAAAGTGAATTGGTCACCTCTGAACTGCTTCCCAAGCACCAAAATACCTCCTCACTGATATGAGTATGGTGAGATAAGGATTTGGCAAATGTACCTTGTTAGAATTTAGACCCCTATAAAACTAGATTGTTTAACCTAATTAATTAACTAAGTGAATACTTAGGTTTATTATTTAGATCTAGGTTAAAACAAAACAGTCATATTAAGTAAAGCAGTGGAAAAATAAAGAACACAATGATATGATGACCCAGGAAAACCAAACCAGTAAAAAACCTAGAAATGATTGAACCTAGCTATCCTCAACGTAAAACAAAAAAATCCACTAAGAAAGAATTGAAGTTTGTACAATAGCGACTTAGACCAAGAACATCCTATTGCTACCTCGAGTAGAAAACTTACTACCAAGACCATGTGACAGCTCCGAGTCCACGGACTACTTCTTTCCTTGGCCTTTGCAAAAACACAAACACCCACGCTTGTGATTTTGAGATCCCACTCAAAGGTTTAGCAACACAAACTCTCCTGTTTGTGACTCCAAAACCACCCTTAAAGGTTTAGATCACCAGCACTTTTGATGATTATAGAAGGCAGCAACTTCAACAATACCGGATCTTGAGATTCTTCAAGGAATAAAACCGGTAAAAGATATGAGAAAGCATTTTAGGAACAAAACCCTAAATACAAAATAGGCACACTCTTCTCTCTCTAAAAAGCCTTATAAAAACGTGTTTAGGGTTTCCTTTATATAGTGGGAGAAGTAGATCTGAAACCCTAATCCTTAATGGGCTTGAATTGCTGTTTGGCCTTAATTAAAATTCTGCAGATACAACTTTCGATCAGTCGAGCCTGTTTCTCGATCAGTCGAACTAGGCAATTTCTAAATTCTTTTTTCTGCAACTTACTTGTTCTTGAATCTTGACTTGAATCACCTTGAGCATTGTCTAATAAAACCTATAGACTCTAAGATCTATATCTAGATAAGTTTGTGTACACAATTTGCCAATTGTTCTAAACTTTTAGAACCTAATAATCTCCCCCTTTGGCAATTCGTGACAAAACTTACATACAATATGAAATGCTTAAATACAAGAACAACTCAATACAATAAAATGGCCAATTACATCACAAATCCCAATCTAAGACTCCTAACCTAGAAGTTGCAAAAAGATGTAGAAGGTCTTGATCAGAATTGTTGGGGTTTATGCCCTAAAATCCAATTTTTGGCATGTCATAAATAATTAAATTGTTTAATTATATGAGACTGTTTATAAATGAACAAATGGGACATTATCTTAGTCCATGAGATGCATAGTATGTGATTTATGTGATTTAGTCATAGAAGATATAAATCAAAAGTTCTTTGTTAAACTCAGAAGTTTAGTTCGTAGTTGGTGATGAAACGTTTCATCTGCGAAGACTATAACATATCAACTAAGATGATTTGTCTTAATCATGGAAATTGAGATTTCTAGTTGGTATGTTGATATGTTTTAAGAGTTAAGACATATTGAATTGGACCGCTATGAGATTTATTATTCTCCTAACGACTGTCAATTGAATAATAAATCTCACAACTTCTATTTACATCAACTCTAAATCCTGAGAGAATAATGGACCTGATCATGAGATGTAGGTTGTTTTGATATATTAGAAGTGAAATCTATAAGTTACGATTAAAACCTCAGTATGTTGGGCAGCTGCATTAAATGTTAACGGAGATATAAGATATTCCCTTGAGATAAGTTTAATGGGTTTGGTTATTCAGAGAGTTGGGCCCAACCACTTTAGTAAGGAGTTACTAAAGTATATATTTATGAAATTGGATTTCATAAATATATGATGAATAACGTAAAGGATTAAACCGGGTACTCAAGGATTAAGATGTAGTAATCTTCAAAGTAGCAGTCTATGTTCATGACTTTGTATTACTACGAATATTTTAATGAAGGAGTTGCATGTATAATAAAGTTTTAGGATATAATTTATTAATAAGGCCTAGAGTGCAATTATATTCATATAGTGATATTGAATATAATTAATGATAACTTTGGACTTGTCAAGAGTTGATAGAAAAGCCCAAGGCCCATTGGAGCTAGAGTCTTATTTGTTCCCTTTAAGTCCCACTCCAAGCCACACACTAGAGCCCAATTGGAATGGCCCAAAAGGCCAGCCCAATTAGATAATCACTTGTATATAAGGAGAGAAACATACAAAATTTCATAAGACTTAAAATGAGTCTTTTCATAAGTGTTTTTCATCAAGATTACACAAAGAATGAAATGGTTTATATGTGAGTGTTGGACACTCTCTTGTTCTCTCCTTGGAAACTGATTGAGAGACTACACATCTTGGGCATTAAGTGGAATTGGAGTGAAGATTAAAAGTCTTTCCAAGAACTTCTGATCTTTGGTTTTGAATTTCACCGCACCAAGGTATGCTTTCTTATTCTTAAATTCTAAAACTTTCATAGTGCATGTTATCAATTGCGATTGAAGTAGATCCGTTAATTTTCCGCTGTGTATGTTTTGTATGTGATGCGAACATGTATTTTCCCAACAAGAATGTACCTGGCTTTCCTGAAAACATTCAAAAAAACACATTACCGCATGTGTGGAAAGAAAGACACATAAACAATAATATGAAACAGAAATATAAAAAAAAAAATTCTAACTCTCCCCCTAAGTCAGATACATCAAAAAGTTTTTATATTCTCCCCTTTTCATAAACAATTTTATCTTCCCCTAAACAAGACAAACAGGATTTCCACATTTCGTCTATTTCTCCCCCTTTTTGTCACATATTGACAAAAACAACTCAAACAAAAAGTAGAGTGACAGTAAACATGAGAAATAAAAAGAGAACCAAGAGAACATAAAATAGTTTAGCTTTATAGAAAATACAGAGAACTCCCTCTATGAAGAGCAATAACTCCCCCTATGAACAACAAAGGCAAAAAAAACTTTTCTCCCCCTATAAAGATAGGAAAAACAAAACAAGTTTTGGGAAAAACAGTTTTGGGGAAAATTTAGGAGGTGGAGATAAATAAAAACACACAAACCTAAAAAAAAAAAATTGAGTTGAGGAAACACATGAAGAAAAATATTCTCTCTTTCAATAAATGCAAACTTGACACTATGTAACCCATAAATAGTTGCAAGAGTGGAGAAAATATTTACACATTATTATCTATCATATCTCTTAAGAAAAATATTTTCTGCAGTTCACACATATAAAATAGCATATACTAAAATGTACAAAGGACTCAAAAATTAATCAATCAATTTTTAATTCAAGTTGAGTACCCAATTTAGCAAAGTGTATGCATGTTATGTGTGAAAACAATGAGAGATATGACTGCAAAACTGCAAGATGGATACAGAAAACAATGCAATTAATGTGAATCCTAAACATAAATGATGCATGAAAAAATTTGGTCAAAACTCTAAAAACTGAAATTTTTTCAGTTTTGATCGATCGAGCATCGATCGAATACCAATCGAGTCAGACAGATTCAAACCAAAATTTTTATCACAATTTCGATCGGTCGAGAAACAGATTCGATCGATCGAAAACCTGGGAAAATTAAATTTTTGAAAAACAGAGCAATTTTATGCAGAAACTCCTCAAAGTATAGTATTTCATGAATGAAATGCATGAGTATGTGACTAAAAGTTTTTCAAAAACACATGAATACAACCTAGATCTCTCAAAAACAAGTTTTTCAACAAGTTTGTCCTCAAAACTCAAACATTAAGCACATTTTGTATCAAAATCAAGGAACATATAATCTTGGATGGCCAAAACAAATTTACACACAATATCGTGTACTAAGTTTAGTAAAGAGTAACTTGTGTAGTGTGTGCAACTAGCAAAAGTTTGAGAAACATGTGAGGTGATATGTGAATAGAAATCAATCACAATTTCTACAAAATTCATCACATAAATTTGAAAGAGACTATCACCAAAAAAGTTACATCATATAACTCTCACATCTCCTAGAATAAGAGCTTACAATCATGTAAATTTCTTGTTTTGCCTCATAATGTACATACTAATATTATTTAATTTGAATTCATTATAGCTCAATAATGTACACACCAATTTTAGCATTTAAACCGAGGCTACACCTTATGATCTTTTTGTGCATGTGCTACACTTTCTCGAGTACAAAATCTTATGATATGCACTAAGGTGTTCATGATTGGCTAATAAACAGTGGTGAGATAATTATTTATGCCTTTCTTAATAAGTTCAAGTCCAACAATCAAAGGCATGTGACTTCAAGATCAAGATCATGTGATCAAAAACTATAAACATCTTTCCCACACAACATGCACTACAAAGCTAAAACTAATAAAGTGCAATAAAATAAGCTCATCCAAGCTAAAGAAAGTATATAAACATGTTATGTAAAGATAATATGGTCAACCTTAATTATAAATCCAAGATATATAATACAAAACACATAAAAATCTTTTTGGTTTAAAAAAATATTTTATGACCAAAACTAAAAGCACACATTATGCTAAATGATTAAAAATGCAAATCCAATGCATGACAGTGCTTAACTAAGCTATAGAGGGTATACAAACAAGAAATATCAATTTCTTAATTAACCCATGAGTACATGTACAAACTAGTACATACTCATACAAAATCATAAATAGCTTAGCACTTATATAACACATACTTTTTATGTTTCTCCACAATATCAAGCATGTTCTAAATCAAGAGAGAGATATCATAATTCATGTAATCCTCAAGAAAAATTAAAACTAGACACAAAATAAAATATTTTTGTTTTTTTGAAATTTTTCAATGTTTTTGGATTTTTTTTTTTTTTAATAAAAACAACTTAAAAAACAAAACAACCAAGAACTAAAAGAAAACATGTCCACAATTAATTGAAAGAATTAAATCAAGGACAAGTACACAACTCTCACCTTAGAGAATCTTTTCTCACCCATATGGCACTAGTTTTCGATTTTGTAGGTGAAAATCCATGAGAAGCAGAGTGTATTTGAGGGATTACACCAATCTTTTAAGAAAGACTGAAATCCTGCAAATTCATTTCACAAGCCAACAAGCTTAAATTTTTCAAAAGAATATGAAACAATTTATATGGACTTATGGCAGGAGAAATATCATCACATATCCTAGACTGAAATACAAAATTTTTAAATTTCAATTTATGACAATTAGGACAAATGTGACTGGAAACACCACAATAGTGACAAACAGGAACAAATTTAGGAACATCAGTATTCCTAACAGTAAATCTAGTCTCAGATTTTGGTTTTTACCTCAACAAAGAACAATTTGGTCTAATATGACCAACAACACTACAAAGGTGACAAGTAGGCACAAAAACAGATTTCTTATGCTCTCTAACAGTAGGTTTAGACATAGATTTAGAAATTTCAGCGTCTACATTAGAACTTTTACCTTTGTCTAACCTAGAAAAATAATCCTTTTCTTTATTATTCCTCTTGAAAGAAGGGATATAAACTTTCTCAGTTTTAGGCTTAAGAGAAACAGAAACACTTCTGTTATCAACAGCAGGCTTGGTACTAGTCAAATTTTCAATTTTAGCTTTAGATTCAACTAACTCTTGTTCCCAGCTTTTCATCTTCTCATCTTGAGAGGAAATTTGATTTCTCAAAGATTCATTCTTCTTATTAGATTCATCTAATCTAACAACCAATTCCTCTTTTTCAATATTAGCCAATTTTAACCCTTCCTTGAATTTCTTAGCAACTTTCATAGATTTCAATAATTCTTTACGAAGAGTTTCACAGACATTAATAAAATCAACAGAAACAACAGTGTCCTTTTTATTCAAATCATCACAATCAAAAACAGTAAGACACTTAAAATTATCCATGATAACAGGGATCAAGGATCAACTCTTAGATCAAAAGATCTAAAACAAAAGAGTTACCCACTCTGATACCACTTGTTAGAATTTAGACCCCTATAAAACTAGATTGTTTAACCTAATTAATTAATCAAGTGAATACTTAGATTTATTATTCAGATCTAGGTTAAAACAAAACAGTCATATCAAGTAAAGCAACGGAAAAATAAAGAACACAATAATATGATGACCAAGGAAAACCTAACCGGTAAAAAACCTGGGGAGAATTTAACCAAGCTATCCTCAAGGTAAAACAACAAATCCATTAAGAAAGAATTGAAGTTTGTACAATAGCGACTTAGACCACTAATATCCTATTGCTACCTCGAGTAGAAAACTTACTACCACGACCACGTGACAACTCCGAGTCCATAGACTACTTCTTTCCTTGGCTTTTGCAAAAACACAAACACCCACGCTTGTGACTTTGAGATCCCACTCAAAGGTTTAGCAATACAAACTCTCTTGTTTATGACTTCAAGACCACCCTTGAAGGTTTAGATCATCAGCACCTTTGATGACTATAGAAGGCAGCAACTTCAACAATACCAGATTTTGAGATTCTTCAAGGAATAAAACCAGTAGAAGATATGAGAGAGCTTTTTAGGAACAAAACCCTAAATACAAAAGAGGCACACTCTTCTCTCTCTAAAAAGCCTTATAAAAACGTGCTTAGAGTATCCTTTATATAGTGGGAGAAGTAGATCTGAAACCCTAATCTTTAATGGGCTTGAACTACTGTTTGGGCTTAATTAAAATTATGCAGATACGACTTTCGATCGGTCGAGCCTGTTTCTCGATCGGTCGAACCAGGCAATTTCTAAATTCTTTTTTCTGCAGCTTACTTAGTCTTGAATCTTGACTTGAATCACCTTGAGCATTGTCTAATAAAACCTATAAACTCTAAAATCTATATCTAGACAAGTTTGTGTATACGATTTGCCAATTGTTCTAAACTTTTAGAAACCTAACATACCTCTCAAGGATATGTCAATGGAAAGGGTAAGAGTAGAGGAATTTAGAGAATCAAATGTCTAAGATTGTGGATGAGTTAATCTTGATTTTCTCTAGGGTTTCTCTCTTAAAATTCTCTCTAGAAGCTCTCTACATTTCGTGGGTATAAGGGTATTTATAGTAGAGTACATGAGGAATGTGAAAAGTCATTTTTCTGCAAAACAGGGCATTCTGGTGACTCAGTCTCACGTGTGGGATGAGTTGTGAGTTTGAGTCGCGAGCTAACTGCCAGGCCAGACTGTTAACTTTTGTCCTGTAGTGTTCCAGTTATTGTGACCCTTCAACTTCTTGCATGCTTCACCCGTGTGGCATTTCAGCGAGTTGCCAATCGTGAATCACTTGCAAGATCCAGTCGCGAGAAACCTCCAAATGCACACATTCTTGAATTTCTTCACACTCTCTCACACACAACCCTTACATAATTCTCACCTAAATACAGAGTATTTAATTGCTAAATTACAAATAAATTTGGCATGGAATAAAGTCAACACATGATTGAAAAAATTCAACCTTACAAATGTAAACCGCCTTATAACACCATGCATGCTACCCGCTTGCTTGAACTCAACAATCCACCCTAACACAATTATCATAATCATAAATATAGAATGCTTACAAGTATTGAAGTCCAGAAAGTAATCAACAAATATAACTCAGCCATATCCATCTACATTTCCAAATTTAATAAATACTCCCAATATCAATTGCAATGACCTTATTACACCATGCAAACCACCTACTTGCTCCAACACAACAATCCACCTAATACAATTATCATAATCACAAATATAGAATACTTACAAGTATTGAAGTCCAAAAAGTAATCAACAAATATAATTCAACCATATCCATCCAAATTTTCAAATTTAATAAACACTCCCAATATCAATTGCAATGACCTTACAACACCATACAACCACCGCTTGCTCCAACACAACAATCCACCCAATAAAATTATCGTAATTACAAATATAGAATGCTTACAAGTATTGAAGTCCAAAAAGTAATCAACAAATATAACTTAACAATATTTTTCCAAATTTTCATAAAATAATATACACTCCCAAGATGAATGTAAACCGCTTTATAGCACCATGCAAACCACCCGCTTGCTCCAACTTAACAATCCACCCTAACACAATTATCAACATCTCAAGTACAAAGTTTTAAGCAAAATTTACTTACTATGCTCAAGTCAAGCACGCACCTTTCCAAAAAAAAAAATCCAAACTTATCACAATAAATAAGTGGTTAACCTGCAAAATAAAAGAGGACACTTAAATGATGTGGAAGGAAATTAAGGGTGCCATTGTAAAAAAATTTAACGAGTCGGGACTTGGTACAATTAGGCAGAAAAATTAAGGACCACTTTGCAGATAATATTTGAGTTTTAATTGTATCCAAACTTTGTCATTTGGTACACGTAAGGAAACTCACCCATTATGCCTAAATGTCTCAACTGAAACAGGTGCTCCAAATGATCCAATTTCTTTAATAGACGAAACTTCAATCTAGCGTGAATGTAGGGCTTGGGCCAAATCCTATAAGAAGAAGAAGAAGAAGAAGAAAAAAAAAAAAGAATACTTTCATTTTTAATAGAAAGATTGGGGAATAGTAACTAACATATTTTTGCATCCATTTCTATTTACCGAAGTTCTTTTGCAGGCCATCCAATATATGCACAACTTTGCACATTCTACCTCAAAGTACCACCTCCATCTATCTCTTTTTCTTACACTCACACACACATAATTTTTCGATTCTCTCACTCTGTCATTTCTACGATTCCTTTTTCATTCTATATTTCTTATTCTAGTTAAACTTATATCCCTTGTGCCTGCCAAATTCCAACTTTACCTAAACCCAATAAAGCTCAAGCATTTCATCAACTCTATATACAATCACAAACAGCCTTTTACTGCGTGCAATTAAAAAATCAAAACTAAAGTAAGCATACATATATATATATATATATATATATATGTTGAATAATGATAACACATTGAAGATATAATTTTTAAGTAGAAATCCTCATCTAGTGGAAGAATCTCCTTGTAGACATTAATGGGCAGTGGACTCTTTTTAAAAGTTAATCTCAAGCTTGCTAAACCACAAAACCAACAACAACAAAGTTCAAAATCTACAAACTTAGAAAAATATAGTAGAAAAAAAAAATACAAGACATAAAAACTTGTACATAAACTTACAATGATTTGGCCCTTGATCCTCAGGTCATTTTGCTCAGAAAGCCAAATCTGAATAAGAGCTTTTTGTACCAATTTCCAACCAAAACAAAAAAGAGCAAAATTTAGCACAAAAGCTCCATGACCCATTAAAGAAAAACCAAATCAAAGCAAACCCACAAGCCAAAAAAAAAAAAAAAAGAATTACACTCTAAAGAAACTTGAACAACAAAAAAGAGGGAAAAGAATTTGGTGGTGGCGGTGGCAGTAGGTGGTAGTGGAGGTTGACGCTGGCTGCAGTGCCTATGGCGGTGGTAGTGGGTGGTGGCTAGGGAGTAGATAACAACGATGGGTCAGCGGTGGCTTGGGGTTGCTACGGTGGTGGCGTGGGTGGTGGCTAGGGGTGGTGGCGTGAGGGGAGAAGAGGTGTGGTGGCATGAGGGAGAAAAGGTGTGGTGGCTTGGACTAGAGAAGTGGGAGAAGAGAGATTAGAGAAGACTAGAGAAGTAGGAGTGTGGGACATGAAGTGAACAAAAGAAAAGAAAGAAAAGGAAGAAAAAAAATGTGAGAAATGAAATGTTGGCGAAATTTTGTGCGAGAAATTAAAGATTAGGGAACATATAGTGACATTTTCAAAACGTCGCTATAGAGTAATTTTTTTTCTTTTGTGCTATGCTGGGGAGTTTTCTTTGATAACTACAGCGACGTTTTAAGAAAACGTTGCAAAAAACCAGAAAGCGGTGTTTTTTAAAAACATCACTGTATACCACTTATAACAGCGAATTTAAAATCGTCGTTAAACAAAAATGCTGCCTAAACCCAAATTAATTGTAGTGGCAGTGGGCATTAGGGAAACTTGAACACAAGACTTAAGTTTTGTTGGCCTAAGGTTCGACAAGGCCTGGCCACTAGACCACCTGCCACATTGATCCAAAACATAATCTTTTACCCCTTAAACAAAAATTATAAAGGTCTAAATAACAACAAAAATGGCCTAAACTACAACAAGATTGCACCAAATAACAACAAATAAACAAAATATTAAACCAAAAAAAAAAAACAACTTTACAAATTTCAGAAAAAACTAAAATATGTCATTTTATAATTCTCAAGAATCAACTAATAGAAGTCCCTAAGAGGAAATGGGATTCACAACATCATGGATAATAACCATCTAGATATACACAATACGCAATCAACTCTCCCAATATTCAATGAAAACCACCTTATATCACCACACAAGCCACTTGCTTGCACCAAGTCAACAACCCACCACAATGTAGAAATTGAACACATCATTGTATATAGAAGAAAGCCAAACTTATCAAAGTTGCACAAAACATACAGTGAGTAACAAATTACCCCACAAACGAATACCAAATTTTGTCCCAATAATGCACAATACAAATACCCCACTTAAGCTCTCTAATAAACACATCAGAACCACCAAGTTTTTAATTATTTTAATCTACTACATACAAAAAGTAAGAAATTGCCACTAAGTTAAATTAATGTAACATATATTACTAATTTAATGCAGGTATACACAATACACAATTAGCACTCCCAATATTCAATGAAAACTAGCTTATATCACCACGTAAGCCACCTACGTACACCAAGTCAACAACCCACCACAAAGTAGAAATTTAACATCTTTTTGCTTAGTCTAAAAAACTATTCCGTTTTCTACTTACTATGCCCAAAATACGACCCGACACTTTTCAAGAAATCCAAAATTACCACAAGCAATAATGTTTCCCCTACAAAAGCTAATTTAATGTTATCACAACAACTTTATAAGTACACTAGTGCAAAAGCTACTTACACATGCATATTACAACCCAAACTAAACTTTAACATAACCACAGCAAGATAACCCATTCTTTAAAAATTAAAAATAAAAACAAACTAAATGGAGATAGAGAAAGAGAGAGAGATGTACCTAGACTGTGGAGGAGACAAGGAAAGGGGAAGTGGTATGGTTGTGGAAGGTTGTGTGAAAATGGGTATGGAAGAGATGTGGGTGAAATGGTTATGAAGGAGATGTGGGTGAAATTAATGGGTAAGGAGGAGATGTGGGTCGTCAGCGAGGAGGATTAGTTGGGATCTACAGTGTCCTTGAGAAGGTGGGGTGGCTAAAGTTCATTGGCTTCAAGAAGGAAGGGCGACAACACCCGCAAAGAGAGAGGCACTCGACAAACCGATGGATGGAAGCCTAGGCTTCGTTGATGATAGCACAGTGAGGTGGATCGATAGTGGTGAGGGGTGGGAGTCTAAGGGGGGGGGGGAGAGAGAGAGAGCTGAAGTTATGTTTTATATGTTTTTTTTTTTCAGTAGGACCTATAGCGGGGCTTTCTAAGCGTTGTAATAGGTCTAAGTCAGGCTAAGACCTATTGCGGCACTTTCAAAGCGTCGTAATAGGTCCACTAATTTTTTCAGAAGGACCTATAGCAGCACTTTCTAAGTGCTGTGAAAGCTCAAATAGTGTAAAACACTATTGCTTGTTTAGACCCCCAATTTTTTACAAATGGCTATATTGCTTTTACCCTACTTAACTAAGTGCGGGATAAGAGTAAGTGTAACGCAATAAGGCTGGAACTACTTTAAAGCATATGCATATACAATAAACAATAAGTATAAAGCATAAAGAGTAAAGGAAGAGAGATACAAATACAAAATAACACTAAGACGTATTATTGGAGAGGAAAATTGAAGAACTCGGTGTAAAAACCACTCTGCGGCCTTCCAAGCCGAAATGATGCACTAGTGAATAAGTTGGAGTACAAGAATACCAAAAAGACCCTCCAACCCTAATCTACTTAAAGTACTTGAGCCCTCCAAGCTCTAGCTACCAACAGACTTCTTAAAGTCTTGTCTTCACTAATTATTCGGATCCCGCAATACCGCCCGATTATATCGCTAAGTCTTATTGGCTTATTTTGGCAAATACCAAATGCTTTCCAAGCTCCAAAACACTCTCTACACTCTGAATAAGTGTAGGTTGTGTTTCGGTACAAATCTCCTCTCAAGGTATAATAATGGGAGAGGGGAGGAGAAGAGACTACAAAGATTTCTTTATTGAGGATGAGTAGCTCTCTCTAACAAGGTGGGTGTTACAGAAACCTTTCTAAGGTTTTTTTTTTTTTTTTTTTTGAATAGCCTTCTTACAATTTTATGGGTAATGAGGGTATGTACAGTGTAAGTAAAGAAGAGGAAATGTCACACTTAAAATCCAGTTAGTCAGTGCATCTTGTGGGTCACTCGCGGGTTAGCCAAGTCGCAAGTTACTCGCGAGATATGCTAACTCTCGAACTTCCACATGTGCTCCTCACATGGCCTGTCGCGGGCGCTGAGTCTAGAGCTAGTCGTTAGCCAAGTCACGAGATTAACTATCTTAAGCAATTACCAACTTAATACTAAACCCATTATAATTAAATCCCACAAAATACAAGGAAATAAATTGATGCAATTACAACACTTTTTGTTATGGAATAAAGCCAATATAAATGTTATGTGACAAACCATAACTTAACACGTTGTAATGGATAAGTCAGGCCGAGACCTATTGTGGCACTTGGAAATAGGTCCTATAGCGTTGCTTTCTAAGCGCCGTAATAGGTCCCCAAATTTTTTTTTTATTATTTATAAATTTTGGGATGTACCTATTGTGGCGCTTTAGAAGCGTCGTAATAGACCCTGTATAAAAAATAAAATAAAAAACATGGCTAAAAACCCTTAAAACGCTAGTATAGACAATCTCTTTTACGGCACTTTTAAAAGCACTGCTATAGGTTAGGGACTATAGCAGCACTTCTTAGAAATGCCTTCATAGCTAAACTATAGCCAACAAAAATGCGGCTATAGACCTTTTTTTTTTTTTTTTTGGTAGTGTGTGAATCTTGTATTTAGTGTGAGATATAAATACCATTGTTTTAGATTAGGGTGTGTTATGTTGTTTGAGAGGAAACAAAAAATAAAAATAAAAAACTATACTGTTGCATTTTATATTTTTTTTTCCCCGAAAATAATGAAATCACTATAACTCTGTGGATTTAGACAAATTGCTAAACCACGTAATCTCTTCTGTTGTGTGATTTATATTCTATTTGTTTTTGCTTCTCACAAGTATATGAAAATTTGTGAATATTTCCAACACTAAATTTATTATTATTTTGAATGATGTGTTGAGAATTAAAAGTCAGTTTCATGCTTAAAAGAAATGGAGCTGCAGGAATGCATAAGAACTCAAGGATAGTAGAGAAGTGGAGTGATTTTCAAATATACTTCATTTTGAAATAATAAAAAAAAAAAACTAAAAAATCAAAAGTAAAATATATTTCATTTCGGCATTATGTGTTTTTTATTTTATTTTATAAAATGCATTTGACTAATTTTTTCTTTTTACCCCATCTGCATCTATATTAATCATGTTATCGTGTAAACCAATTTGTTTACACTATTTTAAGTTGTTCATAGATTATGCCAGAGCCCTCATATATATATATATATATATATATATATATATATTTATTTATTTATTTATTTATTTATTTATTTATATGTTTGTATAATTTTGTGGAGGCGTTCCCCCCCCCCCCCCCCCCTAAGTTAAGTTTAACGTGGTTGCAGCCACGCAATGCTAATTCTCTTATTAGCTTGATCGAGTGTATGCTCACTTTAATGCAAATTGGGCTTTTCATGCCAGCGCGAGATTAGGTAGGTATTAATATTATGCTAGTTTTGATGGCTTTTTCCAAATTATATATGATGCCAATTTATAGTGACATATAGACGCTGACCTTAGTAGGTCTCATCCTTAATTAACAAAAATTATTTCCCTTGCATGAAAAAACCAATTTGGATTCCAATTTGCAAGAGACCAATTATTGCAATACACATATGCCCTTTTTTCCTAGCTTTAAAGACAGGGAAAATAACAGAAAATTTGAAAAAAAAAATTTCTTGGAGTTCTTGGAAATGAAACAGGAAATGTTTATGAAACCATGCTTATGTTATTCTTTTACCCTATTTAGATTAAAATTTACAAATTTAAATGCATATAGACTGGTCACTTAAAATTTTAAATGAACTAATAGTCTCTATGTTGTTCAATTCAGAAAATAAAATCTTATAGGTAAATTGGATTAAATGGAGAGACTTGAAATAAAAAGGATTCAGTTCTGTTTAGCAAATCTATCCACACCATGACATGTGGGTTCCAATTAGCTAAACTGGTAAAGTCTATGATGATTGAATAATAAATTTGGAGTTCAATCTCTATCTACACTAAAAATTGATTGGTGTCTTGGTAAAGAGCTATTATCAAGAGCAAATGTCAAAAGTTGAAATTCTCTCCAAAAAAAAAAAAAAAAAAAAAAAAAAAAGAAGCCAACACTATAACATTATTCACTGAATGTGCACTCAATTGTCAGCTTTGTTGATTGGTGGCTTGATATGTATGTTAGTATTGTGTGAGCGCATCACATGGGATTAATTCCCATTATTTGCTAACATCTATTCCTATTCGGATTGGGAGTTTCCCATGCAGCCCTAGCTAATCATTATTTGGTTCATATATATATATATATATATATATATATATATATATATATACACACACTATTGTTATGCGGCAATTAAAAGATACAAAGTGTATGTGCCGCAGAGAGCTTCTAGAATAGTTTTCTCTATTCTTTGTGTGAGATAGCTCTTTGGGTTTATTTGAGTTTTGGGTTTAGTGAGAGTGCTACTATTGTAATCTCCCTCCTTCGTTAGTGAATTTTCTCCTTAACACCGCCCGTGGATGTAGGCTTAGGCCAATCTACGTAAATCTTTGTGTTCCCTATGTGATTATTCTTTTGTCTTTCTATTTCTATTTTGCATAAATCCATTGTCATTTGGATTCACACACAACAAATAGATATTTACGCTTTCGCTATTCTCAACAAATTGGCGTCAAAGCTTCCACTTTTACAACAAATTGGTATCAGAGCCTTGGGTTCTTTGTTTTGGGTTGAGATTGTTCAGCAGCAAAATTTGAGAGTGGCAAATTCAACGGGAAGAATAATTTCAGATTATGGCATGTGAAGATACGTGCTGTGCTAGTGCAGCAAGGATTATGGAAAGCACAAAAGGGAAGAAAAAAAATGCTTTGCCAGCAACGTTATCAGATGAGGAAAAAGAAGATTTCTTGGAATGGGCACATAGTGCAATTCAATTGTCTCTTGCAAATGAGGTTCTAAGAGAGATTGTAGACAAATACAGCTACGGGATTGTGGCTCTAGTTGGAAAGTCGACACATGACCATGTCTCTTACAAATCGCTTATATATGAAGCAGCGGTTATACACAATTCAAATGAAAGAAGGTACACCTAGTTCTAACCATCTTAATGAATTTGATAGAATTGCGATTGATTTGAAAAATATTGAATGCAAAGTACAACATGAGGATCAAGCCTTAATTTTATTATGTTTGTTACCTCCTTTTGATCACTTTGTCAATACCATGTCATATGGTTCTGGGAGAGATTCTATCTCAATTGATAATGTCAAAGATGCATTGAACTCTAAGGAGTTAAAGAAGAAATATTTTGAAAATTAGGGTGATAATTTTGTTGAAGGTCTTATTGCTAGAGGTAGACCTAATAACAGAGAGTCTCGTAGCAATAGAGGAAAATCTAGGTCAAAGTCTAGATCTAGAAAGGGAAAGTGTCACTATTGTAAAAAGGAAGGAAACTAGAAAAATTAGTGAAAGTTACTCAAAGAGAAAAAAAAAAAGAAAAAAAAAAAAAGAGAAGACTTCTAATACTAATGATACAGCTAGTGTTACAAAAGTTAATTGTGAAGGTGATAATGTAGTTCTATCAGTATCTACTGGTCGCTCTGGTGACGCTTGAGTTCTTGATTCAACTCGCTCCTATCATATGTGACTCCCAAAAGAGATTGGTTTACTACTTATCAGTCAATTAGTGGTGGTGAAGTTCTGATGGGAAATTATGTAACCTGTAAGGTTGTGGGTGTAGGAGCAACGGGAGGGGGAGTATGCCTTGGCCGAGTGGACTAGGGCAGAGAAGAAAGATGCAGTCACCACCTAGAAGGTCTTGGAACCATAAATATAGCAGCCTTTGTAGAAGGACTGATCTACTACCAGAACACGTGTCCAGAGTTTAGGTATGGGGATGGGAAGGTGTTAGGCACCCAACCCCACCCGACCTGTGGGTCTGCTTCCACTCATTGTGTCTTATGTCTTAATCTCATTAAAGGTACAATCAACACTAATCATTCTAGACTCACACACACTAGCATACATCTAGCAATCAATGTGGCATTTCTCATCCCAAACCCTAACATCTATCATGTATCTCATCATACCCAATGCAACAAATAAACAAGAATATATCACATCCAAGACATAATATAGACACATTAAGATCAAACACCATGGCATCTAGACTTCAAGAACACATCATTCAACCAAGCATGTTCACACTCTTCCTCAAAGTAAAGCCATGTGCATGTCCATGTGAATGCATGACTCACCTCACTTGCCTTTTTTCACCACAGCACCTATGTATCAATGCATGGTCATATCATATGCATGTTCATAGCATATCAAAATAAAGAAAAGAAAAGAAGCCCTAATCTAACATGTGAAGGAAAAACAACAAACAAAACATAGGGGTAGAGACTCATAAGCATAAAAAGGATCAAGACTGTAGTATATTAAATAGATAAAACAAAGAAGTAGAAGTAGAAGGGTTTGGATTAAGGTTCTGGGCATGAGTATGCGTGCGCATATATATGGCCTACATGCGCAACCCAGTTGTGTACGTATACATACTTTGATGTATGCGTGTGTATGTAGAAAGTATGCATACACATACATGCCCTAAAGCCTTAACCCAAAAACACAAGCACATAGAAGAATAGAAAACTTAAATCTAACAACCTAACATACATAAAACAAAAAAGCAAGGTAAACCTAAACTAAACAAGCATATTAGAGCATAAAAAAAACAAGGAAAACAAGAATCAAAAAGAGAAAAGAAAAAGAAAAGGGCTAGAACATTATAACTCAAAACACAAAGATCCTTAGCTTGATTTAGACCATTCCCCCTAGTCAATCTACGCACAATCAAATAAAGAAGTGATTAGTAAACTTGAAACTTGAAGATCAAGACCAGAAATGGCCTCAATCATAAAAATATTGACTTGAGGATGGTTTGTGAAAAACTCCCTCTTTAATTCACTATTTCTAGTGAATTTTATGTTTTTCCTTAGGATTTTCTGTATGTTTTGAAAAGTTACCATGTATGGATTTTTATAATTAGAAAATGGGAGTTTAGAATGGCTCCTAAATGATGTGCGATTTGTTCCAAAACCAAGGTTTAATGTAAAAAAAAAAACTTGTCTTTCATAGTTTCTAAGCATATGTGCGCATATGTGTATATGCGTACGCATGCCCTAGGGTTTCCATGGCCTTTCTTTTCCAAAAATAGCTTATTTAATTCATAAAATAGTTATATTTTTTCGAAAACACTTTTCTCAAGTTAATTTCAATCTGATCGAGCCCTAAACCAACCTTGGGCTTTAGAATTCCAACATCATTGGGGAATAGGGGCTTAAGTCGTAAGGGGTACTATGGGTGCAACGGGAGGAGTATGCCTTGACCAAGTGGACCGTGGTGGAGAAAAGAAAATGGAGTCACCACCTAGATTAGGTCTAGGCACCATAAATATAGCGCCCATATGAATGGACTGATCTTAACCAGAGCACGTGTTCAGAGTTTAGGTATGAGGATGGAAAGGTGTTAGACACCAAACCCCACCCAACCCGTAGGTTAACCTCCATTCATTGTGTTCCAAATCCTAATCCCATCAAAGGATCTTCTAATATGTTATTTTAAACTTACACACACTAACATGCATCTAACATCCAAAACATGACATATGTCCCACACTCATCCTTAATATAAAAACCCTACCATTTATCTAGCAAAATATATATCCAAGGGCAGTAAGTACATCACAAAATAGTAGCATTAACAAGGCATTTAATCAAGCATATTCAATCATTCAATCTTAGCATTAAGGTATTCATCAATCAAGGAAACCAATCATCATATTCAAAGATGCATGTTCATATTCATATGCATGACTTACCTTCACTTACCTCGCTGCACCATAATACCTATGCATCAATGCATGTACAAGTTCTCATGCATGTTCATGTGGTTCATTAAAGCATAAACCCTAATTATCAAATCAATAATTAAAGCATGTGAAACATGTTATTCTACTAACCCTAATGCTAAACATGTGAAAACTAGACTCAACAAGACCTAAACATGCGTTCATAACTAAGAAAAACAATGAGAGAGGCTTTGGGACCTAAAAACTGATGTTATGAAGTTTTGGAATGCAATGTGCATATGCATATGCATGCATGTGTCCTAAAAAACCCAAATTTTGACTGCTGGGTTAGCCTGATTTCAAATGGTCATAACCCATTCAAAATAAGTCCAAAGTAGGCAAAATTTGTGTTCAAATTGAAGCCCAGGATGTCTAATTTCCAATGCAATAAATTTCACTCAAATATTCTTTGTGGATAAAAAGTTATGGTAAAAAATGTGAGTGAATATCATTTTTCAGCACTTTTTTCAAAGCGATTTGAGCACTTTTGAGTTGTGATTACTTCCAAACTATCAAAATAACTTCAATTATCTTTTGTAGACATGTCAAGCTCATCATTGGGATCGGGAACTAAAATTTAGTAACTGGGTACAAAATGAGGTGTTTATAGGTACAAAATGCAGTATCTACAAATGCCCATCTTTTGATTCATGAGCTCCGCTAACGAAATCAAAAGAATAAGAGACATAAAATTTTGTTTTGATATACTGCTCATGTCCAACCCACGCACATAGCAAAAAATACGTATACATGGGGCGAGGTGCAACTTCACAAAGTTACGTAGGATTCATATGTTCGAAGTCCCACCTTTGTTACTCGGGAAATGAGTAACAACAGGTTCACTATCCAGGACTCGTTTTGCCAATTGCAAGCAAAAGACGAGTCACTCACTATCCTAGAGTCACTAAAAAAACAAAAACAAACATGGCCAACGACTGCAACCATCAATCAAACAAGTAAGGTGCTCTTACAAGCTTAGAAGAATATATATATATATATATATATCTGTGTGTGTGTGTGGTGTCCATCTGGGGCTCTTGCCTCAATCTTTTCTAGGTGGCTTGCATCTCTAGGTAATACTTGTCTTCTGTTCTATCTCTCTCTCTTCTATTCTGGTGAGGCTCTTGCCTCTAGGTGACTTTTGTCTCTATCTTTATCATTATCGCTTCTACTGTGATTGTATAGGATTTGTGCCTGCATATTCAATTCCCGTAGGATATGTGCACAAATTTTGTATTCTTTTCTTCTGACTTGTATAGGATTTGTGCCTGCATATTCAATTCCTGTGAGATATGTGCACAAGTTTTGTATTCTTTTCTTCTGATGTGTATAGGATATGTGCTTGCATATTCAATTCCCACAGGATATGTGCACAAGTGGCATTGGTAGTTCTAACTTACGAGGAAGTCCTTGGTGTATGATTCACTGGGGAGAATGACTTGCTTAGGAGTGTGTTGGTGGCCCACAGGTGGGCCTTCTTAGTAATTTTGACCTACAAGAAAGTCTTTGATGGTGTGTAGTCCATTAGGGAGAATTTTCTTCTTCTCCTTCATGACTCACTAGGTAACTGGTGTTGATTCTACTTATGAGGGAGTTTTGAACCCTCGGGGGAGTCCTCCATGATACTTGGGAGAAATTGTGTATTTTTTAACTTATCGGGGATTTGGTTAATGGTCTTAACTCACGAGGGAGTTTCATTAGTGATTTCCAATCCACTAAGGGACATTCTTGATCCTTTCAATCCACTGGAGATGCTTTAAGGGTATTTCTGTCATTTTTGGATGCCTTCTTGAATTTTTCTTTATACTTCCTACCTTCTGGTAATTCACTAAGGATATCCTGAAAGTTTTTTTTTTTTTTGCTAAACTACACATAGTTTAGTGGAAGGCCTAAACTACATGTAGTTTAGTCATCAAACCTTCCCGCCTCTTCATTTTTCTCTAATGTTTACTGATCATTTCTTTTTCTTCCTATTCTTTTTCATCTTCCTCAACCTTTCATTTTTCTCTCTACTCTTCAACTTCCATTTTCTCTCTACTAAACCTTCTACCTCTCTCATTTCTTCATTCCTCACAATATGATCATCTCTTTCTCTCCCAAACTCTCTCATCCTCTCCAATGGCACCCAAGTCCAAAACAAAGAAAACCTCCTACCTAATTTCTAGTGATGTCTTCAATCTTATAAGTTGGAATGGGGCTGCAAGGTTAAATAAGTCTCCTCCACTGACATACAGGCCACAAAATCATCTCTTAAAGGGTGCAAGGGTCGGATTGGTAAGTTTTGCAAACTTTTCTCATTTTCAAATTTTGCTCTGATCTTCCATTTTAATCTGTTTTTAGACTTTTTAATGTTTGGGTTTAGATGAAAACCTGATGCCTTAGGAAGGGTGAGAACATGCCTAGGATGAGTTTTGATCAATGGTAGGTTGAAAATGTCAAAGAGACCTATTTGTCTATGTTCATGCATGTGCATGCTCCATTCATACGTACACGTTCGTGTTCATCAATTCATATGGACGCATGTTTCAACATGCATCTACATGTAAAGACCTTGCGCACGTATGCGCAGGCCTACATGTGCATGCTAGCACTCAGAAACCACAATTTCATTATGTTGACTCCTTTTCTCCTATTTCCTTATCCAATGGCAATTCTCATGTTCTCCTTTCATCTACTTTTGCAGGTCTTGCCTCCTTTTTTGGGAAGGGGCAACACTAGTCGTATTTCTTCATGGTATAGGCCTTGACCTATGACACAAAGGCCTTTGTGTGCGCAGCTGGCTTTGAGCCCATCCTTCAGTTGCTTCCAGAGAGTCATTCCAGTGACATCTTGGTCCAGTCATTGGCCGAGAAGTGGTGGGACAATATCCACACCTTCCATATTGCTGAGATGAAGATGACAGTGACTCCCTATGATTTACATCGAATAACCAGCCTTCGATGTGATGGATCGCTCATTAATCTGGAGGGCAAGTCAGGCATATAGCTGGGTATAGATCCGCTGTGGCAAAGTCACACGACAGAGACAATCCGTTACTTTGACCTTGTGACGGACCATAAACCTCTTCCACGGGAGACATCTAAGGATTGCACCCGGATGGCTAGGGCACTCTTACTATACATACTAGGGGCATTCCTCTTCACCAACGGTGGGCAGACGGTGTTCTTGAGGTGTTTGGCTCTCTTCCATGACTTTGGGAAGCTCGGGAGGCTAATTGGGGCCAGGCTTGCCATGCCTACCTATACTCATCCCTGGACACACTCAGCCGGGGGACTCTACGCCAACTAGTGGAGCCTTGGAAGCTCCTTGAGGTCAGTTCTTTCTTCCTTTTCTTTTCTAGCTTCTTACTAACATGTACTTTGTGCCTTTGCAATGTTATCTAGGTTTACAAAGCTGCATCTCATGCTTTTACAAACTGTGCTCATGTATTTATCTTACAAGCTATCATCTTGCAACTGTCATCTATTTCCTTGCAAAGTTTCATCTATTTCCTTGCAAATTGTCAACTTGCAATTGGTCAAATCGCAAACTTTCATCTTGCAAATTGTCATCTTGCAAACTGTCATCTTGTAAACTGTCATCTTGCAAACTGTCATCCTGCAACCTATCATCTTGTAAACTGTGCCTTCTCTTTTCAGCGTTGGGCTGTGAAATACGTACTCATTGCTTGTAGAGGTCGATTTGAGGAGCACTTTTTCGATTAGGGCTCACTTCGATGGGCTTTCTTCTGATGAGGCGAGTAAAGATCTTACTTTCTCTTATTACTTTCTTTTGCATGCTTCCCAGGGTCCTCTTTTTAACCCTATGGGTTGTTACAAGTCATATGGAGTCCTTGGGCTGGTGTTCCTTCTGTAGTGGACCTTGCTTTGGAAGCGGTTACCCTCGTTACTTCTGGGATCACTCAGCCCTTGGAAGGTACTGGTCTGAGGGTCCTTTACTTGGCTGAGAGGGTTAACTGCCAACTAGTGGGTGCGGATGCACCGCAGGTTCCGATGGATCCTCCATAGTTCATGCTTGCCCCACTTTCTATGACTGATGACGAGTACCAATTATGGAGGAATGGCATTTCCTATGCCTAGCTACTTGTGGATGATTTGGACTATGTCGAGTGCAGCGAGACTCATCTCTTGCCCTCATTCTCTGTGGAAGTATGTATTCTTTCTTTGTCATTTTTGTTTATCTTTTCTCGCATTTTCTTGCATATGGTGATACTCAATTATGATGATTATGTCAGGGTGCGGCTGGTCCTGTTGGTGGTGGTCTTGTTGCCCCTCCCCATCTACATTGGTTGGTTATATGCTTGTTTGTGATATATGCTTGTTTGTTTGCTGCCTTGGGTATAATAAGATACATGATAGATGTATGTTAGGGTTTGGGATGAAAAACACCATGTTGATTGCTAGATATATGCTAGTGTGTGTGGGTGTGTGTGTGTGTGTGTGTGTGTGTGGGTGTGTATGTGTGTGTGTGTGAGTCTAGAATGATGAATGTTGATTGTGCCTTTAATAAGGTTAAGACCTATGATACAATGAGAGGAAGTTGACCCGCATGTCACGTGGAATTGGGTGCCTAATACCTTCTCGACCCTATACTTAAACTCCGGACACATGCTAATTTAGGTGGTGTCTCCATTTTCCTTCTCCGCCTCGGTCCACTCAGCCTAGGCGTACTCCCCCTTATTACGCCCACAATGCACATATATAGGGCTTGCATGTGTAGCCTAATTGAATGCGTACGCATACTTTGAGTATGCATGCGCATGCAGAAGGCATGCATACGCATACACACCCTAAAGCCCTAAGCCAGAAACACAAGCACACAAAAGAACAAAAAAATTAAATTTAACAACCTAACATGCATAAAATAGAAAAGCAAGGTAAACCTAAACTAAACAAGCATATTAGAGCATAAAAAAAATTAAAAAAAGAAAAGGAAAAGGAAAACAAGAAGCTAAAAGAGAAAAGAAAAAGAAAAGGGCTAGAACATTATACCTCAAAACACAAAGCTCCTTAGCTTGATTTTGACTGTTCCCCTCAGTCAATCTATTCACAATCAAATAAAGAAGTGATTAGTAAACTTGGAACTCAAAGATCAAGGCCAAAAAAGGCCTTATTAGAAAAATATTGACTTGAGGATGTTTTGTGACAAACTCCCTCTTTAATTCATAATTTCTAGTGAATTTTGTGTTTTCCCTTATGATTTTCTAGTGTGTTTTGAAAAGGTACCATGTATGGTTTTTTATAGTTAGAAAATGGGGGTTAGAATGGCTCCCAGACGATGTGGGATTCATTTCATAACCAAGTTTTAATGCAGAAAAACTTTTCTTTCATAGTTTCTAGAACCCTAGCACGCATATGCATGCTCGTGTATGCGTATGCTTGCATGAAGCATGCACATGCAGATCTGGAGCATACGTGTGCATACACGTGTATGCGTACGCATGCCCTAGGGTTTTCGTAGCCTTTATTTTCCAAAAATAGCTTATTTAATTCATAAAAAATATATATATTTTTTCGAAAACACTTTCCTCAGGTCAATTTCAACCTGATCGGGCCCTAAACCAACCTTGGGCTTTAGAATTCCAACATCATTGGGGAATGGGGGCCCGAGTCGTAAAGGATATAAAGTGCATTGTCTAAAGTGAGAATAGAAATTGTGAGAATTAAGATGTATGACGATATTGTTAGGACTTTATCTGATGTTCGTCATTTGCCAAATTTGAAGAAAAATCTTTTGTCTTTAGGTATAATCAATTCTCAAGGGTATAAATACACAAGTGAAGGTAGAGTTTTGAGAATCAGTAAGGGTGCTTTGGTTTTCATTAATGGAAAAATGGTGAATGGTCTCTATATGCTACAAGGAAGCATAATTGTAGGTTTTATAGCAATATCTTCATCCTTAAATTCAGACTCAGATTATACTTATTTATTGCATATGCGATTGGGGCATATGTGTGAGGCAGGCATATCAATATTAAGCAAAAAAAGGTTTGTTGAATGGTCGAAAAATTTGAAAGCTGGGCTTTTGTGAACATTGCATCTTTGGAAAGCAGTGCAAGGTTAAGTTCAGTGTAGATAATCACAGGATTAAAGGCAAAGTGAATTATATCCATTCTGATCTTTGGGGTCCTTCTCCTGCCTGTTCCAAGGGTGGTTATCGATATTTGTTGACTTTCATTGATGACTATTTAAGGAAGGTTTGGGTGTATTTTTTTGAAAAATAAGAGTGTTGTTTTTGTCACATTCAAGCAATGGAAGACGCTTATTAAGAAGCTGGTAAAAAGATTAAGCGTTTTTGGATAGATAAAGGTTTGGAATATTACTTAGGTGAATTTGATGAGTTCTACAAGAATGAAAGCATAGTGGGGACACTGCATTGTTAGAGGAACACCATAACAAAATGGGGTTGTAGAACGTATGTACAAAACTCTTTTGGAGAAGGCTCATTTTATGCTCTCAAATTCTGGTTTGTCTAAGGACTTTTGGGCTGAGGCAATTAATATGGCATGTTATTTAGTCAATAGGTCTCCATTAATTGCAATTGAATGTAAGACTCATTTTGAGGTATGGTCTGGTACACCTACTGATTACTCTAATTTGAGAGTATTTGGTTGCCTTGCTTATGCTCATATGAATGATGGTAAACTTGAACCGAGGGCAAAGAAGTGCATATTCTTAGGCTATGCATTAGGGACCAAAGGTTATAGATTGTGGTGTAGAGATTCAAAATCCCTAGGGTTAATTGTCAGCAGAGATGTGAAATTTGATGAGTTTGCTATCCTTGATCAGACAAAAGAGAGTATTGGGGCAGTAAAAGACCGCGGTGTCAGTAAGCAGGTAGTGCTTGAGATTGAAGATTTGGATAAAGTGAATGATAGCACTTCAGTTTAGCCTATTCAAGATGAGGTGCATGATTCTACTAATGAAGTAAATGTATCACAACAGCAACAATAGTACAATATAGCAACTAGTGGAGAGAGGAAACAGATTAGACCACCACAGAGGTTTGCTAATGCAAATTTGGTTGCTTATGCTTTGTCTGTGGCTGAGACTATAGAGCATCATGAACCTTCCAATTATTGTGAAGCTGTCTCTAGAGAGAATTTGGCAGTGGAGTATTGCTATGAGTGAGGAGATTGAGTCTCTTTATAAGAATTAGACTCAGTGGCTTGATATGTATTTTAGTATTGTGTGAGTACATCAGATGGGATTAATTCCCATTACTTGCTAACATCTATTCCTATTCGGATGGGGAGCTTCACCTGCAGCCCTAGCTAATCATTATTTGGTTCATATAAATAGTATTGTTAGGAGCAACAAAAAGATACAGGGTGTAAGTGCCGCAACTTTGAGAGCTTCCAGAATAGTTTTCTATTCTTTGGGTAAGATAGCTCTTTGGGTGTATTTGAGTTTTGGATTTGGTGAGAGTGCTACTATTGTAATCTCCCTCTTTTGTTAGTGAATTTTCTGTTTGACACCACCCGTGGATGTAAGCTTAGGCCAAACTACGTAAAGCTTGTGTGATTATTTCTTTTGTCTTTCTATTTCTATTTTGCATAAATTCATTGTTATTTGAATTCACATACAACAAATAGATATTTACATCTTCCGCTATTCTCAACAAATTGGTGTCAAAGCTTCCGCACTTACAACAACCTTGTTAACATTTACCCACTACTTAAGCCAAAAAGGGTCTCAACTTTCAAGTTTCAAGCTCTATTCCATCTTCTCTAAATATATTCATGCATAAAGCAAATGCATTTCTTACACGTGCTCAGGCTTACTGGGTATATAATAGAACCCATTAATTAGAACTTGAACTTCTTCCTAAATGAACCTTTGAATCTACGTACTGAAAAGGACTAGTACTAGTAATGCCGAAATTAATGAGGCAAGAACCTTGAAAATTGAAGGCCCTGATGAAATGAAACTTGAATTGAACCAGCGCATAAATATATCTCTCTTATGGACCACTCGGAAACTGAAGCATGGGGATTGAGGGCCTTATTTCTCTACTAGCTAGGAATTAAATTCATTGAGGCTTTAGGGCTGATCGATAAATGACATATGAACTGCTGAAAAAAAAAACTTTAAAGAAGGGCGTTGAGAAGCCCCAATTATCATATCGCATTAATTTGATGATTGCTAACAAGACATCTTCGGTGCGTAACACGTAACATTGTCCTGGACAGTTTACGAATCACCATCCAACTAGGCACATTGGTTTTTATGGCCGAAGAATCGACAAGTTGAAAGAATTGGATGATTCATCCATTTAGACACACAAAGAATGGAGTAGGATTAAGTGTTAGGCATGGCATTTCTTTCTTTGTCAATTAGCCTAGGCACGCCTCACAGCTACGATCGATAAAGTATATTGTTATGGCCTTATGGGTATATGATAAAAATGGTGTTAATAGTAAATTCATATGAAAATGTGGTTATTCAAATAATAAAATATCATGTTAATTTTTATATATATATATATATATATATAAAATTCGCTAGCATTACTTTTCTTTTTCTTTTTCTTTTTTGATTGAAAGAGTGTTTGTATTATGTTGTGAATAATCTGTTTATGCAAAGATTAAAGAAAAGAGAAGAGATAAATTAACACACAAAAATTACATGATTTGATAGCTAGCGTGTCTACATCTATGGGAGTGAGTGACTAATAATCCACTATATAAAAGAAAATAGGATTACAACAATGTTTATATATAATAAGGGACAATTACACTTTACTCCCTCTAAACTATACGTCATTTTACACTTACTTCCGAAACTATCTAAATGCACACTTACCCCACTAAACTATATATTTTTTTACAATTACCCCCCTAAATATACTCTTTAACACTTACTCTCTAAACTATACAGTTTTTGTACTTACCCTGCTAAACTATGAAAATACACACTTACTTGACTTCTCTAAACAATTATCCAAGGAATGGGGTACAAAATGTTACATGAGTAATAGTTTAAAGGGGTAAGTGTACATTCTCATAATTTATGGGTGCACGTGTTATATAGGTAATAGTTTAGGGAGAGTGTAAGTGTGCATTTTGATAGTTTAAGAAGATAAGTCTAAAAGGAGGTAAAATTTAGAAGATAAAATGTGATTTTCTCCTAATAATAACACTACCTGATACAAATTTCCTAAAATACCCATGTACTATAGCATGGGGAGCATTGGTCTTTGCATCCCCAACCTATAAGAAAATAGGATTACAACAACACTCCGTCACACTAAGTTTTTCTCCAATATTTCACTTTATTACACCAATAAGGCTCCCAACTTAGTGGCTCAATAATAGCAAATAAGAATCAACTCCAACATCATCTAGTTTCAGTTGTGCGTGTAAGTTTAAAAGCCTTGCTTAAGTCTTCAATAGTTAGGCCCTTTTGAAGGTTTAAATATTATAAGTCTTTATAACAAAAAAACAAAAAAACAAAAAAAAAAAAAAAAAAAAAACAAATGGCTGTCATTCAGCTAATAGTGAGTTAATCCAGGGGTCCCCCTGTGGGGCTATTGTCCCACATCGTTTAGTTTTAATTGTGTGTGTGAGTTTAAAAGTCTTGTTTAAACCTTCAAAAGTTTGGCTCTTTTGAAAGTTTAAGTATTGTAAGTCTTTATAACAAAAAAAAGAATCAACTCCAACATACATTGTAAAGGAATTTTAAATACAATAAAACATAATAATCAAAAACAATATAATTTATGTAAGTAAATTGTTGAAATCAATTCTAATTTCGTATATTTAATTATTAAAAATCGGGAATTTTAAAATATGAAAAAAAAAATAGCCATAACAAAAAAAAGGCTAAAAACGAAAAGAATTTTATGGACTCCTTTGTTTACCAAAATAATTTTTTGTACTACTTTAACTCACAAATTAAGCTAATGAGTTTCAGGTCAAATAACATTTTGACAAGTTAATATAGTCACTGTAACATATTGTAGCGTGTAACCTACCTCTTAACTAGTCGCATCACTCAAAAAGTTTTTTTTTTTTTTTTTTTTTTTTCTCAGAAAAAAACTTCCAACATTATTTTTGGCAGTTAGAAGTAAACTTTAAATTCCTTCTCTACTATACTCCTATATATGCATATTCAGCCCTGCTCAATTATTCAGCTAGCGTGTAATGCGATTATGACAAGCCATTACTTGATAAAACTTTTGGATATAAAGGTGAAAGCAATTGCACCCATAGAAATGACGAACAAATTTTCTACGGGGAGAGAGAGAGAGAGAGAAGAAATTTAAAACTTTGTAGTGACGGGTGGTTCATTTTATTAAGGTCTTCCTCTAGGATGGTCACAACCAAATAAATTTGAAGTCCTTATTCAATCAAAACTTGCTAGTAGGAGAATGAATTGTTTTCTGATCATCTTTTATGCCACAAGAGCTAGGGACCAGAATAATTAATCCATATATAGAGTCATTTTATAGTGAGACATTTGTTAAGGGAATGGGATAGGTGAGTGTGCTAACTGCTAAAGCCTCAATAGAACTAATGCAGCTTTCGAAAGACATGGTGCTGAGGCCTTCATGTACCATCAAATCATTTCAACCACCTTCAAGGCTGTATATAAACTAGTACTCTTAAAAACAACAAACCCCCCCCCCCCCCCCCCCCCCCGCCCCACACACACACACACACCCATATATATATATATATATATATATATATAATGTTAGGGTCAAATTTCTAAGTATTGGCTTAACCTTTGACAAAACGGACTTGTAATTGGGTAGGTCAAAGTTGGGTTCAATGTATCAAGAAGTATATAAAATTTACATCCTAAGTGATATCATTGAAGATTGATTTAAGAAACAAGTGAAGAAAAGCAGTTTCAGTAGTTCTTGACACTAGCATCTATCGAGATTTATTGGTGAAGCTTGACACAAGCTCGATTTATCAAGATCTACGATTTCAAAATTCTTAGATCCGAATTTTGGCCCATGATGACTTGGATTGCTAGGGTTTCATTCTCTAAAACCCTAGACCATATAAAAGTCTTATTTTAAAGTCATCAAAGACACAGATACTCAAGTAAAGAACTCATACACTCTGTAAGAGGCTATTGCGTATTGTGTGCCTTAAGGTTTTGTAACCAAGTGCTTCTAGATCTTCAGCGTGCTTTGAAGTGAAAAACTTTGTAGCCAGCAACAATCAATCGATTGCTTGGCGTTAGTTACATATTGGGATTCATGTAAAGGAAGAAGTCTTTTACAAGATCAAATCAAATTGGGGATTGGAGTAAAGGTTTAACTATAAGTTGGTATTTTGGGATAGCCTAGGATAGTGGTGAGATTTCTTATACTTGTAACCATTTGTTCTTGATTAGTGGATTCTCGAGAGTGGTGATCTGAAATTCACCCGATGGAATTTTTACCTTGCAAGAGGTTTTCTCCATTTGTCAACAAATCACCGTATCTATTTATTTTCCGTTGCATTTAGTTTATTTGGTGATTTGTTGGTGTATCCACGATTTGCATATAATTTGACATAATTAATCAACTTGGGTAATTGAATTAATTAACCGGGGTCAATTTATAACCCATCATATAATATAATGTGCACATATTATACTATGCATGTGACATGTTGAGCAGCTCATATCGGCCTCATGTATAACCTATGTAAAGCAAATCATACTTTGGAAGACAAGTAATTAAGAAGCTAATTGCTTGCAGGGGATATTTTGTACTTGATATGATACTTAATTAGACCTATAAATATGAACCTTTAAAAATTACGGTGATAAAGAACCAAAATACTAAGTATTATTCCTTTTTATACTATCCTCCTCTCCTCTCCTACTTAGAGTCAAAATCCTTTTTTGAGGAAAACAATTTTTACTAGTTGAGTCAATTTTATATAAGACCACAATTTTCTATTAAAGATTTGTTTACAAAAAAATTTGATTGCAAATTGACATGATTTTTAATTGTGATGTTAACCGTGCACCAAATTCATAGAGATTAATCTGTATGACTATGATACAAGTAGTTAATCGTGGTTTTTTTTTTTTTTTTTTTTATTTAGAAAGTTAATGTTTTTTATTGCATAATTATTAACTCGTAAGCTTAATGGATATTATTCTGTTAATAATCCTTTTTGGGCAAGAGTAGTACTAGGATGGGTGACTTTTTGGGAAGTCCTCGTGTTGCACACATTTTTTTTTTGGTGGGTTCTAGTTAGCTCAATTGTTAAAGTCTCTGATGGTTGTATAAGATATCTGAGGTTTAATCCCTGTCTACACCAAAAACTGATTAGTGTCTTGGTCTAATAATAAAAAGCTATCATCAAGAGCAAATGTCATAGGTTGAAACTCTTTATTTAGGTTAAATCCTTTTATAGTAATGCTTGCATCAGTCCAAACATTTTAAAAAGTTTTTTAATGACAAAAATAGAATCCCTCATATAATAATAATAATAATAATAATAATAATAATAATAATAATATCTAATTACTAGTATTCTGTAAAATCATTTGTTAAATCATGGGGTTTTAGCTAATTTATACAAATTCAGATTATCATCTCACTCAACTAAAGCAATTAAGCTGGCAACTGGCCAACTGGGAATGGTCCATTGGAGCGCATACAACGGTTGCGGAGAAGCATGTGGCATGCACTGAATCCCATCAATTGATCATCTATATATGAAGATGTAGAACCTTGTTTGACCGGGAATCACGTTAATGAATTAAAAAAAGACGTGTCCCAATTAAATATTCTCGTACTGTACGTAATGTAATCAAATATATACTACGTATTAAATTAGCAAGGAAGAATAATTTGATGATTGATTTAACTCGAATTCATGATGATTAGTAGGCAATATTCTATTGACTTTGAATCTTAATTAAAGACTTAAGTGTCCAAAAAGATGATATTAATATAGTAATCACATCATTGAAAAGCCACAAAGACGACGTATAGCCAAGGGTGCAAAAGTCTTTTACATTAAAATGTAATAATTGTCCATCAGCTAGCTAATTAACTAGCTGTTTAGTTAATATACTTAGTATTCTTAATAATAAAAAATAAAAAAACTAAAAACTAGCTGTTTAGTGACATAGAACTAAACGCACATCTAGGTGGCGTTTAGATTCCGCGTTTCCTATGTCTCTTGTGTCGCGTTTTTTTTTTTTTTTTTTTTTTTTTTTTTTTTTAACTGATTTTGTTGATTTTTTGCATAAACAGTGCATTCATGCACGAAACCTACAAACTTTACTTTTTAATAACTTTTTTATTAAAAATGAGTCACCCGGTACATTTTACATATTTAAAAATTATTTTGTTACAGTATTTTTAATTTTCAAACTTCAGCTATATTCAAACGGACACCTAGTCTAAGAGACCTAGAATAATAGGTGATGGCTAGGTCGAGGTAAAATTGGCACTGGACTGACTGGACTGGATCATTTTTGTACGTGTAACATTAAAAATCATATATATATATAATTAATTTTTAGAACACAGAAATGCTAATTGCATAAGTTGGGATTCCCGATCAATTCCTTTGATAATAAAGGGTCAACTTTCGAATTAAAATGCACGTGTGACTGATTTACAACAAAAGCTAACACTCACCAGAAGAAACTTGTAATTATAGTGGAATCTAATGCCTCATTTCTCCAAGAAGTTTGTTAATTAACTTGCCCCCCTCCTGAAATAGTTTTTTATTTTATTTTTTTAATTCAATAGTTTAGAAATGAAAATGAAGAATTTGATCCATGAATATCTTCTTTAAAAATATTAAGAGGTAACAACTAATTGAATTATAAGATTCTTAATGACTGGAAATTATATTAATAACATAAGATATAGCCCTATCATCCACCCCCTCCCACCCCAAAAATAAATTTATAAGATTTACCATTTCTTACCCTTTGTAGAATTATAATGATTTGCATCGAGATATAGTAATCTTAATTCTTGTCTATAATCTTTAGTTTAACTTCATTGTTCCACTTAGGAAAAATCAATCGCTATCTTAAAAAATAACAATAATAAGAAGATTAAGATCTATCATTTATATTTAAAAAATTCAAC
Source organism: Lithocarpus polystachyus (assembly GCA_033629205.1). Taxonomy (NCBI): domain Eukaryota; kingdom Viridiplantae; phylum Streptophyta; class Magnoliopsida; order Fagales; family Fagaceae; genus Lithocarpus; species Lithocarpus polystachyus. The sequence continues at coordinate 45,597,688 of CM066163.1, forward strand.
TAATTTTTATATTGATTTTTTAATATATAAATCTATTTTTTGTATTGAACTTTTAACATCTTACTATGACTTTTATTTTTATTACAGTAAGTTGATGACTTTAGGACTGGTCATGAAGATATTTAAAATTTTAAACCTGAAAAATCTATGTTAAGTCTTGACTTATTCTAATCTATCCAAATATTCATTATACGGTAATATTCTATGCTTGGTCAAAATAGGCATTTGCTTCTTTCGCCCAAAAGATGTAGCAAAATGCTCATATTTTGAAACTATCTAGCAAAATACCTCTGTTTTGAAACTCAATTGTTAGAAAATCGAGTTTCAATGAAAAACTTGATTTGATGAAAATCGAGTAATGTGAGAAATTTTACATAGAACTCGAGTTCCATGAACTCGAGTTCTATGTTTTTTTTTTTTTTTTTAAGTTTGATTTCACATAACTCGATTTTATAAAAATCGAATTTTTTATTGAAACTCGAGTTTTAAAAGATCGAGTTTAAAACAGGAACATTTTGTTAAATATTTTCAAAATATGAGCATTTTACTAAGAAGTTTTAGCAAAAATGATAGATGCTCATTTTGACCGTCTATGCTTACGTATTCTTTGAAGCAAAAGGAGAAAGGGAGAAAAAAATGTAATTTTTTTCATCGATAGTAGGGCCATGTAAGGTAGTTTACTGTGAAGTAACATTATAGCTAGATTTAAGGGCTCCCAATTTCCAACCACATAAAATATTACTTCATTAATATATGCAAAAGAATGGTAGCCAAAGAAATGGGGTCCATTTTCTTTTGCTCTCACATCTTACAGAATGTAACGGGGTCATGTAGGTTGGACTTACGTTGTCTATAATATATATATATATATATATATATATATATATATATATTCATTATATAAAATAGATGTAGTATGAAGTATCTCTAGGTGGGGTACAACGGAAAGTTTCTCCTTATAATGAAGTCCACCAAACCGTAGAATACTCAGTAATTTTCGGGTTAGAGCTTAGGAGTTAGAAGAGAGGAAATGAACAAAAAGTTGTAGCTCCAAACGTTCAGTTTGTCAGTTATATATATATATATATATATATATATATATATAAGCAACTGGAACTATCAATTTTAGGGATAACAATTTTGCTCCGTTCTATCTTACCCTGTACTTAGGTCGGGTGAAAACGGGACGAGTTTTTTCCCTCACACTCCCGTGAGCTAGAAATGAGTTTGGACTTTTTAACCTTACCCTGCACTATTAACTTTAAGATTTAGTTTGTATTACTAAGTATTTAAATGAGTTTTTTCCCTCGCACTCCCGTGGGCTAGAAATGAGTTTGGACTTTTTAACCTTACCCTGTACTATTAACGTTAAGATTTAGTTTGTATTACTAAGTATTTAAATGCATGAATATTAAGACTTTTGTTTTTGTTGCGATATTGTCTTGTTAAGCACTTTGGGTAATATTATTGAGCCCTTACTAAAAATTAGTTTAATTTAATGTAATAAATTTTACAATAATTTCAAGTATATCTATATTAATAAAACATGTTTTATAAAAAAATAAATAAATAAATATAACAAGTGTGTCACAGGGTGAGACAGATTAATATGAATTAGAATTTTGCATAGTAAGGCGAAGATAAGGCAAGACAATTTGCCTTGTCATGTAGAGTAGGGCGAAAATAGGACAAGACAAAATCATGCGGAATGAGGTATCTTTTAGTCCTGCTCGCCTCATTGCCATCTCTATTTCGCTTGGATAAAGACAAATTTTTTAAAAAAATATATTTTTGTCTCATTTTTTTACAAACAATTATATAACTTTCAGTCCTGCCTTGCCCTATAAAAGTTTCTAAAAATTATATATTTTAATAAATATTAGGTAAATAAACTAACGAAAACGTGGGATACCCAACAGCTTCAAAAAAGGCATAGGTACGAGTGCAAATACTAGCTAGGAAACTGGTAGGGTTTATGTTGTGACAGCATTTGAAACCCTCTGAATGATGCATTTATTGTATCTACATTTTTTTTTTTTTTTTTTTGGGTTTTACTATATTTCGGTACCAAGGGGTTGTTTTCTCAAAGGATATCATGTCCTTTCGCATAAGATTGATCTGGAGCGTTCGATCAAGGATGTCGTCTTCAATATGTTAACTCACGCTGTGATCATGATTAATGGACTATCACATCAGATGTCGGTGGTAGCACAATGTAATTATTGGAGGTCTCAGAGTATTCACATCAATAGTTGCATAATAGAAAAAATATTTTATTTTATATATTTTGATAAAAAAAAAATTCACATAAGTGAGTGTAAAATTGCATATATACATAGTTATTGTAACTCTTGCATTTATTATTTTACATTTTTTTTTCCTCTCTCCTTCACCTCACTCTCTCATTTTTAGCTTCTCACTCTTACCTCTCTCTCTCTTTTATCTCTGGTCCCTCAATCTAGCCTTATCGACCCGATCAGTCCAGCCTCACTGACACCAATTAGTCCAACCTCGCCGATCAATCTAGCCTCACCGATATGATCTCACTCACCTTTGATCCTTTTTAATTTTTTGTTTGATCAGTGGGTTTTGGGGTGATGGTGGTTGGGTGAGTTGATGGTGGGTGTGGATTGATTGTTGATGGTGGGTGAAGATGAATATTTTATTTAAATAAATATGTATAATAGCCGAGAATACATTTGGTCAGGCTGTGGTGTAAAACTGGTTTTACGCCAGCTAATAAAATTCTGCCACCTCATCTTTTTTTTTTTAACTTATCAATTAAGTCCCTCACCAACAGAACAAACTAAGAAATGTTCACTTAAACTGAGAAATCTCCATCTCTTGCTCCTTATTCATACCCAGAAGCTCTCTCTCACTCCTCAACACCATAGCCAACGTCCTCGTGTTCTCCTTCACCTCAGTCAAAACCTTCACCTCCTTTTTCTTACTGTCAAACACTGTCGTTCCTTTCCTCGCCGTCTTCTTCAAGTCCTCTGCAATCACATCCGACGGAATCACCATCTTCACTGCCTTCGACGAAGAAGACGATTGCTTCTTCTCCATGAACTTCTTCACCACTGTGGCTAAGTTGGGATTTGAAGGCTTGGATTTGGTGTGGGAGGACAGATCGGACGGCTTGGAGGACTTGACAATGAATGCTTTTGAAGAAGATGAAGAGTTCAGCTTGAGCTGCTTGTTTAGTTGTTCAGTGGATGAAGATGGGTCGGAAAAGTGATATAAGAAAAGAAAGAAAGGGAGCCAACATTTCTTAATTCTGATTCTCTATTTGGAGAGGAATTTAGGTGTTAACTTAAAAAGGATGACGTGGTAGGATTTTATTGGCTGGCGTAAAACCAGTGTTTTACGCACAGCCTGACCGAATGTAATCTCATAACAAACAAACTGATGTGAGTATTTTGTAAAAATGTGAGAGTAAAATAAAAAAAGTAAGTTTTAAATGTGCAAATTTACAAAATTTTTACATCCATTGATGTGGATACTCTTATAACTTACTTTTCATCTCTCTCTCTCTCTCTCTCTCTCTCTCTCTCTCAAGTAAGATTCGAATTACAAATATAAAATATTGAAACCCCATTAAAAATATGATATTATTTCCACAATTTATTATAACAATAACAATTGTACTGTCACTTTTATAAAAATTTATCATTAATATATTTTTTTATATGCATTAATTATAATATGTTATATCGTAAATAATTATGAAAAACTGTGTTACATGACATGCATTTTGATTAGCTTTTTGTCAAAGATAACAACAAAATAGCTATAACTAAAAAAAATGTGGCTTAAAAAATTTGTACACAAATAAATAAATTTAAAAGTTTAATATAAAATCTAAATTCGCCATGAACTTATTGCTCTTTCTGTCAATATATATATATATATATATGTGTGTGTGTGTGTGTAATTTTTTCAATTTAAAAATTTCCAAAGTCTTTTCTTGCCTAATTTTTTGTCTACTTGAAATAAGTTTAACAGCTTTATTTCTTATTGGATTTGTCGTATCTAGTAATTTTAATTGTCCCAACCAAATAATATGCCTCGTGTATGTTTGACTTACCTTTTTTTAGCTTATTTGTTTTTATATAGCCTTTTGAAGCCTTTTAGTTAATAGTTAGATTTTAATTAACTTTTACAAAAAAGTTTCATCTAAACCTACAAGATAAGGTGACTTTCTTATTAACTAAATTTAGTTTAGCTTGTGGTATATATATTTTTAGAGTCTTTATGCAGCTGGGTCTAAATTATATCATCACTCCAGCATATTCGGACAGGTTTTCCAATTTTGATAATGGCCAACCTTTTTTTGTGGAGAAAGTGAGAAACACACACACACACACACACACACCAACTTTAAATGCAAAAGAATAAATGTAGGCCAAAACACTATTTTGATTCCTACATTTTAGGGCCACAATCAATTTGATTCCTACATTTTAAGAACAGTCAATTTAGTATCTGGTATTTTTAACTTACAATCAACTTGGTCCCTGCCATTAAATCACTAACGAAAAATGCCTGCGTAGCAAACCGTTAACACAGTTGACAGGTCTAATATTAAAAAAATTAAATGAAATACTGACGTGTCTTAATTTCAACAGCCAACTCAGTGCTTAGTTGGCAAACCAAAGCCAAGTCAACGTTTAAAAATATTTTTCTTTTATTGTACAAATTTCTTTCCTTTCTTTATTACGGCCTTTAATATTCTTACAATTTTTATTAACCAATCAGAATTTTATTTTTATTTTTATTTTTTCAATTTTATTTTTCCTTTTACAATTGCTAACCAAACAAAATTTCCTTTTAATTCCATTCTTGCAATTTATTGGTAACCGAACACTAATCGAGTCCAAAAGCATAGACCCAAATTTACTACAACCAAATCATCCAGCACCACAAATCCACTACCAAGCTCAAATGTCACTATGCTAGCTTGCAAGTGCATGCAAAAAATACCCATTTTACAACTTTGATCACTCAACACAAACAAATCGAAAGTCAAGCCATTGTATTGTAATGGAGACCCAAAGACATAGACACAATGAGAAAGCTTTGAAAAGCAAACCCACATAGCCATGGAAGTGGAGGGGTCACTAAAGAAGAAGATAACAACGCAGACTTTGAGCTTAAAAAACATACCCAATCCCTCTAGCTTTTCAAACTCGACCACAGAATGATTCACCAACCAATCGCCTTCGTATGGTGTGGAGCTCAAAACTCATATCGAGACCACAGATCGGAGACGTCTAAGAAGTTGTGGTCGATTTGTGTTGAATCTAGGTTTAGAGAATCTGGGCCTAGTGGATCTGGATTTTGGGTTTTGTATGAATATGGGTGTGATGCCCCAATTTGATTGATTGTGTGTGTAACAACCCAAGGAAAAGCACTAGCCACATCTGCGCTATACCTCAAAAGGACTAGTCACAATTGAGACTCCTTGTAGTTGTTAATAAAGCCCAGATCTACCCAATAAATACCCGATGTGGGACTCATCACACACCCATACACATCACACAATCAATCAAATTGAGGCATCACAATCTCCCCCACTTAAATCCCTAATGTCCTCGTTAGGGCCCACTTTGTGGGGTAGTGTCTCCGAACCCACACGAGATTACTGGGCCGGCTCTGATATCATATGTAACGACCCAAGAAAAAGTACTAGTCACATCTGTGCTATACCTCAAAAGGACTAGTTACAATTGAGGCTCCTTGTAGTTGTTAATAAAGCCCAGATCTACTTAGTAAATACCCGATGTGGGACTCATTACACTGTAACGACCAAAGAAAAAGCGCTAGCCACATCTGCGCTATACCTCAAAAGGACTAGTCACAATTGAAGCTCTTTGTAATTGTTAATAAAGCTCAGATCTACCTAGTAAATACTCAATGTAGGACTCATCACACACCCACACACTTCACACAATTAATCAAATTAGGGTATCACAATCTCCCCCACTTAAATCCCTAACATCCTCGTTAGGGCCCACTTTGTGGGGTAGTGTCTCTGAGCCCACACGGGATTACCGAGCTAGCTCTGATACCATATGTAACGACCCAAGGAAAAACGTTAGCCACATCTGCGCTATACCTCAAAAGGACTAGTCACAATTGAAACTCCTTATATTTATTAATAAAGCTCAGATCTACTTAGTAAATACCCAATGTGGGACTCATCACACACCCACACACTTCACACAATCAATCAAATTGGGGTATCACAATAGGATTTGGCTTCTTTAGCCATGAATCAGAGAGAACAAAAGATTAATGAGAGGGAGATAAGCTTAGAGATGAGATGAAGGAAAATCAAGATAAAAGAAAATTGTATGAAGGAAAAACAAGATAAGCTTAGATGGGATGTGGCATATTCTAATTTCTAAGGAAAGGAATTCGTACAATAAAAGGAAAAAAAAAAAAAAAATTAAGCGTTGATGTGGCTTTTATTTGCCAACTAAGCACTGTGTTGGCTATTGAAATTAAGACACATTAGTATTTCATTTAATTTTTTAATATTAGACCTGCCAATTGTGTTAGCGGTTTGTCACGTAGGCATTTTTCATTAGTGATTTAACGGCAGAGACCAAATTGATTGTAAGTTGAAAATAACAAGGACCAAATTGACTGTTCTTAAAATGTAGGGACCAAATTGATTATGACCCCAAAATGTAGACCAAAATAGTGTTTTTGCCATAAATATATTAAAGTTGGATTTTGTGAGTCCTATTACTAATTCGTCCATTGTTCTCTAAGGGTTGTCTTCCTTTAATTATCTCTTAATATAAACTCAGCCATTTTAAACTATAAATGCATATGAAATCTATCATATATAACAGGCTAAACTTATGACATCCAAGTATATAATGCTGACTATAATTTATATGTCCAAAAGAAGAAGATATTTTTCAGTCTCCAAAAAGGTAGTAGTTGAAACACAACTATCAATGGTGGTAGGAGTCCCTCTAATAAACAAGGGAATAATAACACAACTAGCAATATGCCCTATTTCTTCTTCATTCTTTTTTAAGTCTGGTATATATATATATATGATCCGATCTTGGTTCTTTTTCTAATCCAACTTGTATAATATGAGGAGGAATCTTTCATGCAGTAGCAGTACATATAGAAACATATATATTGTATAACGAATATTTGACAATTCTTTTAATGAATGATACTCACATAATTCCTTATTATTATTATTTGGTTATACTTTTTTCTTTTTTGTGCAAATTAATTTACATCACTTTTACAAGCTCCAAATTTGGTTGGAGGAACATTTGGAAATAAGCTTACAACCACTTTTAGATATTTCCAAGCACACACTTACTGAAAGAGCCAAGTTCACATCACGGTAAATTATTTGCAGTAAAGCTTAATCACTTGAGATGAACAGGGTTCACAGACCGTATACAACTGGGTTATAAAAATAGGAAATTTGGGAATTGTTATTAGTTCAATGAGTTCTTGCACTGCTCAAATTTGTAATATTAACCTGTTGCGTCTTAATCATAGAAGAAATAAAGGAATTAACGCCAAGAGTGCAATAACCATGTTACAAAGACTAAAACAATTCCGCAATTTAAGGGTGTTTTTATTTATTTATTTATTTATAATAACAGCTTAAAATTAAAAATCGAAGCCCCAATTACCCAATTCATTAGCTAGGTTCCAAAGAAAGACTTAGCGCTTCAATTTTGACTATTGATTGTTGCGGAAGGCCTATTAGCTCTTTGGTCATATATAAAAGAATTTGTTAAGAGAGAGTGAGGGGGGATTGGACTTTAACCAATTTAGAATGTCTTTAAAAATTGAATACCCCATTTCTCACTAGCTAGGCTCCAAAGGAAGATATGCATTATTATTTATTAGTGGCTTCAATTTTGATTCTTGATTGCTAAAAAAAAAAAAAAGGAGCTATTACTTAGGCATATGATCATACATAGAGACTTGACCAATTTATGAACTTCAACCTTTTTAATGTCACTGAAAAGAAAAGTTGCCTTAATCAAAAAAAAAGAAAAAAAAAAGAAGAAAGAAAAGTTGCAAAATTTAATAAGCTCTATACTGCTTTCATTATTCGAAAAGTTAAAAAAGACTTGAGTAATCTAGAGCAGCTAAAAAAACAATGATAAAGACAGAGAGAAAGAGGCACGGTTTTTAATGTATATATGGAACATTGAAGAGAGGGAACAGTCCAGAGACTCACAGACCCAAAAAGAAAGAAAAAAGAAAAGAAAAGAGTTTTGGAAAGCAAAGAACGAACAAAACAACTGGTAAAGATGAAACAAGTAACAACTTGAGGAGCAAGAGTCGTATCTAGATTATTAACTCTAGCCCGTCAAAAGAAATTTAAGAAAAAAAAAATTGAAAAAAGGGCTTACATTGATTTAATAGTAAAATACTAGTACTAGTAAATAAAAACAGACAACAAAAAAAAATGTTCTCACTTCTCTGTCCTCTCTCTCTCTCTCTCTCTCTCACACACACACACACACACACACACACACACACACACACACACAGAAAATAGAGCTACTTCAAAAAAGAGCAATGAAATGGGTATTATTATGGTTATAGTCATTTTAATATTCCCACAATAAAGCCTCGAAGTCGAAGCTACTCGAAATCACAGTCTCAGTTATTTGATCCCTAAAATACCCACCGCATTCATCAATGCTGCTGCTTTGGCTGTGGCTGTGGCTGTGGTACCACGGTGGAGGGTACACCCATCCATCCACTGAGTCAATAAACACGAAATCGTTACTCAGCTCGTAACTCGTCCCCAGGCTCGGCAACTCTACTATCTCGCTCAGCTCTTCTGGTGTCGACACGTCACTCGTTGATGACGATGACGATGACGACGACGACGACGTCGTTTTCGTTTTGGGAATGTCGAAGTCGACCATAGAAGCCGCTTTGGAAGCAGCGGCTTGGACATCTCGGGGCGAGTTGGAAGCGGGTCGGGGCAGTGACCCGGCTAGGTCGGGGAAGTTAAGGATGGCCGAGTTTCCCTTGATGCTCAAGGCTGCTACGTCGTGGGCCCGGGCTGCCATTTCTGGGGTCGAGAATGTTCCAAGCCAGATCCGATTTTTCTTCCTGGGCTCTCGGATTTCGGACACCCATTTGCCCCATGTTCTCATTCGGACCCCTCTGTAAACCGGGTGCTTGCTACTGTCTCTGGCTCGTTTCTTTTTTCCTTTCGGGTCCGGGCCCGGATCAGGTGAACCCATTTCATTATCCTCTGACGGGTTCTGAGCCTGAGCTAACCCAGATGATGATGAAGATGTCGACGGAGAACGACTGGGTGAGGATGAGTTGGTGCTTGACTCGTACTCCGAGTTAACCGGCTCACACTCACCCATTACTTGACTCCGTTGACAATAGTGTAATAGTGTTACTATAAATAAATAAATAAGCTTAGCTAGTTAAGCTGGGTTTGGACTTCTCAGTAGCTACGCGGTTTAAGCACACAAGAGAATGAGAGAGACAGAGACAGAGAGAGAATGAGTTTTGTTGTTTAGACTCTAGAGTGAATAATAATGTTATAATGAAGTGGGTGAGTGAGTTGTGAAGAAAGAAGAGCTGAGGTTAATATAGGATGAATAAAATGCAAGTGAAGTGAGGCTTTCTTTATTTATGAATGTCCCATCCACACGATCCCAACACTGCTTGCTTTCTTTTGTCTTTATTTTTAAAGACCATCATCATCATCATGTCTTCATGATGCATAAACATGATGCACATATATATATATATATATATATATATAAAGTGGGAGAAAGAGACTTATAATAAAGAGAGAGAAAATGGTGATCCTCCCTAAGGGTACATGAGTCTCTCTCTCTCTCACCCACACACACACACACACTCACACACAATTCACACACTAGTAAACTATTTACAGAGGCAGCTGGCACAGCCGACTAGGGGTCGATAAGGATTTTACTTTTTTATCTTTCCATCCAAGAAAGAGTATGAGCTACAGGCTTCTCTTCTGCACCTATATATATATATATATATATATATATATATATATATATATATATTTAGGCAAAAAGAGATGGGGATAGCAAGACTGAGAATATGAATGTGGATGATCGAGGAGGGCAAAATGGTGAATGTGTATTTAGGGTTGGTTAGGAAGTAGAGCGGCACTATAATTTTATATATATATATATATATATATAGGTATTAATCAAGGTCTTTAATCTTTAAGTAGTATGATATGACCCCGCCCTTTTTTCTTTTTCTTTTTCATCAGGGATGTTTGTGAACATATAGAATTCTTTGAATGAAGTTTGCTGGTTCCTTTCCCCAAAATACCAAAAAAAAAAAAAAAGTTAGCTGGCTCGTGGTTCATTCCTTGGGCCTTTTAATTCATTTGGTCCCGCTAGCTTGAGAAACTGCAAATTAAAGATTGATTTTATCACTTGTCCAATCAGGGGCTAATGTTCATAATTCTTTTAACTCAGAAACTAGCTAGCTAGGAAGGTTTCTTTATTTTTTGAGAAAATGAATAAAGTATATAATTAAAGTAGCTAGGTTAAGTAATATATAGCTAGGTTTATGTAAAAGTGATGGTGTATTAGTAACTCAGTAAAGTGTAAAAACAAAATTTTGAAATTTTTTTATTGTCTTTTGCATGGAGTAAATTAATAAATAAAGGGGTTATTGAGATATATTGGTATTGAAAACTATACATTAATAATTGACTTCATTTACTGATGGGGATGGGGTCCCATACAGGATGGATAAATAGTAGACCGGGCAGGCCAGGTCGATCATGGGCTGGTTAATTAGCTTAGCTAGGCGTTGTAAGTTGTAAGAGCTTCATGGTCCCTTGGCTTCCGATAAGGTGTTGTAGTAGCAGTCTCGGATTCTTGACCTTTGATAAAATTGATAAAAATATATGGTTAATGAAGTTATTGTCTGAACGAAACCCATGTGGTGAGCACAGAATCGTATGAACTATTTGTCATGTAACTAGTGGTTTCAATATTTGATTCCTTGGCTACATAACACAAGCAGTGGGATGTTAGCTGCTTCCAACAACAACAACAATGGTCTACAACCACTTGATGCGTAACAAGTGGTTTAGGCTTGAGGCCAGGCTGCTCGATCACCAAAAAAAAAAAAAAAAAAGTTCCAGAATAATATATATATATATATATATATATTTATAGTTGACTGGGTATGCGCTCATTATTGATCATAACTTAATGAGTTACAGCTACTTATGGCGTCCGCTCCTAATAATAACAATTTATAATAAGACCAAGATACCAATTAGTTTTTGGTATAGACGGAGATTGAACCCCAGATCTCTTATTCAACCATTAGAGATTTTATCAATTGAGTTAACCGAAACTCACGAGTTACAGCTACTTACTTCAATGTATGTTTATATATTAATTGAACAATATTTTCTCCATTTTAAATGGCGAAAAATCATTTTCCATAAAGTGTAAGCTAAAATTAAAAACAAGTTCAAGCAGAATAATTAATATATTTATTTATGGGTGTATCTATTTGCTTGGAACCAACAATAATTTCGAAAAGTCAATGCTCTCCTCACTTTCTTATTTTTAAGAAAGTGAATTCTAAAATTTGATTTCAATTCGAGTATTTTTTTTAGTTGATATTTGAATTATTATAAGATATATATATATATATATATTAATTCAAGATTAGAGGTGAAAATCTTGGGGAAAAGAAATTTGTAGGTTTGTGGCACGGATCTTAATTGTAGATCACTTGGCATAAATTAATCTAATTGAGAATGCACAATATAAGGCATCAGAAAAGCTACCAGGCATACTAAATAATTTCAATATTTCTGGGACAAATCAAATGTCATCCTTTACTCATAGTATTTTTTTTTAATGTACTTTTATTTACATTACGTACAGACAAGCTTGTCTCAAAGTTTAATCAAGGGCCCCTTCTACTTCTACATTGCTCTCCATTCTGCATCACAGTGAATAATGTACATTTTATATAGTAAAAAAAAAAAAAAATGAAACCCAATAACATTTTTATCTATCAATTACATAAAGGCGAAGAAGATTGATGGGTAGTGAGATAAAATTCCAACATACAACTACTTTTGCAAAGAAATGATATTGGCCAAGATTCTCCTTTCTAAAATGTTCTTCCACCTTTAACAAATTAAGTCTAAAGAAAGAATAAGTTGAATTGTAGCGTATATGCGAGCTGTCCGGATACGAATTCTCATCTATGATTTGCAGGTCCACTGCGTGCATTTGTAGTAATATTTATGCGTACTTGGGTTGGGTCCTGACTCCTGAGAGAGAGAGAGAGAGAGAACCCCATGCTGCCCACGCATTTTAATCATGGCTAACCAATATATATGGCTAAAACTGTGCAACAATTCGGCTCGTACGTGGACGGTGCTGCACCCGTGAATAGTTAGCTAAAAGCTTTGACTGCCACAGAACTAACTCACAAATTTCGTGTAACTCGTGATTAATGGGTTTATGTTCGCAAACTTAAATTTTCCAGGAAATCAGAGCTCAGAATGAGTCAAATTTGGTAATACTAGTTCAGAAGCCTTTTTTTTTTTTTTAATGGATGAATAAGAAGCCAATCAATACTAATTTCTGGACGAATAATTCTTAGGTAGTCCCGAAGTACGTAGAATGGTGCTTCCTCTTCTCCTTCTCACATTCATGGTGGGGTCCACTCATTAAATTCATTATAAGGTCCACCATGAATGTCAGAGGAGGGAGTACTATTTTTCCGTACTTCGGGAGTACCTAAGAATTTTCCTTTCTGGACATGGAAAAATAACTCAAATTTCCATTGGATGATTGCGGGCCCGTTTAGTTTAGAGGTGTCTCAGTTTTCATAACTCAAACTCAAAATCCATAACTCATAATCCAAACTCCACTATTACTCAAAAAATCCAACACTTTTGTTGCTACAAAACTCATTCATGTATCTCAGTTTTTAACTTCACTTTTTGCCAAAATAATGGACCCACACTGACACTACACAAAAGAATATGGTTGCTACCCACGTCCCTTTTCTTTTCTGCTCTTCAAACCTAGCTACACCAAAACCCAGCTCCACCACCACCAACGGCAAACCCTTCATCCACCACCATCAATTAAGCTCCACCACCACCAACGGCAAACCCAGAAATCCACAACCATAACCACCACCACCAATAGCCCTCAACACAACCACAACCTCCACCAAAAAATCTAAATGAATCAAAAATCCAAATCCACCAACAACCCTCAACCAAAACCACAACCTCCACCACAACAAAAAAAAAACACAAACCCAAATCCTTAGATCGGAGACCCAAAATCAGCCATCTCTGCCATCACCGCGTGAAGAAAAAAAAAAAAGAAAAGAAAAAAGAAGCAGCTAAGAGAAGAAACCAGAGTGAAGAAGAAAGAAAGAAAGAAAAGAAAAAAGAAAAGAGAGAAGAAACTAAGAGCAAAAACCCAACTTGAAGAAGAAAGAAACAAAAGAGAAAAAAGGAAAGAAAAAGAAAGAAGTAAAAGAAAAGAAGAAGAAGAAAGCATCAAGTCTCATCACGTTGGGAGATAGAAAGCATCATGTCTCGAATCCCCTGTCGCCAGTGAAGCTTCCGATCTCGAGGTCCGCGTGTCTCACGATCTGACCTAGGCTCAGTCCAACGTTGTTTCTCGAATCCCTTATCGTCGGCAAAGCTTCTGATCTATGGTCTTACTCTCTCTCTCTCTGATGCCACACAAAAAAGAGAAGGAAAGCTCTAGGTAAAAGAAAAAAGAAAAATGAAGAAGGAGAAGTAACAGAGAAGAACAAGTTGGAGAGACGTTACTTGATGGGACAAGTCATACGGGTGGTTCCCATGTTTTGCTTAATTTTACAAAAATGCCACTAAAACTCAATTCTCAAAAACTGAAAACACCTATTTCTGGCCAAATTTGGGAATTAAGCCCAATTTCTAAATTATTTAGTTAGTAGGCACAATTTCTAAACTATATTTTTTACTAACATCTCAAGTCTAAAAGACTCGATTTTGAGCTTATAAATCGAGTCTCAAAAACTCGATTTCAGTGTTTTGAGCACACCTGATGTGGGATCTTTTCCACGTGGCGTTCACTTGAAAATTGAGTCTCTAAGACTCGATTTATAAGTCAAAAAAAATTTTAGTCTAAGACTCCATTCCTAGAAATACCAAAAAAAAAAAAAAAAAAAAATCAAGAAATCCCAGTACAATCCCAACACAATGAAACATATTCGCTATTTATTCAACAATGAAACAATTTTTCTGGGTTTTTCTATTTTGACTACAAACTGAACTTGAAAACCCAAATCAGATTAGATGGAGAAAGAATCTGAGGAGACACAGATTAGATTGAAGTGAAACTCTGAGAGAGAGATACCAACGGCGACCCACGACGATCAGAACCAGACCTATGGCGACCCACGGCGATCAGAACCCGACCCACGGCGACCCACAACGATCAGAACCAAACCCATGGCAATCCACGGCAATCAGAACCAAACCCACGACTAGCCACGACCACCGACCAGCGATCAGAACCATCTCAGTCTGCTTTCGATCTTCTTCTCCTCGGTTTGTGTGCGCTAGGTATGGGTTTGTCTTCTTCTTCTTCATCTTTTGGGTTCTTCTTCTTCTTCTTGATCTTAATTTTTAGATCTTCTTCTCCTCGGTCTTAGTCTACTTCTTACCTATGCTCTACGGAACTCTTTTTTTTTTTTTTTTTTTCCTCTCTCTTTCTTCTCTAATGAGAAGATATCGATGGTGTTTGTAAAGGGAGTATATGTTTTAAGGAAATCGAGTCTTAGAAACTCGATTTTTAGGTGGACGTCACGTAGAAAAAATGCCATATCAGACTTAATCAGACCATGAAAATCGAGTCTCTGAGACTCGATTTATAGCCTAAAATCGAGATTTTGAAACTCAAGATGTTAGTAAAAAATATAGTTTTGTAACAGTACATACTAATTATATTGTTTAGAAAACACTGTTAATTTCCAATTTTGGCCCTTGTTTTATGTTTCCATCACTCTAACTCCAAATTTGTGAGTTTTGAGTGATGAAAACACAATATGAAAATCAAGCCAAACAAAAAAATTTGTGTGGATCCCATGTGTTTTGATAACTTAGTTATGAGTTTTGGATCATATTACTCAAAACACCTCTAAACCAAACAGGCCTGCATATCTCAAGGCTTTTTTTTTCCCCCTTAATTATAAATGTAAACTAATCTTATCATATGTTTCTTTTAAGTATAAAATGCCCAAAGAGATCCCGTTCTCTCTTATTGTCAACCTGGTCTTTTACCCGCATATCTGACACTGTACAAATTTTACCTGATTGTCCGTTTGGGTACTCGTAATTTTTGGTCTCTTATACTTTTTAATAATTTTTATGTTAAATATGTGATAAAAAAAACTAAAATATTAATTTATATTCTAAAAAAGTTAAAAATTGCCCCAAAAAAAACAAACTTTCTATTTTTTCTTGAACACTCTCATCATAGTCATCTTTCGTAATAAAAATATCCAAATGTGTTTAGAATTAGAAAATTTTAATAATGGTACAGGGGGGGGGGGGGGGGGGTGGTTGGAAATTGATTAATTTAGTCCACTCTAACCCTTTTTCTTTTTTTTTTTGTTTTTTTCTTTTGGGCAGGGGCTCAGGCTACTATAGCCGTTTTAGCACAACGGCCAGAGACTCAGAGAGCATATAGCTTAGGTCAATTTAACTCTTTTCATTTATATATATATAGAAAAAAAAGGGTGGGGGGAGAAGGGGGTTAATTTCCCCTTAATGAATTTGTAAATAAATATCGAGCAGGAAAACAGGTGGGCTAAAAATGGGTAATTGTATTGTAGTCAACCTTTTCTGTCATTTTTTTACAAGCTGATGCTATTGTCATGTTTATTTTTGAGTTAATGAAGAATTTGGTTTCAAAAAAGAAAAAAAAAAATTGTAAATTCAAGACAAAATATGACTGGGATCTACATTAAATTTTTAGCCCAAAAGTCCATGGCCCTTGGTAAAGTGTTAAATATAGGTTTTTTTTTTTTTTTTTTTTTTTTTTTTTTTTTAATATATATTGCTTCGTTGCATATCACTATTAACTTGAGGACCTTTGCTTTGATTGATTGAAAACCTTTTGATGCTATATAGGTTTATTTTTTTGGAAGTATTAGACATCATTTTCTTCTTCTCAAAAAAAGAAAAAGATATTATTTTTTTTATTGAATTTGTTGTACATCTGAAGCCATTTTGGTTTTTACTAAAAACTCTGGAACATCTTTTCCAAGACACGCATGTTCCACATTTTTGTAAGTTTAAAACTTCTTGTTGCCCCTTTTCGTCTTTACATCACATGGTTAACATAACAAGAAGTCATCTTTGAGAACTCTTCAATTAAATTGAGATATATGGCCATCAGTGAAATTTCCAAATTGCAGAATTTTTTTTTTATTTAAAAAAATGTATAATTTTTCTTCTCCTATAATTTCTAAGTTGATAAAAATCTCTATTTGATAATTTTGATTGGAATCTAAATTCTAGATATCAAATTGTTTCCCCTCTTTTCACATGTATACATATAGTTCATTTTCTATGGGATAGCTTTGTAACTATCCTGAAGGACCTAAACTACATTTAAAAAAAAAAAAAAAAAAAACTACATTAAATTTTTTTAAAAAATTAAACGTACAAGATGGGAGGGAAGGCATAATTTTGAGTTTAAGTTAAACTCTATCAACTAAAAAATTGCAGTAATTTTTTTAAGATAGAAACAACATAACCTAATTATTCTTATCAACTTTCTCAAAAATAAAAAAAGTTATTCTTATCAAATTTTTCTCTATTTTTTTATTAATTTTTTAGATAAATACAAAAGCTTAATTGTGGATATGAAATTTTTTAGAGATAATGAAGTAACACTACTACCACAAATATATAACACTAGTACCACAAATATAATTTTATCAGGAAAAAAATATGTAATTACATAAATAGTTTTTTTTTTATTTATATGTAATAGGTTTTTCTTTATTTTTATCTTCTTTTTCTATAATATATCCTCTTTTTCTATAACATATCTTCTTCTTCATGGAATAAAACACACGTCAAATTGTGAATTCCCGAATCTCTACGGAAACGTCTCTTCCTTTAGCTACATAGGTATGCATTTCTTTTCTTTTTTCTTTTTTCCTTTTTTTTTTTTTTTTTCACAAAGCTGCATTCTAATTCATGAGTAATGAGCAATAAATTCAATGAATAATACTTCTTAATATTATTAATTTGAAGAGAAAGAAAATACACAACATTATTTGGACTGAGACGCGACACTCGCTCTCTTTAAGGAGATTCAAGCCCTTGGTTGGCTAACTTTGTAACTAGTGCAGATCTTCTCTGACTTGTCTCCCCCAGGATACAACAGTCCAACAAATGTTGTATGGCTAGAACAGCTTCTGCATAAAGTATTCAAACTCAAAACTCCACCAGAAAGAACACTCTTCCTTGCCAAGAACCTCTCTATTTTTTTTTTAGTGTATGTTTTTTTGTAACTTGGATTGGGTCTGAATGAGTCTATTTATAGGCTCAATGGGCCTCACGAAATTATTATCCAAATTAATCTAATTAATTAGGTCCATTATTCTGATGTAGTGGGTGTTACAAGATTAGTTGTTGAATATTAATCTAATGGGCTAGAGTTACATAATTAATGGTCAGATAAGGAGTTTCTGAAGAATGAAAAGGCCCAAACGAATAGTCCATACCCTCCACCCTTCAACCCCCCCCCTTGCGCACGTATCTAGCCCAATATGTGAGACAATTTATGTTAGCCCATTAATCACCACAATTAAAAAGAATAAAATAGTCTCTCTCCTTTTCAATGTGGGATTAAACATTCTCACTAACTCCTCATCTTTCATATTCACTCTCACATCTTTACATTCATGTTGTAACATTTATTCATTTTTAATTTTTTAATATTAAAATGCTCCAATAGTTATTTTCTACAAGTGTATGTCTTTTGTACATGTATACATATATATTGCGTCTTATATTGTTTATAGGACCTTTTGCTTTCTATACTTTGTGTTGTCTTACTCTTATTATAAGCTAGAAGCCTAGAACTTGCATTTTATGAATTTGGACCGACAAATTTTTAAACTCTTTTAAGAAAGGTAGATTCATATGTTAGCCTGCTTTCTAAATCGTGAGTTATTATCTTTGGATAAATAATTCTCATATATATATATATATATATAGACAAATACGCACATGTTGTGGTGGTCACCTAATGATGTACAATATATTTTATTCAAATACACTACATACATTATGTATTAGGATAATTAATTTAGAGTTTCAAGTTTCTCACTACTTAATTAGTAGAGTATTTCAAAAATAAATCCCCTCTTTTTACATTCAATTCTAATTAAAATAATTTTTTCATTTTTTATAATCTATATTTAACATCAAAATATATTTTTCAATTTATGTATGATTTTTTATCATGGCATTTAATTACATACGATTTTTTTTATTAAGTCGTGCATCGCATGGGCATAATATTAGTAGATATATAAACTGAAGTCTTTGGCTTTTTATTGACCTCTCTAGAGCTTGCCACATCATTATCATTTTTTTTAAACAAAATTACTTTTTTAAAACAAAATTATTTAACTCTTTTTAATTAACAATATCAACTTCAACCAAGGACTAATCTTTGACATCAACAGCCAAAGTCCAAACTTAACAAGGACTGAAACTCTATCTTTTTTATAAGTCCAACTTAAACTCAAACTTAAACGTTGATAATTTAACTTCAAATTTGCGAGGTTAATCATGAACACTACAAAAGTAATGCAAACCCCAATATTTTTTTTTAAAGCCGAGTAGAGGTATGAGCTCTTCTTCTGTTATTTTTCTCTCCTATACTTTGTTATATATATATATATATATATATATATTATGGTTTTTCATGTATTTTTTAAAAAAAGTGATTTTCGTACATGAACTACCAAATCCTACACTTGTGACTATATATGATTTTTTTTCATCGTTTATAGTTTAAACCCGTTAAAATTTAAAGGCAAAAACTACATTTTCATCCTTACATTTTCACGCGATTCCCACTTTGGTCCCTAACTTTTTTTTCCACTGCTTTTAGTCCCTACCCTAGAAAACGCGTCTCATTTTTGTCCCTACAGTTACATCAGAGACGGAAAATACACACGTGACAAACGGAGTGCACTGTTGGCACACTAAAAGCTTAAAATAATAATAAAAAAATGTTATTTGACATTTAAAAATGCCACGTCATTAAAAAAATTAATTTATTAATTTTAACTAAATAAAAAAAAATCAAAACAGAAATAAAAATCAAAATTCATTCAAATTAAGATCTAAAAGTATCTTGAATAAGAACACCAAGAACACTAACCCAGATTTAAGATCTTAAAATTGAAAACCAAAAATCACTAATAACTCAAAAAATAAGATCACAAAATTAATCATAAGATCCACATAAAAAATAAACATGAACAAGGAATTAAATAAAAACAAGATCAATATCCAAGCTCAAAATATCAAACCCCAGTAGAGCTGAGATTCAGAAATCAAAGTAAAAGAGAGGGTGAGACACGATGAGAGTTGAGAGAGTTGGAGAGAGGAGAGAGATGCAGACCCACCACCACGCCACCATCACCAGATCACCTCCACAACCTAGCAACAACCCACACCACAAGCCGAGCCGTCCCGGGCAGAGGCTGCATCGTCGCGGCATGTTTTGCTGTCAAACACATCGAAGAAACCCTAGAAAATGAAAGGACAGACTCACATGGAAGAACTCGAGCTGGTCCTCGAGGTTCTCGAGCGCGGTCTGAATCGCTTGGAGACTTTTGGCTTCCTGAATAGCCAAGTCGTCATCGTCGACCTGGAAGTCCTTAACGAAAACGAACTCGGCTTGGCCGATGTCCTCAACGGCATCATTTTCGAGGTTGAATTACTTCTTTTTATTGATGTTGTTATTGTTGTTGTTGTTGTGGTGCTTTCTGAGAGCTTTGATGGAGTTGAGAAAGTGAGAGCGCGAAATTGAGTGGATAGCGTCGCTGAGCTTGTCATGAAGGTCCTAGATTTTCTCCAGAATCGGTTCTATTTCTTCCAACTCCAGAATCTACCTGAGGTTATACGACACGCCGCTTGGATCTGAGGTTTGTTTTTGGTATCTCGGAAAGTATAAGAAAATTTGGGTTTTGAGTTTTGAGTTTGGGGGCCAAAAATCTGGATTTGAATTTAGTGTTTGGGGGACGAAAATCTGGATTTGAATTTAAATTTGCTGGGTTTCTGTTCTTGAATCTAGGTTTGAATCTGGGTTTGAATTTAATTTTTTGGGTTTTAAATTTGCTGGGTTTTTGTTCTTGTTCAAATATTTAATGTGTTTATGTTTAATTTATCAATTTTATCTGGGTTTGTCAAGAATGTTGGCATGAACTCTAATTTTGGGTTTCGGCTGCGAGGTTTGAATTTTTTGAGTTTTAAATTTTGTTTTCATGTTTAATTCCTTGTTCATGTTTATTTTGATGTGGATCTTATGTTTAATTTTGTGATCTTATTTTTTGAGTTATTAATAATTTTTGGTTTTCAATTTTGAGATCTTAAGTTTGGGTTAGTGTTCTTGGTATTCTTGTTCAAGATACTTTTAGATCTTAATTCATATGAATTTTTATTTTTATTTCTTTTAGATTTTTTTTATTTAGTTAAAATTAATAAATTAATTTTTTTAATGATGTGGCATTTTTAAATGCCAAATAACATTTTTTTATTATTATTTTAATGGCCATGTCAGCTTTTAGTGTGCCAACAGTGCACTTTGTTTGCCACGTGTGCATTTTCCGTCTTTGATGTAATGGCAGTGACAAAAATAAGACGCGTTTTCTAAGATAGGGACTAAAAGCGGTGGAAAAAAAAGTTAGGGACCAAAGTGGAATTGAGTGAAAATATAGGGGCGAAAATGTGGTTTTCGCCCATTTAAAATTTATTGCTTTATGGGTTCATCTACTTTTTTTCTTTTTCTTATATTTCTCTTTTGAGTATTCATATATTTTTTGAATTGTTTCAATAACTTGTTCTTTAATTATATATCTTTTTTGACATTTTGGAAATTTTAACATCTAATTTATGTTAGTTTTTGCAATATTTGAAAATGTTTAGTAGATTTTAATGTGTTAAGTTATGGATTTTCACATAACATTTGTGTTGGCTTTATTTCATGACAAAAAGTGTTGTAATTGCATTAATTTATTTCCTTATATTTTATGAGAATTATTTGTGGTTTAGTATTAAGTTGGTGAAGATCGCTCAAGAAATTGATCTCGTGACTTGGCTCACGAGTGGTGTAACCTGCGAAGGTCATATGAGGAGTATATGCCGGAAGCTGAAGAGTCAGTGAGTTTTGCGACTCATCTAGCGACTTGGCCAACTCGCAAGATGAACCGCGAAATGCACTGATAGCTGGAATTTTGAGTGTGACTCTTATACCCTTCACCCATATTATATATACCCTAATTACCCACAAAATTGCAAAGAGGCTATTCAGAAGAAAACCCTAGAGAGGTTTCTACAACACACCCACCATTTTAGAGAGAGCCACTCATTCTTAAGTGATATTCCTTCGTAGTCTCTTCTCTTTTCTCTCCCCCATTATTATACTTTAAGAGGAGATTTGTATCCAAACACAACTCACACCTATTTAGAGTGTAAAGATTGTTTTGGAGCTTGGGAAGTATTTGGGATTTGCCAAAAGAAGCCGGTGAGGCTTGGTGGTGTGAGCGACCGCGACCCCGACCTGCCAATTTTTTCTCAAACTAGGCCTAACTCGCACGAACAGGTGGGATCATGATGCTTAAAATGTCGAGTTCACTGTAAAATATATTCCCCCCTAGATTAATGGTTTTACATAGAGTCACCACTTATTTAATTTAAATGGAAAAAATAAGAAAACCTTCTACATAAAAAAAAAATGTTTCTGTTTGTTAGGTTCTAAGGAATTAGGAACTAGTGTATTAGAACTTCATTTTGTAATGTTGGCAAACCATGATCAAAATGTTTTTAGTCTTGTTTAAACTTGCTCAAAGTATGAGGTTTTTATGTAAAGTTGGAATCGAGTCTAATTCTCGATCGATCGAGAATTAGACTCGACCGATTGAAAGTCGTGCATATTGTTTTTTTTCTGCAGAATTTCCAACTCAACCCAAGCCCATTTAATGTGTAGGATTTTATGTTTTGCCCTAAGTATAAAAGGGAAAACCCTAGCCACGTTTCTAGGGTTCTGAATATTGTGTTTGTGAATCTTATTTGTGAGATCTAGAGGTGTTTACCTTCACATACACTTAGGGTTTCCAAACTCATGATTGATGTCAAGAGCTTGGTGATCATTTAGTTGCAGATTCAAGAACTTCAAGATATACAAGCAGGAGTACTTGTGCTTTGCTGTGAATTCAGGAAAGAAGTAGTCCGTGGACTCGGAGCTGTCACGTGGTCGTGATAGTAAGTTTCCTACTCGAGGTAGCAATAGGATGTTAGTGGTCTAAGTCGCTATTGTGTAAACTTTAATTCTTTCATAGTGAATTCGGTTTACCTTGAGGATAATTAGGTTAAATCCTCCCCAGGTTTTTATTGGTTTGGTTTCTTGGGTTATCATATCGTGTGTTATTTATTTTCCGCATTTTTGCATAATATGATATATTTGTGTTAACCTAGAATTGCTTAATTTACTTAAGTTAATCACTTGACTAAATATCTAGGTTAATTTGATTGGGTTTAAGGAGTCTAAACTTCTTACAAGTGGTATCAGAGCGGGTAGCTTTTTGTTTTAGATCTTTTGATCTTAAAGATGATCCTTAACCCCGGTTGTCATGGAACACGGACACTCTCTTGTTATTCCACCTCATTTTGATGGGAATAATTATGCTTATTAGAAAGTAAGGATGAAAGCATTCTTGAAATCTATTGACGAGAGAGTCTGGAATTCTGTAGAATATGAATGGGAGAAGCCCACTACTCTTGTGAGTGAGTGGCAAACTTCTCAAAAAGTGGCAGCTGCTTTTAATAGCAAAACTATGAATGATATTTTTAATGCTGTCTCTATGGAGGAATTTAAGAGAATCTCTAATGTTGAGGTTGCTCATACTGCTTGGAATATCCTCCAGACTGTGCATGAAGGCACAAAGGCAATTAAGATAAATAAGTTGCAGCAGTTGACTACTAGATTTGAAAGCATTAGAATGACTGATGATGAATCTTTTGATGAATTCTATGCTAAACTGAATGATATTGTTAATTTTGCATATAATTTGGGTGAAATCTATGATCAACCTAAAATTGTTAGGAAGATTCTTAGATCTTTGACTGAGGATTTTAGACCCAAAGTGACTACCATCATTGAAAGCAAGGATGTGGACTCCATCCCTGTTGATGAACTTGTAGGATCTCTTCAGTCCTATGAGTTGGACCTACCCAAGACTACCAAATCCAAATCAATGGCTCTTAAGGCTGTTGATGATGTTGAGGCTGGTGGACTTGATGATGAACTCTCTGCTACAGAGATTGTCTATCTTGCCAAAAACTTTAGAAACTTTCTTAGAAACAATAACAGAAGGGTAAGAGGCAAGAACACTGCTGAGCCTAGAAATTTTAGGAGGAATGATCCCACTAAGGTTAATAACACTGAAAAACCTAAAGAGAAAATAGGTCAACCCTCTAATAATTCCATGGGACAACAATGTTTTTGATGTCAAGGGTATGGTCATGTGAAATCTGAATGTCTTACATATTTGAAGTCTAAGGGTAAGGCTATGGCTGTAACCCTTAGTGATAATAAAGTTTTTGACAATGAATCAGTTAGTGATGAGGATGAAAACTTCATTGCTTTCACTGCTACTGCTGTAGTCAATGAAAGTGTGTCTGTTGAAGAGAACCCTTCTGATGGGGAACTCTTTGAAGATGCAGATTTATAGAAAGCTTACAATAAACTTTGCAAAGTTGCTACAAAGGATGCTATGAATGTTGATTTGGGCTTAAAGAAAATTGCATCTCTTGAACTTGATAAGAAAAATTTGCATGAGAAATTGTTTGACGCTAATGAGCTTTTGAATAATATGAAAACTGAGAACATGCTTTTACTTGATAAAGTTAAAAAATTTGAAACTTGAATTATCTGTTGCTAGAGAACAAACTAATAGATCTGCAAGCTCCAAACTTGATCATACGTTAAGCATTCAAAAGTCTTCCTCTGACAAAACTGGCTTAGGCTTTGTGGAAAGCATCTTCATGTCTGAATCTCATTCCACAAACTTTGTTCATTCTATTCAACTTTCTAAGAGTGAGATTATCAAACCTTTAGTGAGTAAAGTTGTTAAATCTGTAGAAGTCACACCTTCTAGAAATATTAGAGTTGATCTTCAAGAGTCTAATTCTAGAACTTCTAATTTTTCTAAGGGCAAATTGCATGATAAGCCTGCATGAGTTTGTCACTTTCGTGAAAAGTCTGGGCACATTCGTCCAAATTGTTTCAAGTTGCAAGCTGCTAAGCGAGCAAATAAACCTAAAGTACCTGTGCCTCAAGCACAAAATCCTATGGTACTTATTGGTGTATTGGTAAAGGCGTTAAGCCTTTATTCCAATCCTAGAGTTGCTCAGAATTCTAATGTGAATAATAACTCCAATGCTAGAGGTGCATCTAAAAAGTTTTGAATGCAAAAAGCTCAACCTAATTGAGTCTGTCTGACATGGTCCTTGTTCTTCATTGATCTACCTCTTGTGACCATTTTTTTTAGGATTTACATTGCATAACATTCATGCATTTCATTCTAGGCTGTTTTTTTTTTTAAAGGTAACAAGAATGGGTTTGGCAATATGTGTTTTGCTGTATTTTTCTTGAATTTGAAGACAAGGTTGGTCAATCTATTTTTACATAACATGTTTATGTACTTTGTTTAGCTTGGATGCACTTATTTTTTGTTGCACTTTACTAGCTGAAGTTTTGTAGTGCATGTTGTGTGGGAAGATGTTTATGGTTTTTGATCACATAATCTTGATCTTGAAGTCATATGTTTTTGATTGACGGACTTGAAATTTTTGAGAAAGGCATAAATAACCATCTCACCACTGTTTATTAACCAATAATGAATACCTTAGTGCATATCGTAAGATTTTGTGCTCGAGAAAATGTAGCACATGCACAAAAAGAAAATAAGGTGTAGCCTCGATTAAAATGTTAAAATTGGTGTGTACATTATTGGGCTATAATAATTTCACAATTCAAATAAAATTGGTGTGTACATTATCCCGGTTATTTTAATAAGTTTCTGATCAATTGATATTGGTATATATATTATGAGGCAAATCTAGAAACTTACATGATTGCAAGCTTTTATTTTAGGAGATGTGAGAGTTATATGATGTAACTCTTTAAGTGATTGTCTCTTTCAAATTCATGTGATGAATTTTGTAGAAATTGTGATTGATCACTATTTGCATATCACCTCACATGTTTCTCAAACTCTTGCTAGTTGCACACACTACACAAGTTATTCTTTGCTAAACTATGTATATGTTATTGTGTGTGTTTTTGGTCTGACCAACCAAATTTGAAAATTTCTTGAAAATTGATGCAAAACATATTTGCTGTTTGAGATTTTGAGAAAAATTATGCGGAAATCTTATTTTTAGGAAATTGGGATAAATACATATGTTTTTGAAATACATTTCATCTCATACTCATGCATTTTATTTATAAAATCTAATGCTTTGAGGAGTTTCAGCACTGAAATTGCATCGTTTTTCAAAATTTTTTTTTTCCAAAATTTCGATCGATCGAATCTGTTTTTCGGCCGATCGAAATTGTTTTTAAAAACCCTAGAAAGTTTTTGTGTGTTTTGATCGGTATTCGATGGATACTGGATCAATCAAAGCATTTTCGATCGATCGAATCTATTTTTCGATTGATCGAAAATCGGGCTGAGAGTTTTTAAAAAGGAATTTTTCTCACGTGTTCTTCACTTTTCAAAAAACTTTTCAAACCTTTTTCTTCTCTCACCAATCGGTCAAGCCTTTCTCTGGTATTTTTGTCGTTTTCCTCCGATCTTTTTGCAAGGATTCACTCCTCTAGGATGTTAGGATATGTGCCCTTAAATCCTATTGTATGTTGCCATGTATGATATTATGTATGACATTATGTAAGAAATGATGTATGACTTAATATTGTGTTTAATAAAGTTGTTATATTCTTATCTAGAATAATGGTAACATGAATATACAGACATTATCAAATAGTCCATGAGATGCATAGTATGTGATTTATGTGATTTAGTCACAGAAGATATAGATCACAAGTTCTTTGTAAACTCAGAATTTTGGTTCGTAGTCAGTGATGAAATTGTGCATTTCATCTGCGAAGACTATAACATATTAACTACGATGATTTGTCTTGATCATGGAAGTGGTGACTTCTAGTTAATATGTTGATATGTCTTAAGAGTTAAGACATATTGAATTGGACCGCTGTGAGATTTATTATTCTCCTAACGACTGTCAATTGAATAATAAATCTCACGACTTGTATTCACATGAACTCTTAATCCTGAGAGAATAATGGACTTGATCATGAAATGTAGGTTGCTTTGATATATCAAGAGTGAGATCTAAAGTAACGGTCAAAACCTCAGTATGTTGGGTAGCCACATTTAGTGTTGATGGAACATATATTCTCAAGATGGAATTCATAGTCTCTTCACGGAGATATAAAATATTCCCTGGAGATATAAAATATTCCCTTGAGATAAGTTTAATGGGTTCAGTTATTCAGAGAGTTAGGCCTAACCACTTTAGTAAGACTAAAGTATATATTTATGAAATTGGATTTTATAAATATATGGTGAATAACTCAAAAGGATTAAACCGGGTACTCAAGGATTAAGATGTAGTAATTTACAAAGTGGCGGTCTATTTTCATGACTTTGTATTACTACGAATATTTTATGAAGGGGTTGCATGTATAATAAAGTCTTGGGATATAATTTATTAATGAGGCCTAGAGTACAATTATATTTATATAGTGGTATTAAATATAATTAATTGTAACTTTGGACTTGTCAAGAGTTGACAGAAAAGCCCAAGGCCCATTGTAGCTAGTGTCTTATTTGTTCCCTTTTGGTCCTACTCCAAGCCACACACTAAAGCCCAATTGGGAAGGCCCAAAAGGCTAGCCTAATTAGATAATCAGTTATGTGGAGAGAAACATACATAATTTTATATAGAATAAAATGGTTTGTATGTTTAATAAGTGTAATAATAATATGATATAAGGAAGAGAGACACCCTTTCATATTCTCTCTAGAAAACATAGAACTGATTGAGAGACCACACATCTTGGACATCAAGTGGAATTGGAGTGAAGATTGAAAGTGTTCCCGAGTACTTCTTCATTTCGGTTTTGAATTTCACCGCATCAAGGTACACTCTCTTGTTCTCATATTCTAAAACCTACATAGTGCATGTTATCAATTGCGAATGAAGTAGATCCGTTTATTTTCCACTGCGTATGTTTTGTATGCGATGCAAACATGTATATTACCCAACATAGGGCCGGTAAGACTATTTTACCCTTCTTTTTTGTTTTTATTTTCATTTTTTCATGCATAATTTCATGCATTTGTTGGGTATTTTCGAGCTTAGTTCTTTTTGCAATAGTTGTTGATTCTGGTTGTTTTCTTTCAAATAAATCATTGAGTTTTTGTGGAGACACCATATACAAGTGTTACAAGTGGTTTAATTTGATTAATTTGATAATTTATGAGAAATTGAAATTTCTAAGGCTTGAAATTGCCGAATTTGGGGCTTTTGTTCAAATTGATGCAATTTGATGAAATTGGCTTGTTAGATTGATTAATTTGATCATTATATTGTGTTTTCTAACTTGTGTAATGATAAATTTCTCAACTTGTTGGGTTTTGTGAAATTGAGTTTTTCAAATTTGGGGATTTTTTATATAAAATTTTTGCTCAAGCCAATTTTGTGATATTGATTCATATTTGAACTGTGTGTCATTGCATTAGACCGTGCATCATTTGGTTATTCTGCTCATGCATCATATAGCATTGTTACTTCTATATTTGTGTTGTTCTAACTTGTAGTCTGCCCTTGGTTTTTCTCTTGTTTCTTTTCTTTCTGTGTCTCTTAATCCTGTCCTTAGCATCATGCTTAGGAAAACTAGAGCACATAGGACTTCTGCCTTTTAACCTTCCTTTGATAATAATAGGTTTATGAGTGAGAAGCATCAGGAGACATACGAGACCTTTAACCTTAGGCGTACCATTTGGGGTGAGCGTAGGGTTCTTTTAGATGAGGTTGATGATGAGGTGAGGCGTAATTTTGAGTGTAGGGGTTGGCTACCCTTATTAGATATAGATCATCCGCCTCCGGCTACCTTGATTAGAGAGTTCTACTCGAACCTCTCTATTCACATCTATGATTCCAACACTTTGGTAAAGAGTTGGATACAAGGTGTAGAGTATCGCATTACTCCTTCGGTAGTGTCTGATGCTCTTGGGGTGCCTGTGGTTTCTCATCCTGTCTTTCCCTATGATGAGTCTCTGCCTCTTAATGACGTGATGTCATACATCACTGGGTCTTCTATCCAGTGGGGTTCTTATCCTCGGATCACTTCTGCTGAGCTTTCTGAGCTGCATTATCTTTTCTTTAGAATTGCTTGTCATTTCTTGTAGCTCATTTCTCATCTCCACACTATCCCTCTTGAGCGATGTGTGTTTCTATACGCTCTTGTCACTGATGCTCCTATCAGTTTTCCTCATTTGTTTCTTCGTTCCTTGAACAAAGTGCATAGGAGCAGTTTTACTGCTCATGCTTTGTTTTTTCCTGTTTTTATTCATAGGATTCTTCTTCACTTAGGTTTAGGTGATTTCCTTGCTTCTGAGCCTATTCATATCATTGCTCCCATCGGTGCCACCTTTCTTAGGCAAAGGGCTGCTCAGCTTCGAGTTAGCTCTAAGCGTCCTAGGGTAAAGCTTTCCGGTGTCACTCCACCTCCTACTTCTTTTGCAGGTGCTCCTTCGGCAGAGACACCTACTGATCCTGCTGCTACTGTTGATGTTCCTCCACCTTCTCCTTCGGATGTTTCAGACATTCGTCGGACTTTGGACACTGTCGTGACCGTTTAGGCGACTCATGGTCAGCTTTTGGTGGATGTGCTCGACGAGCTTTGAGTATTGAGAACAGATTTGACGAGTCTTCGACGTTCTCCTCCGCCGCCTCCTTTTGGTGATGAGTGAGTGTCCTTTGGTAATTCGTCACAAAAAGGGGGAGTACATTGTGGAGTACGTTTTGGAGTACTTTGTAGGGGAGTTTTTTGTCTTAAGGGGAGTTTTTGTTTCTTTTTGTGATACTGTGGAGCTTGTGGAGCTTTTAGATTGTATCTAGGTGCTTCATTATGTATTTACATTTTTTGGCTCATGAAAAGGGGAGATATATTTAAGATACATCTTTTGTTTATGTTTCTTGTTTCACTATGCTACATTGCTTATTGATTTATATTTATGATGTTATTCATGATATATATATATATATATATATCTTTATTTTGTGTTATGTGAAATCAAGAAATTCTATTCTATGTTACTTGTATTTTTCACACATGCGTTTATGTGTTTGTTAAGTGTTATAGGAATATACAGGTTGATTCAGTCGTGTTGCTATTTACTTTTACAACTGATAGATAGTAGTTAGGTTGAATTTGTTTAATAGGGCTATTGTTTTGTAATGGGTTGTTTATTTTGTAAACTTTGCGCTTTTTGTTAAGTTTGTGTTTTGTCACGGATTTCCAAAGGGGGAGTTTGTTAGGTTCTAAGGAATTAGGAACTAATGTATTAGAACTTCATTTTGTAATGTTGGCAAACTATGATCAAAACGTTTTAGTCTTGTTTAGACTTGCTCAAATTATTAGGTTTTTATGTAAAGTTGGAATCGAGTTACTGCAGAAGTTACTGTGCAATTTTACCTGGCTCGATCGATTGAGAATTAGACTCGACCGATCGAAAGTCGTGCAGATTTTTTTTTTTCTGCAAAATTTCCAACTCAGCCCAAGCCCATTTAATGTGTAGGGTTTTATGTTTTGCCCTGAGTATAAAAGGGAAAACCCTAGCCACGTTTTTAGGGTTTTGAATATTGTGTTTGTGAATCTTATTTGTGAGATCTAAAGGTGTTTACCTTCACATACACTTAGGGTTTCCAAACTCATGATTGATGTCAAAAGCTTGGTGATCATTCAGTTGCAGATTCAAGAACTTCAAGATATACAAGCAGGAGTGCTTGTGCTTTGCTGTGAATTCAAGAAAGAAGTAGTCCGTGGACTCGGAGCTGTCACGTGGTCGTGATAGTAAGTTTCCTACTCGAGGTGGCAATAGTATGTTAGTGGTCTAAGTCGCTATTGTGTAAACTTCAATTCTTTCATAGTGAATTCGGTTTACCTTGAGGATGGCTAGGTTAAATCCTCCCCAAGTTTTTACTGGTTTGGTTTCTTGGGTTATCATATCGTGTGTTATTTATTTTTCGCACTTTTGCATGATATGATATATTTGTGTTAACCTAGAATTGCTTAATTTACCTAAGTTAATCACTTGACTAAATATCTAGGTTAATTTGATTGGTTTAAGGGGTCTAAACTTCTTACATTGTTGTATTATTATATATGACAATTTACATATATTTTGTAACAAAAATTTACAATGCTTTTTTGGTCCTAGATACAATCTAAGAAAGTAAATTACATTGTTTTATTTCCTAGTTACATTGTAAAAATTTTAAAATTGCATATACAAGAGCCTAGTCTAGAACCCTTGATCTTGGTTCGGAGGCTAATTTACAAGATGAGAAGGGATTAAGCACCCATCTCGCTTGGTAAAACCGGTCTCCTAGATTAAGATAGCCAATATCGTGTCATGTCAAACAAATACAAACAATATATCATATAAACATGTTAATTTGCAAGAATTGTAAACAAATATGTGTTGGGAAATTTAACATAAAGAGAAACAAAAAGTGAAATTTGTTACATAACAATGTAATTGTAAAGAAAGTATGAAAGTAATGGTATGTTCATCTAAGAAATTAATGTAAACAAGGAATTTCTAACCTAGACATGTTCATCTAAGCATGTGAAGGAAAGCAAAATCATCATGTTATTTGTCATCAACATAATTGCAAAAGAAAATTTATTTTTAGGCCTACCAATCATCCAAGCAATCATGAGAAGAATGAAGAAAATCACCCAGACATGTTCATCCAAGTATTTAAGTGAAAACCATAATGTTAGTTAGACCTGTTCATCTAAGCATTCAAAAAAAAAAAAAGAGAAACAACTACCTAGACATGTTCATCTAAGCATGTTATGAAAATCAAATAATAACTTAGAGGTGTTCATTCAACCATGTGAGGGAAAATAGAGAATTGTTATGCTATTTGTCATCCACTCAATTGCAAAGAGAAAAACAAAACATTTAAACATATTTGACCATCCAAGCAATTATTAAAAAAAAAAAAGTAAAGAAAAATCCCTTAGACATGTTCATCTAGAGAAATCAAAATACTTAGACATGTTCGTTTAAGCATTTAAAAAAAAAGTAAAAAAAGCTACATACACATGTTCATCTAAGCATTCAAGAGAAAGTTGTGCATTAGCCTAAAAGTGTTCATCTAAGCATGTAAAAGGAATATCAATGAGATATATAGGCATGTTCATCCAAGTATATCATGAAAGAAACAAATAATGACTTGGAAGCATTTATTCATGCATGTGTAGAAACTTAAAGAACATAATTAACTACTTACCAGCATAGAGCATAAATTAAAGGGGGAAGTGATCACTTAAAGGGCTAGGGAGAAAGCAAGGAAGTACTAAATTACAACCAAAGTAAGAACAATGGTTGCACAACAGCTTTTCTTTTCTGCTTTCTCACTAGCTCTCCAGAGGGAATCGGGTGCTGAAAATGAAAGAGGTCTTCTCTATTTATAGGGGAAAGGGATGGCTTAGCTTTAAAGCTAAGTTATTAGCTTTAAAGCTAAGCTAAGGGAGGAGCAAACCTGTTTAGATAAGCTGGA
Source organism: Lithocarpus polystachyus (assembly GCA_033629205.1). NCBI lineage: Eukaryota > Viridiplantae > Streptophyta > Magnoliopsida > Fagales > Fagaceae > Lithocarpus > Lithocarpus polystachyus. The sequence continues at coordinate 45,629,906 of CM066163.1, forward strand.
ACGATGATGCTGAACTTGTGTTATCTTCAGCACTTGTTTCTTATTTTAACTCTAACTTTCTGCTCAAAATTCCAATTCATTCGGGATTAATTTCTTTCTAAAGGAAATTTAATTATCTACAACTTTTCCAGAAATAGAGAAAACCAAATTTCGATATTTTCCGGGCCAAAAATGAGATTTAAGTTGCTGCTGAAAATAGTAACGTTTTTTGAGCATTTTTCTATTTTTTGAAATTTTTTATCTGTTTCTCTATCCAACTTGTTTTTCAAAAGCTTTCTTCTGAAGCTAAGGGAGGGGATAAGCCTACTAGATAAGCTTGAACAGATTTGGTGTTGATCCCCATTTGAAATTTTGAAAGAAAGTTGAAAATGATGCTGAATTTGTGTTATCTTCTGCACCTGTTTCATATTTTGACTCTAACTTTCTGCTCAAATTTCCAATTAATTCGGGATTGGTATTTTTTGAAAGCAAATTCAATTCTCTACAGCACCATTAATCAGCACAGAATAGGATATAGTATTAATGCAATTCATAATAAGATTTATCCATTTTTCATTAAACCCCATTCTCCCCATGACTTTCTTTAGGAAATCCCATTCTACTCAGTCATAGGCCTTGCTCATATCAAGCTTTACGACCATATAACACTCTTTTCCTTCTTTCTTTTCAAGTAGTGCATGATTTCGAAAGCAACGAGTACATTATTTGTTATAAGACAACCTGGAACAAAAGCACTTTGGTATTCTAAAATAATGGTGGAGAGGATTGGTTTAAGTCTATTAGTAAGGACTTTTGATATGATTTTGTAAGACACATTGCACAGACTTATAAGCCGAAATTCACTCATTTTGGATGGGTAATTTGTTTTTGGAATGAGAGCAATATTAGTTTGGTTTAGGGCTACTATTGATGCATTTGAGTTCAGAACATTTAGCACAGTATTAATTACATCATCTCCAATGACATTCCAATATTTTTGGTAAAACATAGCAAACATACTGTCAGGGCCTGAGACTTTTGTTGGATGCATATTTCAGACAGCTTGAATAATTTCCTCATTTTGAAATTCCTTTGTGAGTTGCTCATTCATCTCTTGAGTGACTCTTCCTAGAACTAGATCAGCTACTTCCTCTATTCTGGTTGGAGAAGAGGTAAAAAATACCTCTTTGAAATATTCTGTTGCTATGCTTGCAATGCCCCCCATATCCTCGCACCATCTTCCATCTTTATTTTATAGCCCTCTAATCTCATTTTTCTTTTTTCGTTGGGATGCTTTGTAGTGGAAGTATTGAGTGTTCCTATCACCCATCTGAAGCCACTGGACCCTTGACCTTTGATGCCATCTGGTCTTTTCCTCATCCAGGAGCTCATTAATTTCTTTCCGAAGCTCATTTATTTCTTCTCCCCTACTACCATCCCTGTCTTCCTGAACCAAAGCTTGGAGGATCTTCCTTTTCTCTTGAATTTTTCGAGGATGATAGCCAACATCTGTTTGACTCCATCTAATTAAACCAGCGGCACATTCTTTTAGACTTTCAACCAGCCCAATAGTTAATTGTATCCTGAGAAATTTGTCCTTATATCTTGTATAACTTCCTTGCATTTTTCATACTTAGTCCAAGCAGCTTCAAAGTGGAATCTTCTCTTCCTATATATGGGTGGATTTTATTGGTCTGTCAATAAGATGGCATAGTGGTCAGAAGTTGACTCCATAATGTGAAACACTATAGAGTTTTGGTAATGCTCTATCTAGTCCACTGTATCTAATACTCTGTCTAATCTTAGTTGGATTCTTCCCCTCAAGTCTTTGGTTGCACCAAGTGAAATCTAGCCCTTCATACCCTATGTCTTAGAAATTAACTGAATTATATGATCAAAATTGCAATATCGATTACCACAAATCAAAGTGCACCATATCTTAAAGCATAAAAGAGAAAAAAGAAAAAAAAAAAAAGCAATAGATGCACAATATGGTGATGAAGTGAAAAATCTACTGAAAATGCTTTCAAAGGAAAAACCACTACGAGGGTATAATCTACTCCAACAAAGCAATCCATTATATCAAGTGAAATTTTACAATCTAGCATAAAAATTTTATAGTTAGACTCTACCTAGTAGATTAACTTACTGTTGAAACCTTCTATAGCTCTAGAATTTCTAAATTTTTAATATATAGACACCTTCACAGATGACACATTCACGTTCACGACCAAGACCCTGACCAGCTCCAAGAACATCTTGAATATTTGAACTCTACAACAACACTAGGATGCTACCTCTGTGGCTTTAACTTTTGATCTCACCAATGAGAAACAAGTCAAAGAATATATCTTGTAAATTCACATGCACACATGATGGAGGTTAGGATTTTCTCTTTGATTAGCATAGGGTTTCTACCACTCCAACCCTCTTTAGATGTCATGTATAACCTCCTTTGTATAAGTATTCCATTTAGGATTTAATGATACATGAAACTGATTTTATTAAAACACGTCATATTTTCAATACATGATTTTTGATCGATTAAGTCGCGATCAAAAGTTTGTTGAAATTCTGGATTTTGATTGATTGAATAATGATCAAACAGCTGTTGAATCCTTATAGATTTACTTGTTTGGGCTGCATCTTGACACTTTGATCTTGAACATTGAGTAACTTACTATAGACTTGGTGTGTATTATACTCTCTCTCTCTCTCTCTCTCTCTCTCTCTGGTGTAAAAGATGATTACTTTTGTAGTTACACATGAGTGTTTAATCTACCTCGAATGTTAGAACATGCTTAGGATTAGGACTGATGAGGAACAAAATGGTAGAATATTCATCTATAGGGTCATTCAGGAAGCAGAAGACCATCCACATGATGATGGTTGTCCAAACATCCCCCTACAACTACTCAACACTTAAAGAAAATTTCACTAAACTTGATAGAAATGAGATTTACCACCTCAGATCACTACTTCAGAAAGTGGGAACAATTTCCCCATAATTTGCTCCCACTACCTCCACTCAGCCAATATATATTCTATGAAGAGAGTGACATAAAGCAAGGAGACCCACTCAGAAACTATTATAAAAAGGCTAGACTTCACCAAATTTGAGGCACATGAGAAATTTCAATTCTTAAACGCTTAGAGTTTTTGGTGATTTATAGAGAAGTTTTGACTTAACCGTCGAAGGGTCTTTAGCCAGTTTCACACTAATGCACTTCAATTGTATTTATTACATCTTTTCAAGTCTTCCACCGTATCTTGTTTTGAACAATCAGCCCACTAATTTCTTGCATCATCTAAGGACTAACATCATAAAAATTTATTAAAATTTTTGTATATCTTGGGATTTTGGTAGCTAAGATCATTGATTGTTGTGAACAAGTGAACCTCAAGCAAGTAATGCCTCCAACAAACACTACCTTTAAAATCCTCATCAACCAATATATATATAAAAGAAATTCTACACCCCTATGTTTTTGAATTTTTTTTTTTAAATTATAAAAATCAATGGTATGGCCTAAAAAATTTTCTACAAACAAAGAGACATTGAAATTGACGAAAACATTTATTTCACAATTGATTAAAGATGTAAATGTGGATTGTGATGGGAAAAAATTACACATTTGAGTACTTGCTCAATGTTCAAATAGTGTGAAAAACACCTTAAACGTTTAGACTCTCAAATTACAAATTACCAATTTAAGCTTAATATTAAACAATGTATGTAAAGAAAATAAACATAAGCTTATAATAAAATTGATAAATAATCTAAACCAAATAAAATCACATCCACAGCAGAAATTAAATGGCAAAATTAAGGAAAGAGAGATGCAAACACAAGGACAACACAACGATGTGTTGTCGAAGAGGAAATTGAAGCCGTCGGCGTAAAACCTCTTCGCTACCCTCCAAGTGGTCAATAATCCACTAAAGAATGAAGTTGGGATACATGAACAGTAGAAGACCCTCCAAACCTTATCTACCCAGTGTACCTAAGCCCTCCAAACTTCTTGCTCCAACAAGGTTACGCTGAACTTTTGTCTTTTTTAGCTTACCAGATTCTGCTATAGCCCATAGCATCAACCAATATCAATTGGTCCCTTCCTAACTACTTCCCAAGCACTAAATAACCTTCTCATAAATACGGGTAAGGTGAGAAAATGATTTAGGTAATGTACCTCTCAAGGATTTAACAATGAAGGGGGTGAGAGTAGAAGAATTTAAAGAGTCACTATGTAAAGATTGTGGATGAGTCAATCTTGTTTTTCTCTAGGGTTTCTTTCTCAAAATTCTCTCTGGAAGCTCTCTAGATTTCGTGGGTATAAGGGGTATTTATACTAGAGTGAGAATGGAATGCGAAAAGTCAATTTTCCAAAACAAAGCTGACTGGCAACTTGGCCTCGCGACTTAATTGAGTCACGAGTTCAAGCCGCAAGCTAACTGAATGGCCAGTCTGGACTTTTTATCCTGTAGTGCTACAGCTAGCATGACGATTCATCTTCTCTGCATGATTCACTCGTATGCTTCTTTTGAGAGCTTGCCACTCACGAGCCACCTGCGAGATCCAGTCGCGAATCCCTACTTCACTGCACAGTTATGAACATTTCTTTACACTTTCTCACACACTACCCTTACATGATTCCCACCTAAATACAGGGTTTCTAAGTGCTGAAATACAAAACAAATTTGGCACGGAATAAAGCCAACAGAATAGTTGATTAATTTCAACCTTACAATCTCCCCCTTTGGCTATTCTGTGATAAAACCCTACAACAAACTCTAGACTTAACGCGTGAGCTAGGAATAGTTGAACAAAACTCACTCACACCTAACTCTAGAATCTGTGAAGCTCTTGAATCATAAGCACAAGTATCTCCTGAAAAACAACCACATAATATGATCATTGTTTGTAGAAAAACTTATAAAACATATGAAGTAAGCACAATGCGATCAAGCAATATAGAATAAAGCAATAAAGTATGGCTTTACCAAAAACTAACAATCACTATAAATAGTGACCACAATGTTCATTCACACAAGGAATAAACATCCGGATATGCAAGCTAGAAAGCTCAATGCAAAGTATCATTTGCATGTCCAACACTTAACCGATACAATAACACCATGTAATTGTATCAAAGATAAAAATCTAACAAGGGCATAAAAGTGATGTACTTAAAGAAAATGTATAACATTTAGCAACAAGTACTTTAGCTACAAAGCAAGGGTACAAATCAAAAGCTACATAAGCAAAAGTACACATTAAAAATACTGAATAACAGTCTTTTATATATATATATATATATATATATATAACAGTACCAACAGTTTTAAACATAGTATAAAAACCATATCCATGAGTTTAAACCAAATGTATTTAGCAAACCCATAATAACACCAAAACACACATAAATATAAATATATAAAGTAAACTACTGAAATAAAGTTTTTACGCATGCTCCCCCTCAAAATGTACTCCCCCTCAAGAGCTACACTCCAAAAATCTCCCCTTTTTTGACCGGAATGGCCAAAGGGTCACTGTTGGGTGGTGAAACTATCAAATTTTGCTGAGGGAAGGGTCAACTGATCTTGGAGTGCAGCTAGCCTATCAAATTGCTCATTCTGAACATCTTCGAGCCCATCAATCCTCTCAAGGATGATCTGGAATGCATCTGGAGGTACAACTGATGAGGATGATGCTCTGCTTCTCTTGCCACGGCCTCTTGAGCTTGAGGGTTGTCTTGCAGCCTCTGTCTCAGTTTCCATGGGTTCATCTTCTTCTTGATTACCTTCCTCTTCATCACCCGAAAGACAAACTCTTATCCTTGTGATGGTTAGTTTGTTAATGGCTGAGGGAGTAGTCATGAGACTGATATCTTGAGGGATTTCCACATCTTTCAATCTAAAAATCCTCATAAAAAGGTTGGGGAAAATTAGTTTGGCTCTGGAGGTTGTTCTAGTCTCATCAACAATGGTATGGAATATATGAGCACTGATGTCTATGTAGATCTTCTGCTTGAGCTCCATGAGAAAGATGGTTCTAGCATTGTTGATTGTGGTTAGCTTCTTCACTGGGTACAAGTTGAACATCATTATCACAGTTAGGCATCTCATATTTGCTGGAAAGACAGTGGTGTTAAGACATCTCCCCTCTCTAACTCCACCAATATGTGTCTGAACAATTTCTAGGGATAGCATCCTATCCTTGTAATGTGTGAAATCATGGTTATCCATGCCCTCAAAACCCAACACATCATCAATGTCATCCACATCTATGGTAAATTCATGTCCCCTTATCCAATAGTTAATCTCATGCTCTCTTAACACAGCATTAGTATAAAACTCCCTGATTAGAGGGTCACATACCCCAGGTAGATCACTCAACAGCTTATCCCAACCTCTGCCCTCAAAATAGCTTGGAATGAAAGTGTCCTTCAAATCCACCAAGTCTAAAAATCTCTCATGGATAATAGGTGCCTTCAAGTAGTACTGAGTGTATCTCTCAAAATCTTGAGGAAACCTAAACTTTGTATTGTACATCTTCAATCTTTTGTCACCCCTTTTGGCAGTAGATTTCTTCTTTGTAGGAGTCATCTGCAAAACCATAGCAGTAAAACCCACAAAAATAGAGCACAATAGATGGAAACTCAAAAATTAGTTATAGGTTAACAGCATTGAAAAGAACAGAGATTTGTACCAACCGTTCAAACTATACTCAGTACAGAAACAATGTGACATGAGATAACCCAAAACAGATGAGCATAGAACAGTTTCATCACCAATTCTGAAACATAATACAGTATGACAGAGTGCACAGGAGCACAACATGAACAACTTAGGGTACCCATCCAAACACATATGTAGATATGCAATAGGTAAACTGTGAACCAAATACACCCACGAACAATGTATCTTACAAAAACCCTAAAATTTAAGCACAAGTCTCAAAGAGGAATCTCAATGGATGTGATAAACACAACACAAGACAGATCAGTCAACATACTCAAGGATAAACAGCAATCATGATAACAAGAATATATCACATCACATAAACAAGACCAACATAACCCATTTAATCAAACCCAACAAAATAACCTAAACCCATATCCAAATCAACACATATCCCAAAAACCAAACACCAACTCAAAAATCCAAGAAAACAAGGCTATAACCATGAAATATTTAGTGAAAATAAGAAAAACCCATACTTTTTTCTTGGAGTTTGAAGTTGAAATGGTGAACAGAATGGAGGTTTATGCGAGAAGCATGGTGAGTTTGAGAGAGAGAAGAACGAACAAGACAATGAACAGTCAGAAATGTTCGAGGGAAAAACTGAAAAGTTTTTAAAATTGTCCTTAAAGTGCAAAACACGGTTTTTTCGCGACTAAGTCAAGTCGCATTCAAGTCGCCAGAGTTAGTCGCTAGAACACTTAAAACAAAAATTTTGAAAAATTTTCTTAAGTGTTTTTCACGATTGGAAGTTCCACCCGCGAGAGAGTCACTAGTTGAGCCACGAACCTTTCGGTATGACTCTCGTGACTAGACCTCCACTCGCGAACAAGTCGCCACATCAAGTCGTGAGAAACCTAAAAACCCAAATTTTGAAAATTTTTCTAAGTATTTTTCGCAACTGAAACATTGACTTGCCAGTGAGTCGCGAAAACCTACTGTATGAACTCGCGACTGGGTGCATGCAACTGGATTGACTTGCGACCAAGTCGCCAATACAAGGCAACACTGTTTTTGAAAATTTTGAAAATTTTTTTGTAAAAACAAAATACTTTCCAAAAACAACTAAAATACTCAAAAATCTTTTTGTGTTTGATCAGCAAAAATTGAGCATGTAAAACACATTTAATCAAGTACAATCACACAAATAAATAAGGCATTCATTGAAAGTAGACATGTGTGATGTGTGTGGGTACAAAAAATGAAATAGTCTATAGTCTAATGTGAAGCTTCAATAATCAATTCAATTAAGGCATACACAATTAACACGAGGAAAAGTGACTTATCTCAATTATAGAAATATGCATATATGACCTCTCACAAAACTTGATGACTTGATAACATAACATTGAAGCTCATTTGGCACCAAATACAACATATCATTTGATCTTTTTGAATCATAACACCTCATTTGGAGATCGATGCTTGAAATTTTTGATATTTCAATTTGATGAGTTAGCCTTTGGCTTTTTGGGCAACATACATTTATTTTGAGTCGCTTTTCCTTTTTCCTAGTCAAATACTAGTATGTGCAACAAGCTTTTGCAGCTCATTATCTCTTTTCATTTGGAGATTTACATTTGTGAGCTCTTTAAGCAAAAACAATAAAATAAAGAGTGAGAAGATATATAGACACAAGTCTATGCATGTCTCAAGATCAACAAAACCATTGACTAATTATTCATGACAATTTTGAAGATCGATTTACAACAATCACATAGATTTCTAGATTTTTCCTATAATGATATGAGTGCATAGAGAACAGGCTATGCTCGTAGATGCACAAAGCCATTTGCACAAAGGTACAAGGCAAAACAAGTTTAAGACAAAAACTCAACAATGTTGATCAAACTTTTTGGATTTTCTACTTTTTATGTGTTTTTGGATTTTTTACACAAAAGTAAGAAAAGATTTATCAAAAACAACAACAATGTTTAAAGTAGAAACAAACAAACAAACAATTTTCAACTCAAACTGCAAAAACACATAACCAAGCATAGTCACATAATATAGGAAGTATTAATACATGGATATATAGTAATGCTTATGCATGAGTACCCCTCTTCACCCACACAGCATGTGCGTTTGGGGTGATATCCTTAGAGGATTAGGTACAAGAGTTATGGCTTTCAAACCTTCTAGTGAAGCTTTCCAAGCAGGTGGTGAATGCACCAATCATCTTCATCACATCCATCATTCCGGAATCATCATCTCGACCTCTTGATTGCTCAACAGCCCAAGTCCTCTTGTCATTTTTTGGTCCTTTTGACCTTTGATCACTTGCATTATTCAATGCTCTCAGCTTATGACAATTTGGTCTGGTGTGTCCTTGAATTCCTCAGTGATGGTAGAAATGTTGAGTTCTCGAACCTCTATGTGACTTTGGGAGTGATTTCTCTTGAGCCTTAGGTTTGACAATTGATTGATTAGGAGGTTTAGTCAAAAATTGTTGGTCAGTCACATTCCGCTTCTTCTCCAGCTTCACTTTCTCAACAATTGAAGTTTCTACTGCTGATTCCTTGGCTTTCACAAACTTCATTTCCATGGAAACTTTGACACTCGAACTGCTTTCTCCAGTGTATCCCAATCCGCTTCTGTCGGAGAATAGTTTTTGATGAGTAAGTACATCATCAAGCTTCTTGGAGGAAACCTGCTCTACTTTAACATTTGCTTGAATCACCTCAAGCTCAAGAAATTTTATCTTTGAGTAGGCTTCGGTCAGCTCTCCATTCAGCGTCTCCATTTCACATTTGGTCTCCTTGTATCGCACTAGAAGACTTCTATAACCTTCCTCTACCCTTTTCATCTTTTTAATGGCTGCGTTAGCCACTTTTGCATACTCACCGGTCTTCTCAGGGAGGGAATTGTAAGCCTCTTGTAGTCCCACTGTTCCTTCATCTTCCTCATCATCAGATTCCTCTATTATCCCTATTGACTCCAATTCAGAGTGCTCACCAAGCTCTTCTACAAGCACACTTAAGTCATCTGACGATTCACATGACCAATGGTCATAAAAGCGGAAAAATTCCCTTCTCCGTCACAACTTTCGTTCGAATTTGAATTGGAAGAGTCTGAATCACTAAGAGTCGTGGCATACACTTTTCCCTTCCCTCTTAAGTAATTGGGACACTCTTTCTTGACGTGTCCATATCCATTACACTTAAAACATGTGATTCCTTGAGAGGATTGAGACTCATTCCCATCTTTCCTCTTAAAGTCCTTTTTCTCCTTTCTAAAACTTGGGAATCTTCCCTTCCCAGCAAATTTTTCATTCTTCTTGAACTTCAAGAACTTTTGAAAATTCTTCACAAGATGATAGGGGTAAAGCTCCCACCAGACGCCGGCAGCCTGCACGGGCCAACGGTTCGATTCATGATGACGGACATACATGACGGGCGCCGGATCCTGACGACACGACTCTCAGGGGGCGACGGAACTAGTCATGGGGCACTAGGGCCCATCTTGCCATCTACGCTTTCCTGTGAACATGAGTCTTGTCGCGTACGCTACTATTTGGCCAGATGTCTTGCGCAGCACGATTGCCCCCAAAGGATATCTTGCCCAACACACTTGGCTGTCCAAGAGGTATCTTGTACCCCACGCCACTTAGGGGCAATTCTGGTAAAGTGGTATCTTCTCCAGCACACCTTGGCTAAGGGCTCCTACTACTACTATAAATACTTCCAAGCCCTCCAAAAATTGAGGTACGCATACTAAGACCCCAACTCTGGCACTCTAGAGTTGTGACCAATACTAACTTAACCATCGGAGGGTCGTTGGCCGGTTCCACGCCGGTACTTCCTTTTGAGGTTCTCCTCACCTATGCAAGTTAGTCCGAAGTACGTGAAGGCCCTGCAGCTTACTGAGTTGATTCGCGACATCATCACAAGATATGCCACATCTTTATCGGCCTCATCTTCATCCGATGAGTCGTGAGCTTGCACCTTCTCATTAATTGTCTTAAGATCAAGGGATTTGCTCTTCCTTTGTGATGGCAAAGACAGCTCATAAGTTTAAAGTGAGCCAATTAGTTCTTGAATTTTGATATCATCTAAGTCCTTGCTTTCTTCAATTGCGGTAACTTTTGCACGGAAGCTCTCTGGCAATGATCGAAAGATTTTCCTTACTATCTTTGAGTCCTCCATTTTCTCAACTAAGTTGAACTTGCCAATAACCACCTCATTCAGCTTGCCATAGAATGAGTCGAAAGACTCGTCTTCGCTCATTTTTAGCTCTTCAAATCGAGTGGTTAGCATCTGCAACTTAGTATCTTTCACCTTCTTGGTGCCTTCATACGTGGTTTCCAATATTTGCCACGCCTCCTTGGCAACAGTAACGTGAGATATCCTGTGAAACTCATCTAGAGATACACCACAAAAAATTGCATTTAAAGCTTTACTATTAGCGTTAGCTGCCGCAAGGGCCGCCTTATCCTAAATGGATTTAACGGCCTCCGGCCTAGTCCATCCTACATCTACAGCATCCCAAACAGTTTTATCAATTGGACACAAAAATGCCCTCATCCGGATTTTCCAAAAGGCACAGTTGCTACCATCAAAATATGATGGAGCATTTAAAGATTGAGACCGGTCTATCTCAATACAGGGTCAAGGATCGCACTAAGGTGATTAAACCACAGCAAGTGCACCCACTCTGATACCAATTGAATGTTCAGATAGTGTGAAAAACGTTTAGACCCCCAAATTACAAATTACCAATTCAAGCTTAATATCAAACAATGTATGTGCGGAAAATGAACATAAGCTTATAATAGAATTGATAGATAATCTAAATCAAATAAAATCACATCCACAGCAGAAATTAAATGGCAAAGATTAAGGGAAAAGAGATGCAAACACAAGGACAATACAACGATGTGTTATCGAAGAGGAAATAGAAGCTCTCGGCGTAAAATCTCTCCGCCGCCCTCCAAGCGGTCAATAATCCACTAAAGAATGAAGTTGGGATACATGAACAGCAGAAGACCCTCCAAGCCTAATCTACCTAGTGTACCTGAGCCCTCCAAGTTTCTTGCTCCAACGAGATTACGCCGAACTTTTGTCTTCTTTAGCTTACTAGATTCCGCTATAGCCCATAGCATCAACCAATATCAATTGGTCCCTTCCTAACTGCTTCTAAAGCACCAAATGGCCTTCTCACAGATATGGATAAGGTGAGAAAAGGATTTGGGTAATATACCTCTCAAGGATCTAACAATGGAGAGGGTGAGAGTAGAGGAATTTGAAGAGTCACTATGTAAAGATTGTGGATGAGTTAATCTTGTTTTTCTTTAGGGTTTTTCTCTCAAAATTCTCTCTGAAAGCTCTCTACATTTCGTGGGTATAAGGGGTATTTATACTAGAGTGAGAATGGAATGCGAAAAGTCAGTTTTTCCAAAACAGAGTTGGTTGGCGACTTGGCCTCGCGACTTAATTAAGTCGCGAGTTCAAGTCACGAGCTAACTGAATGGCCAGTCTGGACTTTTTGTCCTGTGGTGTTACAGCTGGCATAATGGTTCAGCTTCTCTGCATGCTTCACTCGTGTGCTTCTTCTGACGGCTTGCCAATCACGAGCCACCCGCGAGATCCAGTCGCGAGTCCCTGCTTCACTGCATAATCTTGAACATTTCTTTACACTTTCTCACACACTGCTCTTACATGATTCCCACCTAAATACAGGGTTTCTAAGTGCTGAAATACAAGCAAATTTGGTACGGAATAAAGCCAATAGAATGATTGATTAATTTCAACCTTACAGTTACAGAGAATATGACCTAAACTTTGATTCATTAATTAGTGGAGCCGTCTCATTTTTTTTGGCAGAGATAAATATGTTAATGTTTGATTATTTATCTCATCCACGTGCAATTCATTTGCCACCCTTACTCAGAAGTTGTTACGTTCTCTCACAGATTTAGTAAGGCATTGCTATAGTATATCTTCAAATTCATATTGTCAACATAAATGAATATCTATACGTTTCCCCAGTTATTATAATGGTGGCTGAAAATCGGTGAGTCTTAGGTATCTGATTATCATCCTGTAGCCATGAAGGTACATTTGTTCATAACATAAATTAGTTGATAGATAAATTCGGAAACAATATCTTGAATGCTCCATATTCCTAAACCATCATCTCTGTCACATAAAGTTTTAAACACAAAACATTGACTCTTTTATTTTAGTTTTCTCTTTTTCCTTTTAATGCTTGCATACCAATGCTTTACTTCCAGAGCTTTGTAGTATAAGTAATTTTTATTTTTTATAATTCAGTTGTTACAATAAATGGGGAAGGTGAATTTAAATTTTACTTCTTCTCATAAAAGAGACTAGACAATACAACTGAAATACAAAACCCTTCGACTTAATTTGTATATATATTTTTGAAATTACCTTTTAGAGAGATTAAGAAAATTGTTTAGTAATCTTATAATGTTCATGATGGGCATATACCCATGCTTTAACTTTTGAACAATGCAACTTCCACTATGCCTGCAACCTTCTAACCCTTGTGGGATTTAGTTAGTTCAAATAGGTAAGTATTTTATCTTAAATAAGAGATGTTGAACAAATTCCGCGTACATCAAAAATGAACATCATTGATGACTTAACCTAATAATAAATAACAATAACATAAAAGGAACGCTAAAGATTCAAATTCTATCATTTCTAAAATAAATAAATAAAAAATAAATAAAAAACTTGTTTATGTTCGTTTGTCTTGTAAACAAGCTAAGCTCAAACCCAACTGCTTGATTATTAAACGAGTTAAACTCAAATATAATAATGTTTTCGTGAGCAAACTCATGAATATAAGAGCTCGAAAAACTATATATATATATATATATATATATAATACTACATATTTTTATGTATACTTGTCTGAAAATTTATTTATATAGACTTGAAACTGAGTTGCATAAATTTGGAAATTGGTTCATATGATATAAAAGTATTAACTGTAGTAAAAATTCATAAATTTATGAATGGCTACAACATTTTAGTCATGATTTTACTATACATAGAAAAAGAATAAGTTAATCAAATAGTTCGTTAACAAGCTTAATCTTGCTCGATAAGTAAATGAACCAAACTTGAACATAAAATCTTGTTTGGTAATGAGTTCAAACTCAACTCGCGATTAAAATAAAATAAAATAAACAAACTTAAAATTTTAATACACAATTCTACTCAACTCGTTTATAGCCCTATAATAATGAGTAGTACTAGTGGGTCACACGCATCAATAGTGGGTAAAAAATCTCAATCTCTAACCATTGCACAAGTTAGCAACTTGTGAAATTGACCTGTTTGGTAGAAGAGTTTGAGTAATGTTGTTTGTATTTTTTTAAGATACGTATGAGTGAAAAAAATGTATGAAAAAGCTTGTAATATTGTTTAAAAACTAAAAATATGTGTTTAAGATACTTTACCAAATGGGGCAGTGTGGGATTGTGTGTCTCTAGAATTAAAAAAAAAAAAAAAAAGAATTAAAGCTAATTCGTTTAAAAACGAAAGAAGGGGCAATGACATCTGCTTGGAAAGTGTGTTATAATTGCAATCTGCCTTTATAAGCTGGTTATTACAGGTAGTTGGGTGCTTCCACCAAAGAAATTTAAAGGTATTAGTTAATGGACTCGGGACAGTTTGGGTGTAGCAAGTACCAAAGATTCATTACCATCGGGCCTTGTAGCCTAGTGGTACCCGATACCATGTGTATCTATAAGCTTGGGGGTTCTATCCCTCACAATTATCTAGCAAAAAAAAAAAAAAAAAAAAGAAAGTACCAAAGATTCATTGTATGGAATTAAACCAGCTTGGCTTTTATGGGCTTTGTTGTAGGAATGATAAATGGGTCCAGATTAATTTCATCACTGTACAAAATCAACACACCAGAAATGTCTCTCCTAAGATAATAGTTTTCCAAACCTTCTGCCCTTTACCATTTTAGGGCCTAGGGGACCCCAAGACCAAAATTTATAATGACCCGATTGATTAATCCTGGCCGTACACGTCATGAGGCAATAATACATGTGTTTGATTTTGAGGGGCCGCCACGGCCACCCATTGATGACAATCAATCAGGGCCAACAATTAACAGCACAAATATGTTTTCTGATTTTACGTAGGATTTTTTTACCAAGTAAAAATCTTGTGTGTTTCTGCTTTTTGTTTTTGAGCTCAGCTCAGCCATGTAATCTCAGAGTCCTTTTGTTTTCTGAATTAACCTGCTCACGGGCCCAATAATGCAATTTGAAATTTGGGCTTTGAAGAGGACCCCATCCAGCAAAGTGTAGTCACTTCGAATTAATTAAAAGCTGTACTACGTGTGATGTGTAGAAACTCTTGGATTGTACGCATGTGATTTTGTTATGGTTGTGTGATTTAATGGGTTAGCGACAGTATGTTTCGGCTTTATACATTGAAAAACTATGGACATACATCCATTTTCACATCCCAGTCCATAACGTACTTAATTATTAACTTGTGATTAGTATACTTAAATCCTCTTTATTTTACGATGTACTCATGGCGATTTTATGTATATGTGTTAACTGTGTTATAATCTAAGTCACAAATTGATATCCAAGTATGTTGTGAAAAATAAGTCTGAATTTAGTTTTTTTTTTTTTTTTTGTTAGGTGGATTGAAATACATTACATGAGCATCTTATTCAAAATAATTATATATATTTATATATATATATATTCCATTTTATTTTGAAATAGATTGTATCAAATAATTAAATTGATATTCTTATGTCAAGAGTTTTATAGTTCAATTAATACCTTCTGATAATTTTAACTGAGACGTTTAGAGTTTAAATCTCTAATCCTCCATTATAACTATCAAATTTATTTAAAAAGAAAGTAGTAGATGATTACTGATCGTCTTCTTTTATACAAAGAGGTAAATCTTTGCCAAAAATCATAGATGATTAATAAGTACTCATGGCAGTCTCACGTGTTGTTTATAATTAAATATAGCTTTAGATATAAAAATTAAGCCTCTAATCACACTTCATAGATGAGTGCCAACTACCCACTTACTATTCAAGAATTTTGAAATTGGAACTTCTCAACACATTACATATCCACAACAGTTGTTCTACCCGAATGATATTTTGCAATCACTGCCATTATATTATTCATGAACTTTCAATATCATCTTACTCCATCTTTGGGTGGAAAAACGAACAACCATTTTTATTTTCTGCTTAATAATAAAGGTTTTTATATTAGTGTCAATTATTACATGTGGATCGACCTCGAACTCATTTGAGATATTATTACTTTTGAAAAATATGCACTTGAGTTTGCATTATTTTAATTACAACAGTAGCAGATTACTATTGCTACTTGACAAATTTTTTAGACATATCGGATGGAGCAATTTGTGTGTGTGTGTGTGTGTGGGGAGTGCTAAAATAGCATTTTAACTATTTTGGACGCTTGAATGTGAATGCATGCTTTTATTAAGTGAGGATAGGGGAAGGGTTGCCAGAAGGCCCAGAACACACAGTCCATACTCCATACCCGGAGGAAAAACACAGGTTAATAACCAAAGGTTAAACACAGTCCTTAATTCTTCCGCTACACTATCCACGCTACACACCTCATTCTCATATGCCCTCATTTTTAGAACCCAGTATTTGTCTTTTTAAAGCTCTTACCAACAAAGTGAATTCTGTTCAAAGCTCTAAATGAAGAATTTCAATAACATAGTAGATCCACAACAAAATAGCAAGATTTTGCCACCATTCATTTCTATTGAATTTTTCCCTTTTTTGCTGAATTGTTTCTGAAAAATTGTTAAAAAGACTTGATAAAGTTAACTCAAGTAAAGATACCATCTTTTTTCTTGTTTTAAATGTAAAGATATAACAAAGAATCCTGTTTGAACTATGGATTAGTCCTCAGAATTCTCCGTTGCTTCTTGCTTCATCTTCCCAAGCTCCACAAGCAGTGTCAAAAGAGCCTCACACATTTCACAAGCATCAGGTTCACTAGGATTCTTCTTCCTTGATGAGTACACCATCCAGGCATGGTCAAGCTTCTTGTCTGGTCTGACTACGACTGAGCCTGGAACTTCAGCATCACGGCATGTCACTAGACCATCACTCTTCTCCCCATACCTGAGCTGCAAGTGGAGTGCACATACAGCCATGGCTGCAGATAAAGGAATCACTACAGGCACTTGACGTCCTGCTTGAACATTATCAGACTCCTCATTGCCAAAGTTGGGAAACGGAAGCCAGGGAAGTTCCGCATGGGCTATGTGAGTCATTGTGGCAAGGACACCAGGAGCTATACTTGCCTCAGAATGGAAGGAGATCAAAGGGATGTTTTCAGGGAGCTTGTGTTTCATGATGAACTCCTTCCGCTTCTCATATGTGAGATCCTCCAATGCCCTTATGTCACCCTATCATACATGATTGAAATATGCCATGATGAGAACCTTAAAAGGAAAACTGAAAATAACAAAAAATCATGTTATGCTGCAGGAAATTATCTACACTTCACCAAAACTACACCAAAGCATAATGAGTAACCTGGCCTGGACAAGAGGAAATAAAAGGAATGATGGAAAGTAAGAACTCAGTGAAAAATTGAAAGAAAGTTTGCACAAGAAAATTCTAACAGAAATGGAAGCAGGGTGGCGTATACCGATGTCTATGTTGCAGGAATGGAAATCTACACAAGCATGTCACGACCAAAGACAAAAAAAGTAATAGCATCTAACAATTCCCCATTGTGAAATTTAAGTTCTTCCTGCATGATTCTGAGATGATATCAAGCATAAATTATAGTTCTTTAGTCCTTTATTACATACATAAAGGATTACTACATAAGGCATCAAATTTCTTCTTCTTTTTTTTTTTTGGGGGGGGGGGGGGGGGGGGGGAAGAGAGGGAGTGAGGAAATGAATACCTTAATTAGCTTGCATATCAAGAACTCCATGATCTTCCAGGTTTCTTTGTCAGCAATCTGACCTTCACGGAGAATATCAGAAGCTAGAGGGGTGCCACCATAGGGACTCTGTACAAGTGCCAAACCAGCAACTTTGTCTTTCAAATCAGACCAGTAAACAGACAAAGCAGCTGCAGCATCAACTCCACCCTTGCTGTGCCCTAGCAGCATTACACGCTTGCCAGATCCCCAGTAGAGCTCCTCAATATATTGCTTCAGTTCCCATGCATTGTGATCAACTGATGCCTGCATACAAGAAAAAATATAAGAAACTAGTTGCCAAAAGCATTATTTTATGACTTATATGGAAACAAAAAGGTAATTGGAAAGGAAGAAGAATTAAAAAAATATGAGAAGTGACATGACAAGAGAACCAGTCATTAAAATAAGAACAACACCACCAGCAATAAATGAATTAAGTAGAAAATGAAAATTTCATGCTTGTACCAAGTAATCATTCATTTCATACCTCACTATGAATTTTTGCAATATGACAAGCTAGACCCATCTTTGAAAAGAATCTTTTAGCACCCACAAAATATAAGGGACCATGATTACTAAAGAGGCCTGCCAGATCATAGTTCCCATTAAAAAGGGTTTAAACATGCAAAATGTAAATGAATAAAAACCAAACACTTGACAAAGGGGTGAGGGATCTTCTCTTACCAGGAATTAGTAGATAAACAAATGAGTTGGGTAGTTTGTGCTCTCCATTTCTGGGAGTATAGAATAAAAAAACTTACCAAAGTAACAAGATATGTAGTTATACAAAACCAATATAAGTATATTTTATTGAAATTTCAAACAACATGAAGAAGGAAAAGGAATCATGAAGCATATAAGTTTACTATTTTAGAAGAAGAGAGGGGGGAAGCCCTAGTGTTACGATTCAAACATACATGATCATATCATTGATGTCTTTTGGGTAGCAAGATGATGGAAAATAGTGTTTGCAAACTCAGCTAAGCAGATGACATAAAACTATTTGCTCACAGCAGATTGATCAGTAACAGAATTTGGACAAATATTAAGCAACTTCAACAAGGTTTTATCCATTTGAGCCTAATAAAGAAGTTTTTTAGATGACAAATATATTGGAAAAAACCTACTATTCTAACACATCTCCAATAAAAGAAAACGAAAAGATTGACCAAAAAAATATCAATTAAGTCCACAGTAATCAAAAGAATGCCAGAGATAAAATGCATAGAAGAATCATAACCAACGCAAGTCCTCTCCCTTCCCCTCTCTGGGGCAGGGGCAGGGGCAGGGGCAGGGCCAACTATAGTGGGAAAGAAGATATAGATTTAGCATGATACCTTATGCCTGCAAGCAATTCCAAAAATCTTGCTGTACCATCCTCCACAGAAGCCATTCCAGGTGTGCATTGCAACCATCCAATATCATCAGAAGAACCACGCAAAGTTGTACACACTCTAGATGTAATGCTGAAGATAATTAAAAAATGTTGAATGAGAACCAAATTAAAAACCAGACAAACGTATAAGCAAATAATTGATAATTCAAAGTAAATATAACATCAACTGGAATAGAAACTAAAGGGGACCATCCACAGATTCTTCTATGGCACATGAACCCATGAGTTCATAGTTAAAATCTACTTCTTTTACCTCTGAACTTGAACTTGAATGCATCTCAAGTAAGAGAAAAACTGTTTCCAGGAGAACAATGACAATCTCCAGGCAAACTGTAAACTGGACAATGGAAGCATCAACCTACACCCAGATGAAGCAACTAAAGATGAAGATGGCCAAAATTTGCAATCAAATTATTAAAGAGCTGCAATGCCATTACAAAAATCCTACCTTATATTGCACCATATGGTGGTTACCACTTAATAGTCTTAAACAGAGGGTTGCCACACAAAAGTACTTGGCAGTCAACTAATCATGAAAAGGAACTAAACATTGTCTTGTTTAAGAAATACTGAAACAAGGAGGTAGTACAAAGAATGTAAATCATTTGGTTCATTTAAAAATACCACCCACACTGATTGTCAGAATTTCAGATTTGATCAAATTGGCTAGACTATGACTTAGATATGCATGGTTGAATCTTATAGATTGGCATCCTTTATAATCTTAATGGAAAGAAAGTTTTTACCCTTGGAAAAAAATAGGGACACCCCTATAGTTGTAATTGCTTTCCACAACTTCAGATCTTGCATTCACAAGCAATTCTTCCCTAAGTCCTGATGTTCTTCCTTCCAGGACTGTAGGGCTTGAAATGGAATTGCAAGGTTTAGAAGACGATGAACATCCTTCAGAAACAAATGTACAAATGCTGTGGCAAGAACATCCTGGATTCCGTTCAGAAGAAACGACCCCCAAATTTTCTGAGCATCTAATGACATCTCTAAATACAAGATCCTCTGCAATAGCAGCATGCCCAAATGCAGCCATTATGTTCCAAAAACATGGATGTTAACAGAACTTCAATGAACTACAAAACATCCTACATTGTGAAGGCATAGATGTTTTGATGACAAGAACAATGATCTCCAAAATAACACATTTGTTAAACAAATAAGTAACTCACCAATAAATTGAATGAATCGACGACTTATATAACTAGTTAGTGTCAAGAGGCAGGTGAAAATATCATCCATTAACGAGTGAAATCCGAGAGTATCAATAAGAAGACTAGTGTTCTTCACAGCATCACCATGGGCCTGATACACTAACCTCTATTAGATTTAGAGAACAAGCTCCCACATCAACTATATTCCTATGAGCTAAATGTGAACAATGCAAGTTTACAAGTTTGATCCTGAGTGATCCCTTCTTCACTTACTAAATGGGTAAACCTAATGTGGGATACACAAATTTCATTTTTGAATATATTTATTACTATTTTTTTCTTTTTCCAAACAGATAGTATTTATTATTGATAAGGGGCCAAACAAGAATGAATCCCTTTGGTCAATGCGAACCCTACTCCACGGGCTGAATGGAAACCATCCATAGCAGTTCATTTAAAGCAATTTTGAACTAAAGCAAAAAAAAAAAAAAAAAAAAAAAAAAGCAATTTTGAACTTTGAATCTTTTTAAATAAGGTGTCTCAGCATCTATCCACCGTCAGATAACATGTTATTGGTGTCATCAAGTTGGTTTTAAATTTTAATAACAAAAAAATGACAACGCAGACACAAAATAAATGATAAAGGGCAGAAAATTTCTTACCAAATGCTTTTTCTGATGACCATGTACTTCTAGGAGGAAACCATTACTTGAAAAATGTCTGACCTGATGTGACTTGAATTAAAAGAAGAAAAGAATAAATACATTAATGACACCACAAAATGAAACATCAAGATTTCTCAAGGTAAAATACTTAGTTATGCTTGCTTATATACAAGTACTCACTGTTGAAGGGATATGAGATATTTCCTTTTCGATATGTACATCTCCCATGAATTCTCCAACGCCCGAAATCCTGAAACTACATAATTAACACAATTCAGAGTTGTGGACAACAATGCAACTCCAACCCAAGCTGAAGCATACATAAGGAATCTCTAAAGAAAACACTCAAAAAGCTAAATAATAATAAAGGAATCAGCACCTAGGATGAGTAACTTATAAAAGAATGGAATGGAAATGAAGAGAATAATATAGAACAAAACAATCTTGTTTGGATGGACAGGAATAAAAAATAATTAAAATCAAGATAGAGACTTTTAAAGAAAATAGAACTATCTTCAAACTTTGATATAAAAGGGATTTTTGGAGGCGGGGTAGGTCTTAGAATGAAATCTCACTGAATAAAAAGTTGCAATGCATCATTACTTATGCTTTATGACTTTATATTTCAAATAAACCGATGAAAAGATGTCAAACCAGAGGAATGGGAGAAATGAAATGGCCTCTTTCAAATTCAAGGACTGAAATGTTTGAACCCTTTCATATCTCATAGAACATTCAGCTTAAAGCAATATCAAAATGACCATATGCCTCTTTGGATCAAAACAATCATTCCTCTATCACTATCACTATCACTATCACAGACACAGAGAAATCAGCTTCAAACACATTTCAGTTCCCACATTTACCTAGAAAGACCAACAATTGAATCAAATTTAGTATATAACAAAGTATACCCAGATGAGAAAATTAACAAATAATTTGAAAGAGGCATTAGAAGGGAAAAAAAAGAAAAAAAAAAAGGCTAATTTATTAGCTTAGCATAGACATGCAAATAAAGATGTGAATGACTTACACTGTCAAAGTTCAAATTTTTAAGCCCAACACTAAAAGAGAGATTCAAATCTGCAGAACCCAGAAATCGGTTATTCATCAGAACCAAGCCAATTCAAATTTATAGAGGGGGAAAAAAAAAAAAAAAAACCCGTAAATGTTATTTCCAAAAAAGTTTGAAATTTCAGATTAAAAACAAACAAAAGTAAATTAATTTAATGAAAAAGAAATCACAAAAATAAAAAATAAATGGGAACTGTACCAACCGAATGAAAAGACAGTGATGTGGGAGTGGGAATGGAGCAATAGATGATCATTGAACATTATCCAATAGCTTTATATTTTTTGAACGAGTCTGCTATATATGGCCCACCTAATTAAGTGATTTTTTTTTTTTTTTTTCCAATAGCAAGAAAGTTCACTTCGAGTTAAGTTCACTTTGAAGTTTCAATAGCAAGAAGGTTTTTCTCTCTTTAATTTCTTTTAGTTTATCCTTTTGTTTGGACTGATAAGAAGTTGATTAAATTAATCAGATGAGGTGTTTTTTTTTATCAGAAAAAGACAAGCTTTCAATTAAATGGGAAAAATCGGTGGCTCGGAACTGAGACAGTGAAACCAGAAATTGAGGCCGTCCTCCCTAGTCCCTCTCCTGAAGCGGTGAGGGTGAGGGTGAGGGGACATATTGGAAAGAGGGTTAGGCATGTAAAATTACAAATTTAAAAATTCTTAAATTTTAGCTAAATTAAAAAAAAAAAACAATTTTTTTTTTATGATTCTATACACGTTTCACACCTACAATCAGCTTACTATCATCATCTAGTAATACAATTTTATCTGAATTCTATCAATCTCAATCCTTATGCTCCGTATTTTATGCAAATTCAAAAAAACAAAAAACAAAAGCTCGATCTTTATTACGTTAACTTATAGGTCTGTTTGGATACCGCTTATTGTTAAAAATTGAAAATTGAAAATACCGTAACAAAATAATTTTTTAATGTGTTAATAGTGACGTGAGACCCAGTTTTAAAATTGTTTCATTAAAAAAAGTAATTTATGAGTCCGTTGAATAGTGCGCGGAACCCATTAAAAACAAAAACGCTAAGTCTGGAAAATGCAAAACACGCTTCACAAACTCAACCTATATATATATATATATATATATATATATATATAATTGTTACATTAAGAGACAATAAGGAGATGATTGTAAAGGAGGCTAACGATCCAAGTAGAATTAAAAAAAAAAAAAAAAATGTAGGCTACTCAAATCTTTCTTTTTGTTATTGACATTTGAGTTATTATTATGTGTTGTGATTGATGTGGGTTGTGATCCTCAATCTTAGTTTTATTTATTTAAGGCAAAAATACTATTTTGGTCCCTATATTTTGAGGTCATAATCACTTTGATCCCCACTATTTTAAACTTACATTCAATTTGGTCCCTATAGTTAACTCACTAACAAAAAATGCTTATGTGACAAATAATTTGTATAGTTGGCATGTTTAATATTAAAAAATTGAATCAGATGATGATGTGCTTAAGTTTAAGTGGTCATGTCAGCGCTTAGATGGCAAAATAAAAGCCACATCAACTTTTAAAAATATTTTTCTTTTCTTTACCAATTTTTTCCGTTTTATATTTTTTCTTCTAATTTTCTCACAATTTTCTTAAATGGTGTTTTCACTTTTATTTTATTTTCCAATTTGGTGGTGGTGTGTAGGTGAAGAATTTATTTGGAAAAGATATGATATAATTGGGTAATGCTAAATGAGAAAATGTGAGCAGTAATTGGGTTATGGCTCTACGAATGAGAAAGGTTTTTTAGTAAACTAGTAAGTTTCCCAAGCAATGCATGGATAATTTTGTAATATTTTATGTAAAACAATTTTGAAGAATGTTATACATATACTATAATAAAAAATAATCTAAATTTGAGTAAAGAAATATATACATTTTGAGATGTTAAAAATTAATTTAGTAGCTTCATTGTATATTTGTAGCCTTCTCAAGGTAAGTTTACTTAAAAAAAGAAAATCATGAAACCAAAAATAAATGCAAAAGAGTAACAGGACAATGAAAATCAACTAATCTGTATTGTGTTCACATATTGCATACCATAAAATAAAAGTATGCCCAACTCTCTTCTAGCCTTCCACTCATTGATAGTGCGACATTAAGATATGATGTGAGTAAATGCACAGGCATGTACCATATAAATGATTTAAAACCATGGTTAAAAAAAATTACTCGTAGAGATTTCAGTGGCTTGATGATGGTAGGAGGCCAATATGAAAGAGATGGTGGCCCCTCAGATTCCTCTCTCTCTCACAAATGCTTTGTTAAACTCAGGACTTTTTTTTTGATAATAGTGAAATAATGTGTTTCATTTTAGTCCACAACATTTTCGTGTTTCTCTGTCTCTCTCTAGTGCCTTATCTGGTAAGTTATTATTATTAGTCTTTAATTATTTTTTTTCTTTTGTTTTTAATACTAAAATGGTAGGTATGCTCAAAGACATGAAAAAGAAAGAAACATGTGGTATAAGCTCAAACAATCAATGAGAGATTAATGAGAGCAATACCTCATGCGGAGTGCACGATGTCTCCTCTTTTATATATATATATATATATATATATATTGAATTGATTGGTAAGTTATTATTATTAGTCTTTAATTATTTTTTTTCTTTTGTTTTTAATACTAAAATGGTAGGTATGCTCAAAGACATGAAAAAGAAAGAAACATGTGGTATAAGCTCAAACAATCAATGAGAGATTAATGAGAGCAATACCTCATGCGGAGTGCACGATGTCTCCTCTTTTATATATATATATATATATTGAATTGATTGGCACTATAATAATTTATAGGGAAGAAGCCTTTTCCTGCAATCTTTTAGCTTATTTAAATAGCCATATGATGTTCTTGAGTCTCAAGGCATCCCTCTTTCTCTGTCATTTTCTTTTTTAAATTTTATTTTATTTTTTTTTTCTGGGTTCTGTTTGTCTAAATATTCCAAGCTAACATTTATTAAGGAAAACAATTAGATTGTAAAATTTTTTGTTCTCATCATCCGTCCGTCACTTGCGTGCTGGTTTAATAAGCATGATGCCCCTGCTCTCATGCTTGCAAAGTTGATTGCCCTGTTAAAGGAAGTCTCAGTTTAGCACCCAAAAAAAAAAAAATATCCTAAAAATTTGGCTGTGTTTTGCTTTCTGTTTGGTTTGTTGGAAGTCACTGGGTCATCAGGAAATGTGGCATGACAATAAATCAATATACATAATGCTGAATATAAAAGTTCATTTCGCCCAAATTCAGTTTTGCAGCCAATGTTGTCTGCTGCATGTAAATAGTATCTACATGTACATGTGTGTTATTGGGTATGCTGATACACAAAATAAATAAATAAATGCAGCTTTAAAACTACTTGCTAATTTGCAGAGACTCCAACTTTAGAAATCCTACGAAGAATTTTTAATTCGCCATTCTTACCCAGTGCATCCATCATAAAGTTGAAACTTTAGGAGGCTGTGGAAGCGACTATAGCAGCTAGTATTTAAATTTAACATGAGTTTTGGAGGATTGTATATGCGCAACTCCACTTTCACTTGCTGCATTGAGAACTTATTCTAACAGATTAAGATCCTTTTCATTTGTTTTAAAATGGAGAGGGTACATTCCATGGTGAAGATTTAGTTTCCACGCATCTAAGGTGTACATGGCAGTAAACGAAATGGTAACCGATTTTAAATTATGTGGCATTATATTCACTTCTATGTTTGTGAACTACAGTGTCTTCATCAATAGACCATCTCTATTTTAAAATCATCTAACATGGTTTACTATCAATATAAGAGAGAACACCGGGTTTAATGCAGCAAAATAAGAGGAATGGAAGTACTTGAATGATCAAACTAGATGCTTATGCTTGCAATAGAAAACTGTAAAATAAAATAAACTGCTGCAAGTTCATATCGTCTTCAGTGATTTAAGTAGGATTGAGTCAGATTTAGGTTCTCTGGTATGTCCTTATAAATTCTAAATGAAATATAAATATTAAGTCAATTAAAGATTCATTTGGTAAAAAGAGCTGGGCAATTGAAAATGGTAAGATACCACGTATTGGTCTGGTGGAATGCAGGAATTTTTTTTTTTAAATAAAAAATTCTGAATCTCACTAAAAACATTGTTACAAGACACATACAAAAGCATCATTGTGACAATCCATTTACAAGTGATCCTCATGTTCCTTCCCAATGCAAACAGAAACTCTTTCTATAGCTTCACAATAAGGATGTAAAAGGAGATGGTAATTAACAGCCTCATTCCCATTCATGGGTTACGGGCTAGCATCTCTATCTGTGCTCTACATCCTAAATGCTTATAAAAAAACACACATCATTATCGAAGATTTATCTGGAAAACTCCGTTATACCAAATTGAATGAAGAGTCATGTGGAAAAGATCATACTTCAAGGGCTTAGCATGCCAGAGAAAATGCTTTTGAACCTTCCTAACCCCAAGTTGCATCTGAAGATACTTCTCTTCTGGTATTGAAAGTAGTATGCCTTTCAAATTGGGAATGTCTTTCTCTGCAAGAATTAATGAGAATGCTCCCCAATCCAAAACCTCAAAAAATGGGGGCACAAAGTTGTCAGATATAATCACAGGCACGCACTCATAAAAGATGGCTTCAACCACACGTGGGCTGTTCACCTCATAACCCTTGGGGCAGATACAGTATTTGCTACTCTTCATGTGCTGGATGTTATTCATTTTGTATGCAACACCAGGAGACATTGGACCAAATATCTTCATCTTGGGGTCTTTGTCCTTCCAGTATTTCAGCAAGATAGGACGCAAATACCCGTGAATATTCCCAGCATAGAAGGCTAGAATGTGCCTCTGAGATGGTGGTTTTCCTCCAAGATCCCTAAGAGGATTTCTGGAAGAGATACGTCCCTTCCTATTTTGAAGCCTGCTGTCACATCAGCATTGCAGAGGGCTTTTATGGAATGTTCCATGTGATGCCTTGTCTCGTATGGAGCCTATAAGAGTCCAATATTAAATCATATTAAATATACATGTGCAAACACAAACTAACACACAAACACCCATACTGTTTTCAGTTGATTTCAAATAGACTTAAAGTGGTGTGATATGAGCTACTTTAGTATACAGTATACACAATGGTTGCATAACACGCTATATACATAACTGTTTTGAAAAAAGTTCACCAGATCAGATCTCCACATTTTAATGATTAAAGCAAAGCGAATACTGTGATTTGGTATTGAATTGATACAATGTGATGGGAGATGGTTGACATTAAAAATGTCATCATCAAATTGTCAAACTTAGACCACTTCTATATTACCATTCAACTATCTTAGCACAATAGTGAAAGCATGAGAAAGGAAAGTTAAACAGCAAGCATACCCAGTCATGACAGGCAACAAGAAAATGATCTGCTCCACCAGTTCTGTTCCAGTAAGGATATTTTGCTGCAATGTTCTCAGAGTAGTCTTTCAAATATTTCCGTAGGTTTGTCCGGTTATGAGAGTTATGTACATAAAGGGAGTATTCCAGCATCCGCGAACTAAATGGCATATAAAACAGGTGAGCCTTTCGAGGGTCCTTCACAACAAAACGCTTATTTCCCTCCATCAATTTCATAAACCATCCCTCAGAGGCATATAATCCTTTTAGTATTGGTTGGTGAAAGATGGGTTTGCTCCCATCCCTGTAGACATACACTTTGAGTGTGCGTTCAATAAGTTCATAACTTCTGAAAAAAAAAATCGAATGGAAGTTTGAAAATGAAACTCATTTTTAAAAAGACCACCATCAGTAGGCTTAACTTGTTTTCAAAAAGCTGGCTGCAAGATTTAGGCACAGATATAAAAGAGCTGTCAAAAATACAATTGCAGTTCAACATCTGTTAATGTCAAGAAGCCTGAACAGAATCAGCTGGACCCCCTTATTTCACTGTACTGAGTCTCTTTTATCAGATTTGGTTATACATTTGGTGAAATTTGTATAACAATAAGTTTACCATGATATGGCCACTGCATATATGACTGACTAGTATAGTTGTGTTTCTTTGGTGTTTTATCTCTTCTCTTTCTACATCTAAGCAATGTCCTAAAGTAATATTCATTACACATCATTCATGAAAGTAAAGCATGTACAAAGTGATGATAACCAAAACTTTTGCCAGAACCCATTTATTAAAATGTGAAATTACCTTTCAACCTTAAAATTTGTATCAATCCGATACAACTAAATTAGGCTTACTTTTTGAACATGGAAACATTTCGAAAGAGAGGAGCGTAAAGTTCTGGATCATTTATTGCAACAGGTGCATGCTCAATCTGTGACTTTGCAGCTACTATTTCCAGGTCACGTACAGAAGACCGTCGTGGTCTCTACAAAATCAATTAGAAGAAGTAAACGTTTCCTGCATAGAACTAAAGTTTTGGGTGAAAAGTTTAATTAAAAATAAAAAATATTCATTACCATTGAACGTGAAGAAGCTCGGTGCCTCACTAGTATGCGGTTCATCTCATATATTGATGTTATCAACTTTGGTGGCATGTTACACCTCAATTTCTTCTTTGCAGTACTATTCGTCATTACGGAATCATTTTTCAAAATTGCACCATCACCCGGCCGAACAGCAGAACCGATTGAGGAGGTTGCATTTGATACCGTGTTCTCTAGATAGGTGATGGTGATTGGTGAAGCTGTTACAGGAGGTGCCAATGGAAGAGACTGGGTGATTGTATCTATTCCCTCATATTGTTCTGAAGCCAGACTTGTATTCACTTCTATATTTTTGCTCATAGAAACCCCATCATTTGGTTTCACAAACTGCTCTAGAGAAACACCATTTCTACCTTCATTTGCCTCATCCAGAACTGAAATATTTTCCTGTTTTTTAACACTATGCAACGCTAAACTCTCATTGTTATATACAAAAACCTCAGATGGAGAACCGCCATTTAAATTTCCATCCACAACACGTTCACGACCATCATATATGCCTTTCACTTCAGATGCAAAACCGTTCTCTATATCAATGGCCTTGTGATTTACCCCACCACCATGCCCAATTTTTCCTCCAGCATCAGGATTATCCCCATTTTTCACCACCCCAACTAACATCAAATCAGTACTAAACTCCAATGCATTAACCATTAATGGATAATGAACCATCAAAGACTTGGCAGCAGAATGTATATTCAGAAAGCTACTTTCACCACCTATCGGAACCTCATCATCCGACAACAATGACCGCATAGCTTTCTCATATGGAAGCAGCAGGGACTGAAACAATAGATAAGTAAAAGCCAATACCACCACCATGAAAACCCATCTCTGCTTTTTATTGTGAACTAGCTTATGAAACTGAAATGAGTCCATCCCAGGCAATGCACATGCAGCCACAACCCAATTAAATATAGTTTGCTACTCATATCATTTTTTGCCAAAATTATTTCAATCTTCAATCTCCCTTTGTCCAATGCTGCTTAAGTTCCCAGAGCATTAAAATTCAGCCACAAAGCACAAATGATTTCAATCTACAATCTCCTTTTGTTTAATGCTGGTTAAGTTCCTAGAGCAGCCACAAAACACATAACCAAACACCCTTTCCCCACCCCAAAAAAAGAAAACCAAATTATGGGAATATTAGATAGTTAGAGACAATAGAAAGAGCAAAATGGGAAAATTGACAAACTCAAAACCAAATTGAAGCAATAGCTCATTAGCTCAAGCTCTAGCTACAGTTCAAGTTTAATCCAAAAAATTCAATGATAAAGCAGCAAAAAAAGAAAAAAAGAAAAAAATTTGAACTCACCTACGCTGTAACAACTCTGCATGCACTGGACTGGAGAGTTAAGACATACAAAGTTAAGTTCTCTCATATGCCAAACAGAAAAATAAAATAAAATAAAATTTAAGCTTGAGAATTGCCTCTTGGAGTTAGAAGAGAAAAGAAAATTGAACCAATAAAGAAAGAAACAAATAGTCATAAAAGTTTTCTGACCGCCATTATTGATGATGGCCAAAAAGATTGCCTATCTCTCTCTTTTTTTCTATTACTCCTATTTATTTAGTTAGCAATTTTTTTTTGTTTTATTTATTAATTTTTTGTTTTTAATTTCAAAAGAGTGCCACTAACTCTAAGGGTAGGGTGTCCATTTGGGTTAGCGTGTCGAGTTTGTGTCGTATCAAGGTAGGAGTATTTGACTAAGTGGCTCAACCCTAATCCGACCCATTTAATAATTGTGTTATGATCTTTCAACCCTAACCTGACCTGTTAATAAGGCGGGTTGACCTAATCCAATTCATTTGACACGCTTAATAAACAAGTCATATTGGGTTGATACAAATGTAATATAACTCATTTCAACCTACATAATATTAAAATAACATCCATATAGAAATAATTTTTTTACATCTCAAAAGTAGTGCATACACTTCAAGTCTTCAACCCACATTCAAAATAATATAGTTCAACAAAAATATAACATTCATCTAGAAATAAATTCTTTACACTCTAAAATGTCAATCCCACTCTAGATTGAGAGTGGGATTGACATTTTGCGCAAGATCAAGTTTATTTTGTTTGGAAATACAAGACTTGACTTAACATGGGTTTGTTCAAATATTTTGCGAAAAATTGAAAAAATTATCAAATAGTTAGTTATTTTTTCATAAAAAGTTTCTGAAATTGGTTTATTAAAGTAAAATCCTATTAATATTACAATTTTCCTAGATAATTATTGCATATAAAAAAAATATTTTTCAATATTTTTTACAAATTGGTAAATTTTTACTAGTTTTCATTTGAACCAATTATTAACATAACTTTTTTAAACCCATGTCAACATGTCTCGAACTTTTTGTTTATGTGTAAACCTTTTCATTTTCATAAAGCCACAATTATTTTGTTCTGATTCTTTTTTATAAATTGACAAAACTAGTAAAATATATTGGTTTGCATAATCAATTCTTGTAGCTTAATTAGCATCTACCATGTACAAAGTATTCAGGGGTTTAAAAAGAAAGGATTCAAGTCATGGGTTTAGTAGCATGTTATAACTATTTAAAAAAAAAAAAAAAAAAAAAATCCAGTCTTGACCATTTCTCAATGATTGAAGTTAATTTGCACTATTTAATAACACTATCCATTATTTAAATGCAAACTCTATCCAGTAGTCAATGGACATGAGGGTCAAGGGTCTAATGAGATCAGTGAAGTTTTCATCCTTTTCTCATCGTTTTTTTTTTTTACTTGGCCTGACCGTCTATAACATTATATGGACTCTTTACAATATTCAAACGATTACCAGCTCATGACAGCAACAAAATAACGAGCAGAACTCATTTTATTTAAGTTCTATCTTGAACATAATATCATGTATAACACAATGCACACATTCAATTTTCCACATTATGAATATGGTGTATCATTGACATACCCTAGGCCCAGCCCAAAGCTACAGGTGTACCATTTAGGGTATGTATCAGAACTCACTCATTACAACCAATCTGGATTCTGGGAACCTAACTAGATAATCAATAGAAATACCAAAATTCACTGATAGAATCACATTGGAGCTAAGAATTTATATCCAATCCACCAGTGGCTGCATTGTGAAAATATGAGTTAACAGGAGTATAGCAACAAGCTTTTAACAAAATTGATCAAAGAGTAGCAACCAAGAGGCAGATTACACAAAGATGGTGCTCATGCCATAAGCTCTATGTAGATTTCAACTGTCAGTTTCATTTGGATCACAATGGCATAGAAGTGGTTGTATTGGCATACTTGAGTTACATCCCATGTTTCTGCATTTTGTCTTGTTTTGCCCTGGTCTTACCAGTTAATCTATAATTGGGCTTATCTTCTTTCTTTTCCAATATCAAGAACTCTTGTCACACTATCCTTTGGTGTTTATCTGAAAAACTCTATTGTACCATACTGAGTGAAGCACCATATGAAATAAGTCATACTGCACAGGCTTTTTGTGCCAAAGGAAATGCTTTTGCACCTTTTTTACTCTCGACTGCATTGCAAGGTACTTCTCTTGTGGGATTGACAACAGAATGTTTCTCAAATTTGGGATATCTTTCTCTTGAATAAACACTGAAAATGCCTCCCAGTTTAATACCTCAAAGAAAGGAGGCACATAATTATCGGAAATTATGACTGGGACACATTCATAAAAAATGGATTCAACTACTCGAGGTGTATGAACCTCATAACCCCTGGCACAGATGCAGTACTTGCTGCTCTTCATGTACTCCCTATAGATTTTCTTGCCTTCGATATCATGTGGCATTGGACCAAAAACTTTCATATCAGGTTCTTTATTTTCCCAGTACTGCAGCAGGATTGGTCGAACATAACCATGCATGCCTCCTGCAAAGAAGGCAAGAATATATCTTTGTGAAGGAGGTCTACCTCCAAGATCTTTTACTGGGTCCTCCACAGAACGTATATATGTAACTGGCAGAGTAGTGTCCTTCCCTATTTTAAAGCCTTTCACAACATCGGCATTGCAAAGAGATCTAATGCAATTACTCATATGCTGCCTTGTGACCTGGGAGGCCTGAAATTTCATATGATACATTAATTCATCTATTAGTCAGAATATTAAGAGGCTTCATTAGGATCAGGCTTAGCTAGAGGATAGCAGGGAACAATTCAGTACTGCTCATGCTTATCATAATTTTCTTAGTAAACCAGAGGTATATCTGGGGGCCTTCATTATGTTGGAAGTCTTACACAAAATTTTCTATTAGCTAAACATTCCAATTAAGGCATAATCTGTAAAGCAGGTAAGGTAGCTCATGGCTTGAGAAGTAATTTTGACCAGTGCTGGTCATTGCTCCCAATCAAATGTCCTGCCTAGACCAAACTACAAGGTGCATAAAATGAGCAAGCCATGGCCCAGAGCTACTTCTCCTTACAACAACAATCTCTCCATATACAATATTATCCAACAAAACTATAAAATATAAATGATGCACAGAAAGCATACCCAGTCATGACAAGCAACAAGAAAATGATCTACCCCACCAGTTCTGTTCCAGAAACGATATTTTCCTGCAATTAAGTCTATATAGTTCTTCAGATGTTTCTCTAGATCCTTCTGACCGTGTATATTTTTATCAGAAAGTTCAGTCCTCAGCATTTGTGAACTAAAGGGTAAGTAAAACAAGTGAGCTTTTCTGGGGTCCCTCACAACAAATTTTTTATTTCTCTCTATCAGTTTCATAAACCATCCTTCTGAGGCATAAATTCCCCTCATCCGTGGCTGATGAAATATAGGCTTTTCTCCTTCCCTATAGATATAAATTCTGAGTGTATGTTCCATCAAGTGATAACTCCTGCAAGTTGGACGTATAACATATTTAGCTTGGTTAATTTCAAAGGATGAACTTATAAAAAGAGGGCACAAGACAACTTGTCTCTTCAGTCAATAAGTACAATCAGGTGGTGCCTAGTGATTTTTTCAAGTAGTTTAGAAAATTACCAACATTTTTCAATGGATTGAAAATTATCAAGATGTCAAAATATAAATATTCGTTCAATTATAATTCAGCATAGTCCTTGGAGTTGTAAAGGAAGGATTGATTCATTGACATAAATACAATTTACAGAGGTACATCTGTCATCGGTGGTCTTCATTCTTCAAATTGTATATAAAAAAAATAAATAAGTCAGTAATAATTATTGAATGAAATGGAAGAACCAGTCTATGGGAACAAGACTCTTTTCTGCTAAGTTTCTTCTTCTTAAGCCTATAATCAAAACTATTGAATGAAATTATTGGTTTCTCAGTGCTTGTCACAGATATTGTTGGTCTTATGGGCCACAAACAGATAATGCTCTGAGTTTAAGAGAGAGCCCTCCCACCCCAATACAACAACAAAGCCTTAGTCCCAAAATTTTTGGGTCAACTACGGATCCTCAATAGATTAGTTCAAGTTGGCCAAATATATTTTTTTCCTACATTCCATTCTATTATATTCGAAGTCATAGCCTCTGTTATTTCCTTAATTCACACTTCCTTTTTAACAACTTCAACTAATGTTATTTTTGTTGTTCATAAAAAAAAAAAAAAAAAAAAAAAAAAAAAAAAAAAAAACCCAATGTTATTTTTGGTCTTCTTCTACCTTTTTTTGTTCTCTTAACTTGAATCAATTCACTCTTTCTTATCGGTGCATTAATCTAGTTTACAACCAGTCATAAAGTATTAGTCTGGTTTAAACATCAATGAATCTGTATGCCTAATTCACAAAAATTTAAGAAAATTAGGCATAATAGAAAATACTATATACTAAACATATATAAATAAAAATGAATATACCTTTTAAACATAGAAACATTTCGAAAAAGAGAAGCATAAAGCCCTGGTGTATTCCTTATCACAGGAGCATTCTCAATCTGTAATTTTGCGGATAGGAGTTCACGATCACGTACTGAAAACCACCTTGATCTCTATCAATAATAAGAATTTAAGTTAAAAAATCTAGAAAACTTAACCAATTCACTGTTCATATTGAAACCTCATTGCTAGTGCCATACCTCATAATGAGAAGACACATGGCCGTTAAGCAATATTGAGTTCATCTGAGATATGGATATTGGCTGCTTCTCCCACCTCTTCAATACCGAACTAGAAATACTTGTCATTGTAGAATTATTGTTGAAGGCGGTGGAAACAAATTGCAGTGGCTTCATCTTTCTATCCTTGGGTTGGCATCCCTCAGTTTGTTTAACATTGCACACCGAAGATACAGAATTCTTGTCAGCAATTAATGAGTCTAAAGTCCTTGAATCTGCATCAGAGCTTCCCATGCCCTTTGTAGAAATTCTTTGTGATACAAGTGACAAGATACCAGCTTGATTTTGAACATTGCTCAATGTTAACTTTGTGCTTGCTTTAGGATCATCTTTCTCAAATTTGAAATCCTTGACCCGGTCAACTGAAGCTGGATCATTGCGTTTATCTGGTTCTTTTGTTTCTTTCTCATACCCAGTTTCTTTACCAGAATCAGAAGCATAAGTATCATCAAGGACAAAAGATATATTTGATTGTGAACTGGCATTGCGAACCACCATAACTATTGAAACCTTATTAGAGGGATGTAAAGAAAATGTTCTGCCATAGAGAAGTGCAAAAGCAAAACACTGAGAAACGACCAAACCAGCAATTACTACGATTCCAATGATCAACAGAAGTTTCCAGATTGTTAAGTGACATAGCCGCTGCCTCTGGGCAAGGACAGCAATATCCATATTATAAGAATTTGAGCTCACTTCACTAGATTGCAGAATGATCGGATATCAATCAAGCAAAAGCAGTTAAATTAATACTTGTAAAAATCATAATAGGGCTTTCCAGAACAGAAGAACAAATTAAAAGATTGGAAGAATAAAAACTAAAAAAGTGAAGTTCCATAAAAATCATAAGCACGTCGTCTTTCTTTAACAACATAAATAAAAAAAAAAAAAACCGACATTAATTAGCCAATCATGCATTGCATTTGCGTGCAGCAGCATTTCCAAATTGAACAATGGAATGTCTGTATTCATTTCCACAATGTTTGGGTGAGAAGAGACACTATTTCCAAAACAAAAAAGAAAGAAGAAAAAACAGTGATACACATATGATTTGTAAAACCAATAATAAAAATCAATGGGGCAATGAAGCACAAACATTTCAGAAGTGGGTGCTTACTAGACAAGGAAACAATTACAACCATTTATTTGTTTCATAAAGAAAAGTTGGAGTGGGCTGAATCAAGAAAAGTACCTGTGGCTGTGGAGGAGGGCCTTCACATCATCTTCAATCGTCATGGTTCGCCCAACCCCCAACTACCATTGCATTTCTTTATTTACTGAACTGAAGGAAAGAAAGTAACAACTCTCAACTCTCAA
This sequence comes from Lithocarpus polystachyus, assembly GCA_033629205.1. NCBI lineage: Eukaryota > Viridiplantae > Streptophyta > Magnoliopsida > Fagales > Fagaceae > Lithocarpus > Lithocarpus polystachyus. Next base: position 45,665,776 of record CM066163.1, read on the forward strand.
GAGAAGAGCTCAAGACTGTCTCTCTCTCTCTACTTACTGTTACTTTTACACTTACAGTTCGCTCATACCAGAAAGAAAGTACCCTTGTTGTTTCAGAATATTACGCCGAAGCCACTGACACAAAACAAAAAGACTGTTTCCTTCCTGCACTGCACTCACTCAGCTGAGCTCACTCGCTCGCTCGCTCTTAGTTATTAGTAGTACTGTAGTAATAAGTGTTCCTTATTTATTAAAAATTAACGTTAATTACTTCTGAGTTGAGAAGAGATGAGATGAGAGAAAGCAAAAAACCCAACCTCTCTGTGGCTGTAATAATAACTGGGCCTGTTCATTCAAAAATATAATAATAATAATAATAATAATAATAATAGTAATGAGTGCTGTAAAGTATTATTTATATTTTTTTAAAAAAATATAAAAAAATTAAATATATATTAAATATGTGTCAGTTCAAATGAAATATCAGAGAAACTAAATATACACATTTATTAATTTTTAATGCAATAGAAATTTGTGATATTCATTAAGAGTTGCTAGCCACTACTTTGTTAACAAAGTCCATATAAATAATAAAATCTCTTACCTTGCGACGTCGTTTTCTTCGTCTTCTTGTAATAAAAATGAAATCACTCACTTTTTTTTTTTTTTTTTTTTGATAAGAAATCACTCCACTTTTTTATAATAAAGAAAAAGGAGAAGCCAAATTCTCAGAATCAGAAAGAGAAAAAGAAACATTATTATTATTATTATTATTATTATTATGGCGCTAAAATGTGCCATCCTCCTGTTCCCAATTTTGGCGACACCACCGGAAAAGCACCGGCCGTCGCCGGAGGTGAGGTTCTCCCGCTGGAACAACGCCAACGCCGAGAAATTCGAAGACCGGCGTCGAGCACAGAAGGAAATCGAAGACGACATCCGCCTCCAGCGCCGCTTCAACTCTGCCAGCCGAATCACCAATAATCACGAAACTGCCACTACCACTGCCACTGCCAACAACGAAACTTTCAAATCCATTGGCACACCTTCCTCTCCTTCCTCCCCTTCCATCCCAGGCAAAAAATCCAAGTACTCCAAAAACCCTAACCCTAACCCTAGCTCCTCCGATTCCCACCCTGCCTTTCGCCAAATCCACAGAGCAACTAATCCAAGGCTACCACTTCCAGTACAAGCCCAAGCCAAAGCCAATGTGACCATCGCAGACGACGGCGTTTCATATATCATAGACGGAGCTCCGTTTGAGTTCAAGTACAGTTACACCGAGACGCCCAAAGCGAAGCCTATAAAGCTACGAGAACCGCCGTACGTGCCGTTTGGGCCGACCACGATGCCTCGGCCGTGGACTGGGCGGGCCCCATTGCCACCTAGCAAGAAGAAGCTCAAGGAGTTTGATTCATTCAAGCTTCCTCCGCCGCACAAGAAGGGCGTCAAACCGGTCCAGGCGCCCGGCCCATTCTTGGCCGGGTCGGGTCCGCCCCTGCGGTACGTCAAGCCCAAGTCCAGGGAGGAGATATTGGGCGAGCCGTTGAGTAAAGAGGAAATCAACGATTTGGTGAATCGGTGCATGAAAACCTCACGACAATTGAATATAGGTATTTTTATTTTTGTTTTTTCATTTGAATAAATTAAAATATATATAATATATTTTGTTAAGTAGTTGTGGTGGTTGTTTGTTATTGTTAGGGAGAGATGGTTTGACACATAACATGTTGGATAACATACACGCTCACTGGAAGCGGCGGAGAGTATGCAAGATAAAATGCAAGGGAGTGTGTACAGTCGACATGGACAATGTGCGCGACCAATTGGAGGTGCTTTTTCATGATTCTTCTACTTCTCAACCCAATTACAATAATGTTTACTCTCCCATTACTCAACTGCTCCTTTCCTTTGGAGTATTGTGTGTGATGATTGTCAATTGTCAATACTAAATGTGTACAATGTTTGAGTTCTTGTTAATTATATGAATGATTCGACAGGAAAGAACCTGGGGGAAGGTTATTTCTAGTAAAGGTGGGGTGATATACCTTTTCCGAGGAAGAAACTACAACTATAGAACTCGTCCCCGCTTTCCTCTCATGCTGTGGAAACCTATTCCCCCTGTATATCCAAGGCTCATTCAGCGGGTTCCTGAGGGTCTAACACTGGAAGAAGCAACTGAAATGCGCAAAAAGGGACGGAAACTTATTCCAATATGCAAACTAGGTATCTGTAGTCTACAATTTTCAAATTTTTCTCCCAAGTCGAGTGAGAGTCTTTTGTTGTTTAGGTATCCTCCTCCAATAGAGTTTACAATAAATATTCATTTTTGCTCCCCAGTAAGTAAAGTGAGAATTATTATTATTATTATAATTTTTTGGTTTGGTTTGGTTTGTATGGCTCGCAGGGAAAAATGGTGTGTACTGTGACCTAGTAAAAGATGTCAGAGAGGCATTTGAAGAGTGTGAACTAGTGCGTATAAATTGTCAAGGGGTGAATGGGAGTGACTACCGAAGAATAGGTGCTAAACTCAAGGTCTGTGAAATCTTTTCTTTTTTATATTGCTTCGCTCTTTAACCAAAGTTCAAAAAGGTTAAAAATGGTTCCCTTTTCTCTTTTTTTTGACTGCAGGATCTTGTCCCATGCGTGCTTATATCATTTGAACATGAGCACATACTTATGTGGAAAGGAGGAAATTGGAAGTCTTCCCTCCCAAAACTAGATAACGATCATGAGGAAGCCCAAAAATCCAATGTCAATGATGCAACTTCTGTTGAATTGCCCTTAGAGGGCCAAGAAGTATCAGCAATCTCACTGAAAGATGCGAGTCTCAAAACAATTGAAACCAGCGTCTCACCTATGGACACTGTAGATGTGGGAGTAGAGGCAAGTGAGGATCTATCCTCGATAGAAAATGTTAAGCCATCTGTTGGTGCTGATGCGGCTTCAGATGTGAGGAACATATATAAAAGTGAAACCTTATCCGATATCACAGGCTGTTCTGATGATGGACCACGACCTAGGAGGAATGGCTGCAATAGTGAAACCATGTTGGTTTCCACCAATGTGGATGATAATTCAGAGCCTACAAGCAATAAATCCGGAAGTGATGCCATATCGGATAAAGCAGGCTGCACTTATAAAGGACTTCAGACAATAACAATGGGATATGGCATCAATGCAGGAACCTTAGGGATCACTGGAAGTAGGGTGGAAGCCCTTCTAGTGGATCCTACTACTCATGACAAGCTGCTAGATGTTTCAGAAGAGGCTGATCTCAATAAGCCTGCAAGGTTGAGTGCACCCTGCATAGCGGGAATTCTCCTACTGCAAAAGCAAGCTGTTGAAAATGGGAGTGCAGTTATTTTGGATGGTTCTTCCTTGGATGCGGATGTTATTTATCAAACAGCAGTTACCTTTGCCCGGTCTGCCCCACCTGGTCCTGTTTTTAGGCATCGACCAAGAAAGGTAGCAGTTCAAAAGCTTAAGGAGGTAGTGCGACAAGAAACTGGAGATTTGAAAGTGATGAATAACATACGAGATCCCTCAGGAAAAAAAAGCGATAACAAGAGTTCTAATGTCAAAAGACACAATGATTTTGATGAACTTTATCAAGATGTAGTACCACATGGAAGCTTAAGAGTAGATGAACTTGCTAAACTATTGGCATAAAGGGTGTGTTCTGAGATGTAAAATTACATAAATTTTGTTGCTCAATCCAAATTTGAAAGAATGGACGAAAAAATAAACCAACCAGAAAATTTTGATAGCAAGCCTGACTCATAGTCTTATAATTGCACTTATATCACGCGCGCGCGCGCACACACACACGCACACGCACATATATGTTAGATATCTCCCAGAGGTCCTACTTACACACATTGATATCCGATCCTCGAAACTTTTTAAATTCAACACCAGGTTTACATAATTTACGAAAAATTAATGCATTCAAAATATATAAGTATGCTTCCAAGAAGCAATTTGTATCAATAAAATCAGGAAACATTTTCCTAGAAAAGTTTAAACTTGTCCTCCAGATTTTCCGTTCAAGTCTGTGGCTTCCTCACCTTCATTTACTATATTCTTCCAGAACCAGTGAGTTTTCCAGAGAAGATATATCTCCTCAATTGGAACTTGCTTTGTTTCTGGCAAGAGGAAGTAGATGAAGCTACTCATGATGAGAATTAATCCAGTAAATAGCAAGAAAATTCCATATTGCAGATGACACAGTGCCGCAAGGAAGCACTGCGCTATCAATGCTGTAAAGAAGAGGTTGACACAGACCACAACACTCTGACCAGCGGACCTTGTCTCTAATGGGAAGAGCTCGCTAGGAACTAGCCACCCGAGAGGGCCCCAAGACCTTCCATAACCCAAGACAAACACGCAGATCACAATAACAAGAAAGATGCCGATTCCTTTTGGGAGGGCTTCTCCTGTTCCAAACTTCAAAGCCAGAGTTACTGACACGCACACCTGCAGAGATCAAACACACTTGTGTAAGTACTTAAGCCAGTGAAGTTTCTTTAGAAAAGAGTTGAGGGACAAAAAACATGCAAGTGCAATTACCAAGCAGATCATCATTTCACAACCAGCTTCCAGGAAGAAAGCTCTTCTACCAAACTTATCCACCAATGCCATTGATATTAGTGCACCAACAACAAGTGCTCCGCTGGTGAAAATGGATGAATATAGAGATGCCCCTGAGCCAAAACCCAAGCTTTGGAATATGACAGGTGCATAGAAGAGTATAGAGTTCATGCCAGTGAGTTGTTGGAATGCTGGGATCCCCAAAGCCCCTATTACCAACTGGGGACGATTCCTCCTTGCTAGGAGATTCCTGAATGGGTTTTTCACTGCTCTTGCTGCATTGCTTGCATCAATGAGATCAGCAAACTCTGCGTCAACTTTGTTGGTACCTCTGACTTTCTCCAATACAATTCTTGCTTCTTCTAATCTGCCTTGTTCTACAAGACTGTTGGGGGTCTCAGGAAGGAAAATACCCCCAATAAACATAAGAGTTGCTGGGACTGTAGCCAAACCAAGAGATAATCTCCAGCCCCATGGATGGATCTTTTCAGTACCATAGTTTATTAAGTTTGCAATCAGAATCCCCAAGCAAGTAGTTAATTGAAACAGTTGATTAACTGCTCCTCTGACTTTTGCAGGAGCCATCTCTGAAAGATACAAGGGAACAGCCTGTACCATCAGAAGAAAGCAGTTTGTGAATGAGAAGTTGCTGCAATATATATATATATATATATATATATATATATTTCAAGTTTCTTTGTTAATTGTTGAAAATCAGGCTTACTTGATTTCCAAATCCAATGCCAACACCAAGTAAGATTCTACCAATTATCAGCATTGCAACGTTCACTGAAGCAGCATTAACTACTGCCCCTAAGAAGAAACTGGTTGCACCAACAAGGATACTGCCTCTCCTGCCCCATGTTCTGGTTACATAGGAAGCTGCAAATGTGGAGACTAGGCCCGCAAAATATAGAGAGGATGTAAAGAGAGTGAGGATCTGATTGTCATATTTACAGTAATCGGTTTCATTGAGATGTTTTTGCTTCCTTCTATAAATGGAAGGGAAGAAATCCTTAAGGAAATCGTCCATGGAAGTTACTCCACCTGAAATCAGCATAAAGCATTTCAATTCCTAATGTTATATGGGAAGAGTTTCTTTCCTCTTTTCCTTTTTCCTCTCATTTTGTAAACTGAAAAGTAAAGTATCTTTTTTCTTTCTGTTTTGTAAATAGGAATTAGGAAAATAATGACATTCACATACAATAGAGAGTGTGGTATCTATCTCCCCAAGCATGGGAAATAAAGATCCTTATAGATCTGTTTTGTTTGTTTTGATAAAAAAAAAAATTCAGTAAAAGGGATATGTGCAACGGAAGGTGAGGCTGCACGTCATGAATCTATTTTGAAGGTTTTTAACACATGAACTAGCTATTCCAAACCTACTTTCTGGAAAATGGAATCCATAAGATCATAATGTAGCTGCCATGTGTGTTCCAATAATATTCCTATGGTTTTGGTTCAGAAGATGGAAAAATGGAATTACTGATAATTAGTATGATTTATTTATTTTGGTTTAAAAAAATGAGACCATAGAAAAGGTAGCTTATAGTGTATGCATTAACTCTTATGCCCGTATCACAGAAGAATTTTTTTTTTCTTTTTAAAGAAAATATTTGAAGGGATTAATTTTTATTAGTAGTATATGCCTATATGGATAGGCACAATAATTTTTTTTTAATAGAAAAATCATGAAATATTTTTAAAATCATAGATACACATAATTAGTTATGTAAAATATTAATTGTAAAAATTATTAATGTTGGATCAACACACACACACACATATATATATAATAAATAATAATGAAGTAGCAAAAAAAAAAAAAAAAAAAAAAACTTGTAAGAGAGCAACTTCAGGGAAAAAAAAAATTGGAACTAATTCATAGTGGTGATTTGCCAAAAAAAAAAAACATTGAAGGGTTCCGGTGGAAAATCCTAGGCACTACCATTTTTCTTTACCCACATTTTCTCTTCTACCAAACGAGAGAAAAGAAAAACATAATTCATGCTCCATTTTCCTTCCCCTCTCTCTCTTCACCCCCACCATGTGCCTCCAACACCAAAAGGAGGCTCAAAATTTTTTTTTTCCCCTTTTTTCCCAAATCTCTCAAGTCAAAATTTCAAATGAATCTCACTAGTATCACCAACCTTTATATGATTTAAAAATCTATGATTTGTTTGGGTGATATCGACTAATATCATGATGTTAATTACAATTATTATCATTCTCTTTTTTGGGCTTTACTTTTTAATTATAAAAATAACAATAATGCAAACAATATCATCAACAGCAAAAACAACATAACCCATATGTTATATAAGAATGAAAACCCAGAACAAAAGAACAGGCCAAAAGTTTTAACATAAATTGTGAGTCAATGAAACGAAAGAACAAAAAAAAAAGAAATACTCACCTGAAACACCAAGATCATACCCAAAAAGAGACCCTCCAAGAGCTGCAATTATGCAAGCAAAGACGAAATATCCAGTAATTTTGTACTCGTACAGATGGGCCCTCTTAAGAGCGCTTTGATCTACTGCAAATCCACCTGCCATCTCTCAAGAGTTTCGTGAGGATCTTTACCTTTGCAAAGTATCTGTTTTTATATGAACAGAAAAGTTGAGAATATATGTTTATAAAAACACTGACAGCTAGGAAAAAACATCACAGCTAGAGTCAATTAATCAAATAAGGCCCTTAGTAAAGAAACAAAGCTCAATAAATGTTAGTATTTAAATTTTCAAACCCATTGATTGATTATACAATACTACAAATGTAAAACAAAAGTAATAGGAAAGATAAGAATATGTGTATGACAATAACATGCATTGACTATATGAATTTATTTAATTTATCATATAATTTAATGCATATAAAAAACATATTCATTTCCATGGAATCTTTGGTAGTACGTTACCGGGATTTTTTGTTCTTGGATATAACACTCACCCACACAAACAAATAAATAGAGATAGAGAAACAAGGACGGACACCCCCACTTTAATGCCAGCGGGTAGAAATCCTTATCTTTGCAAAATAGATGCTTCTTTCCTCAGCTTCAGAGCTATTTATATTGGTAACAATGATTTAAACAGACTAAACGAATGGATATATTTAGACCTAGCTGTGCTGTTCTCTCCCTCTCTTTCTCTAATGCTAAACCAAATACCAGTCTCTCCCAGTTGTGTTCTTCCTCTAAATTATCTTCTTTTTTTCCTATAATTTAGCAGAGATTTCGGTTCACACTGCCAACCCTCTCTAATTTTGTTTGTGGATAAGAAGAGATTACACAATTAAATGTACACACCGTTGATTTTAACCTTCTAAAATTCTTAAGCTAACGTCCTATCCCAAAATGAAAATAAATAAATACAATTCTAAGATTAAATGAATGGCTTAGATTTTGTCACAATCATTATTATTTTTAAAGAAAATATAATGTTTTTTTAAAAATAATGTTGATTCTATATTATTTTCAAGGATAATAACTTCCTTCACATGACATAGTAGGGTCACCATCACAGGATAAAAAAAGATAAGAACTTTGACTAATCCTGTTTTTCAGTTGACAATTTGTTAAAAAAAAAAAAAAAAAAAAAAAACTTGGAATGCCAATCTTATCCACCTTGTTTAAGTATTTGCCTGTTGCCAAGTTGTCATGATTCAGCATTTTTAGTTGTATTCTAACATATCCTAAACTCTATCAAAGATAGATATGGCTAAAACCTATATATTTAAGATTCAAAAGTTTTGACCGAGTTACTGATGCATGATATCGTTGAAAAGGTCTCTTTTTCTTTTAAAATATATATATATATATATATATATATATATATATCCATTCAGGAATTTGGACCTCCACTCAGTTAAATTATAGTACTATTAAAAAAGAAATCTTATCCATAGTACTTTGCATTTCAAAATTTCAAAGTGATCTTTTGAATCAAAGATTTTTAATAAGAATTGATTGCAAATCAGCAAAACATGTTTTAGAAAAAGATGTTCAAAATATTGCATCGAAACAGATTTTTGCCCGGTGGCTGAACTATAACTGGGTTGGACTGGCCTGTTATAATTAGGTCTTGGGATGGTAGATGTGACATATCTGGTGGAAACTGAGGCTGAGGATGTGGGAACTAACTGGCCAGGGTTCTTTGCCTGACTAGTGCTACCTGGGGATTGCTGTTTAGGCAACTTTGGGGGGACGGGTTTCTTTCCCGACATCGTGGTTTGGACTCTGCAAAAATTCACGGGTGAGGAAATCAGGGATCTTCTTCTAGATACTTAAGCTGTTGTCTTTTGGCACTTATAAGGTTAAGAGTCTTGGAAACAGAAACATCATGGAGAATACTAATATCTCTTGGTTCTGGGCTTCTAAGAAACTTAAACTGGACTGGTTGGCCAAAGGGATGGGTAGTGATACCTTCACTGTCTGTTGTAAAACGATACAGAAGACACATAAACGGGTTTCCTAAAATAACTTTGTCCGTCATGTTCTTGACTAAAACAAATGTTGTTTTGAAGCACGCATTATCTTGGCAAACATGTGCTCCTGGGATTTTGTACTTGATCTGCATCCGTCCTCCACTTGCAGATGTTAACCTTTCTCTGGTTTTCTTGAAATATTTGGAGGGGATAATTCCTTCTTGGATACAATTGAGATCAGCACCTGAGTCTAATAAGGCGACTGCTTTAAACTCATAATCTTTGCTAATCACAATTCTAACCTCAGAATGCCATTTCTGGAAATTCATCCTATTCAAAGTATCTAAAAACTTTGTTGTTTTTGGTTGGTCATCCTGGGTCATATCTGCTGTTGGGTTTTCTATTTCTTCGTCATCAGAAGTTTCTATTTTCTGATAAGAGGAAGTACCTTCAAGGTTTTTTACTCTCTGATCTAAAAGAGTATTGTCTATCCTAAGGATGGTTAGTTCTTGTTTGAGGGTTCTTACCTCAGACTTGGTTTCTTTGATATCTTTTTGGAGATCATTGACCGTGATCTCCTTCTTAGACCTAGAAAATCTTTCATAGATTTTTTCTAAATCTACCTTAGGTTCCTTAATCCGGGGAGGTTCAGGTTTGGGTGTTTCCGGAACTAAGGTTGCACGAAAGGCACTGAGTTTTTGGGCTTTGAGGACTGGATCTTCGATCTGTTCTATTAGATCTAAGAGCAGTTCTTCTTATTTACTAAGGGTTTTTACTTCACAAAACTTTTTCTTTGATATATATATATATATAAAACCCCTATCTCTTAGTTCTCTTAGTTCGCTAGCCACAAATACAACATCATGTCAACGATCATTGCACCCCAAGTCCAAAAACAGAAGAGCTAGAGAAAGTTCTATCATTATTATAATATAATCATCGCAATCCTATAATATTTTGATACGATTACAATCCTATATAATACTATCCTCTAAGCACTTGCATTACTTATTTTCAAAGGCTCTTCTATTTTTCTAGAGTAAAAGTTACATATATTATAATTTGAAAAAAAAAAAAAAAAAAATATATATATATATATATATGTGTAAGGACACAATTCGGATTCCTAGCTCAACGGATAGATAGACCTAGGCCTAAAAAATTCAAAACAATGAATTTGTAGAGAATATGCTGGGAAAACTAGGCTTTAATGTGTTGAAAATAAATATAATAGATCCAAAAAACCTAAAAGAAAAAAGACGGAATAGATTTATTCCAAGAAAAATGTCCTTGGCTTAATCCAAGAAGACTGGTTTCAGTATATTGATTCACAAGTTAGTTACAACCTTAGTTCTAGATTGCTGTAATGCTTTTTTTTTTCTCCAATCTCCCACTCTCTAGGTATCTCCTCCATTTTATACCCTCTTTTCCTTCTTCCATTGCCTTCCACATGCAGGCTTGGTGGTTGGTGTTGATACTTGTCCCATCAGCACCTTCTGAAAGTCTTTACACAATAACTGTAAGGCTGAATAACACTGTTCAGGTATCACTTCTACATTAATGCGGCCAGAGGGTTAGCTACAGAGTATTTAATGCGGAGGCAGTAGCTTTCTCTTTAGATATTTTAGGACTCCTTTCTATTTGACGTTTCTGTAATGTTTATCTGCCCCAACAGAACTTCCCAAAACATTATCTTGGTCAACAAGCAACCTTTTCGGACCTCGGCTTTGGTTAGCCGAGGAGTCATTCATCCTCGGCCAATCCTGTCCAGCCATTATGACCAAAACTAACCTCTTTATTTACTAACACAATTTCTTCTGATAAAGATTCTGCATCCTCGGACAAACCCTTACCCTCAGCTTGGGTTACAAGCCCAATATACAAATGGGTAATGAACTTTTGGGCCTAATATTCCTACAATAGCCCTTCAAGATTCTTCTTTCTTACTCCTCAGGAAAAAATGAGGATTTCGATGTCACTATATTTGCTCTATGCCCACTTCGTCCCACCTTTGCTTATGAAGACGCCTTTTTAACTGCCCAAGGCATGCTCCTGGTACTACGGCACTCAAGACGCATCTTCATTAAATTCTTACGGCTCCCTATCCCTCTCATTCTACGGCGTGATGCAGATCTGACGGTTAAGGACTCTGCTGGAGCATAGGCGGGAATTTTTCCGCTTTTGGTTGTCTTTTCGATATAAATACCATTTAAATCAATCTCCCATTTCACTTTAGCATTCACCTAGCTCTAGCACACATACACCGAACCTACCAGCATTCCCATCTTACTCGTGTCTTTACAAATACCGAAAGCCTGTCCGAGGACACCTTCTTTACTTCTGTAAGTCTTCACAAGTTCTTACACTTTCTTTTTCCATATTATTTTTTATTCTTTGTACTTTTCCTCTCCTCAGCTCTATTTTCTCCTCTCAATCTTTTTAGTTTTCTCCAAACCCTTCTAAAAATGGGTAGATTTAAGAGTTTGGTAGACTCTGAGGAGGGGATAGTGAACTTTAGGGCTCAATATAGGATCCCTCCAAGAGTAGGCATTAGGTATTGTAAGGAAGGCGAGTGGCATGAGAAAAGGCGAGAGGAAAAAGTAGTTATCCCAATGATTGCCTTCATAGAAGGGGGGATGAGGATCCTTATGGGTCTTGTCACTAGAAACTACCTTAGAGCTTATAGGTTGGCTCTCACTCAGTGTGCCCCAAATATGTTTAGGATACTAGGCTCCGTAGATGCCCTTAATGAAAAAATGGGTTTAAGTCTGACCAATCATGACGTTAACTGGGTCTACAACCTTCACCATCTAAAGGGGCAGGGGTACTACTTGAAATCAAGATACCTTGAGGTTAGGCTGATCCAGTGACTCCCTGAATCCAACAAGGGGTTGAATAAATATTTCTTGATCGTGTCAGAGGAGTGGCACGATGGCCTCCCTTGCCTGATGAGAGAGGGGCAACCAGGTGGGGCTTTAGGCTTAGGAAGATTTAAAAAAAATAAAATAAAATAACTCTTTTCCTTTCATTTGTGTCATTCTTGACTCTAACAGCTCTTTGTTCTTTGATGATTTTACAAATAGACATGCTGCCGAGCCGAACTTTATCCAAGTCAATAAGGATAGCTTAGACAAAATCCTTAGAGTCGAGGAGTTTGTGAACGCGGATGGTTAGTTACGAGCAGCTCATTTGATCCTTGGGTATATGTCAATTTTGTCTAGCTTCCAAGCGCCCAAGTGCGTCATAAAGGCCAAAGACCCTTACCTTCATCATATAAGTGTTTCTGTCCTTGGTTTTCTCCTCCCCAAAGGTGTTCCTCTTCCAGAAGGCACCCTAACTACCACTATTATTCCAGAAGGGATCCCAAAGGTTGCCCTACCACTACAACACCTCGTTGAGGAAGGAACTTCTTCTCATCTAGCCCCCGCAAAGGAAGAAGAAGAAGAAGAAGAAGAAGAAGAAGAAGAAGAAGAAGAAGAAAAAAAAGTGATAGAAGTGTCTGACTCGGAAGACGAGTTTGATGTCTTCAACGAAATCCTATCCCCAGAAGCCTCCTTTGGTGACCTCTGCCAACCACCTGTACCAGAACTAGACGAGATGGGGATCTAGCACAAGCCTAGATCCACTCTACAGGAGTTGCAAGAGTCCCAACCCTGAAAGTATGCACCTGGGAAGCTGGCACAGACCAAGCCTTCTACTCCTCCTGCCAACTAACCTCCCTGTGTTGATCCCCTTGATCACAAGAGGAAAAGGGAAGACAAGGGCAAAGAGGTAGAATAGGTAGGAAGACAACACTCCCCTTCCCTCAGGAAATTGAGCCTCGGAAGGGGGGTAAACAGTTAAGAGGTGCATAGACAAGGTCGGCCATCGAGGGTGAAAGGAGGGGCAACCACCGAGCTACAACTCCGGTCTGGATCCCTCGCCCGGAACTGGATGGGGTGCCTCTCACTTGTGATGCCTCCATTTGAGATTTCCAGCAGGGCAAGGTTGGATATATAGCTGATGCCGTGGTGTAGTGCCCTTTGCTGCCTAATGACATGGCCAACCTTAGGTCTATGAGGCAGCATGAGGTCTTCCTCAGCTTGAAGAGGAACCTCGCCATGGTAAGTTTTCTTCCAATTTGTTTACTTATTATTGTTATTTATTTATTTTTTTTTTTGACACCTTTCTTCTCTTCCAGGCCATCCAAGCAACTTCAGGGCCGAGGAGATGGTAAACTATTCCCATCGAAAGTTTAAGGAGGAAGAGGGGAGGAAAATAGCCACCGTCAATGCGTTCCACATGGCTGAAAAAAGTGTTCAAGATTTGAAAAATAAGCTGGCCAATAAGGAGTGGGAGAGGAAGAGCGCCGTAGCTGCTCTGGACAACGCGGAGAGGTAGGCCAAGGGTTAAAAGGTGTGGTTGCGCTCTCTGGCCTCCTCCAAGGAACATATCAATGCATTGAAGAAGAAATTAGAGGAGGTTTAGAAGGCTAGAGACCAGGCAGAGAAGGCTAAGGAAGAAGCTGAAAGGGTTGAGGTCTCGGGGGTATGTAGAAACTATTGCTCCCAAGTATGGATTGAAGCTCTTAACCAGGCCAGAGTTGAAGCTTCTTCTATACTTAGGAAGGCAGAGAGTATCTATTACCCTCCAGCCATTCGCTCCTCCTCCTCTAGTGGCTCCCAAGCAGACACCATTCTTGAGGTGGCCGACCTAAATAAGAGCAGCTCCACCAAGGTTCCTCCCTCCTCCAGCAGCTCTTAAGAAGTAGCCGAGCAGCCCAGGGCAAATGGGAAAGAAGCTGAGACGACCAAAGAAGTGGTCTCTGACGCCACCTTGCCCCTAACTACTCCCCAGGATCCTATCAAAGACAAGGAGGCTCCCAAGATGGAGATAGTTCTTGCAACTCTCCCCCTTCCTATTAAGGTGTTAGGATATGTGCCCTTAAATCCTATTGTATGATGCTATGTATGATATTATGTATGACATTATATGAGAAATGATGTATGACTTAATATTGTGTTTAATAAAGTTGTTTTATTCTTATCTAAAATAATGGTAACATGAATATTCGGACATTATCAAATAGTCCATGAGATGCATAGTATGTGATTTATGTGATTTAGTCACAGAAGATATAGATCACAAGTTCTTTGTAAACTCAGAATTTTGGTTCGTAGTCGGTGATGAAATTGGGCATTTCATCTGCGAAGACTATAACATATGAACTACGATGATTTGTCTTGATCATGGAAGTGGTGACTTCTAGTTAATATGTTGATATGTTTTAAGAGTTAAGACATATTGAACTGGACCACTTTGAGATTTATTATTCTCCTAACGACTGTCAATTGAATAATAAATCTCACGACTTATATTCACATGAACTCTTAATCTTGAGAGAATAATGGACCTGATCATGAAATGTAGATTGCTTTGATATATCAGGAGTGAGATCTAAAGTAACGGTCAAAACCTCAGTATGTTAGGCAGCCACATTTAGTGTTGATGGAACATATATTCTCAATATGAAATTCATAGTCTCTTAACGGAGATATAAAATATTCCCTTGAGATAAGTTTAATGGGTTCAGTTATTCAGAGAGTTAGGCCTAACCACTTTAGTAAGACTAAAGTATATATTTATAAAATTGGATTTTATAAATATATGGTGAATAACTTAAAATGATTAAACCGGGTACTCAAGGATTAAGATGTAGTAATTCACAAAGTGGCAGTCTATATTCATGACTTTGTATTACTACGAATATTTTATGAAGGGGTTGCATGTATAATAAAGTCTTGGGATATAATTTATTAATGAGGCCTAGAGTGCAATTATATTTATATAGTGGTATTAAATATAATTAATGGTAACTTTGGACTTGTCAAGAGTTGACAGAAAGCGCAAGGCCTATTGGAGCTAGTGTCTTATTTGTTCCCTTTTGGTCCCACTCCAAGCCACACACTAAAGCCCAATTGGGAAGGCCCAAAAGGCTAGCCCAATTAGATAATCAGTTATGTGGAGAGAAACATACAGAATTTTATATAAAATAAAATGGTTTGTATGTGTAATGTGATGAAAATAAGGGAGTGAGATACTCTTTCATATTCTCTCTAGAAAACATAGAACTGATTGAGAGACCACACATCTTGGGCATCAAGTGGAATTGAAGTAAAGATTGAAAGTGTTCCCGAGTACTTCTTCATTCGGTTTTGAATTTCACCGCATCAAGGTACACTCTCTTGTTCTTATATTCTGAAACCTACATAGTGCATGTTATCAATTGCGAATGAAGTAGATCCATTTATTTTCCGCTGCGTATGTTTTGTATGTGATGCAAACATGTATATTACCCAACATAAGGGTGATTCTAAAGGCCCAGATCAAGGAGCTACTGAGACTACAGTCCAACAATCTAAAGCCCCTCCTCATGGAAAAATTGTAATAAAGAAAAAGTAGACTTTTGTTTAGTTTTTTTGTTTGTTCGAGTTTTCACATTGTAATTAAACTTTCCCTTTTTTGTAATTAATTAGCCTAGCTTTGAGGCTTTAATTAATGAAAAGTATGCATGGTTTCTCTTCTTCGATGGTTCTTACATTGGTATTGATGTAATTTTAATCTTTACTTAATATTTAATGAAAATGGTAATAGGGTAAAATTCTCATTGTTAATTTGCATAAGTAATAGGAAATTTACCCATCTGGTATGGTTAGCAGTAAACCAAATTAAACCCACTAAGTGCATCACCTCGGCACTGCATAAATTTAACTTCAAAACCATATGAGCTAATGTAGTATGCACATAAGTTTAGAAATTATTTCTTTCCTGATTTATTAGTAAGTTTACAGGACTAAAAGGATAATCAATTCCTAAAGAGATATGAGTATGCCTGCAAGTGCTTTAAATAATGCTCATGAGCATCCATTTGTGCAAGTCTACCACAATAAAGATTTTTGCTATTTAGGGCAGCTAATCATATTTGACATTCAAGTAATCAATAAGAATCACTTATGTACCTTAAGTATGTAGCCCAAAAAGTCTGAGATAAATTAAGGCTTTGTCCTGATATTTGTCAAAAATAGTAAGAAATACTAATTTACCCAGAGCATGTGGTCTGAGGAACTAGACATAGCTAAAGTTCTGTTTAGTACTTAAAATAATGATAAATAGATATCAATTTTCCCAAGGTATGTGGTCCGAGGAGCCAGGCATGACCAAGGTTCTATTTGATTCCTAGATAGATGATAAAAAGATATTAATTTTCCCAAGGTATGTGGTTCGAGAGGCTAGGCATGACCAAGGTTCTGTTTGATACTTAGATAGACGATGAAAAGATATCAATTTTTTCAAGGTATGTAGTCCGAGGGGCCAGGCATGACCAAGGTTCTATTTGATACATAGATAAATGATAAAAAGATATCAATTTTCCCAAGGTATGTGGTCTGAAGAGCCAGGCATGATTAAGGTTTTGTTTGATACTTAGATAGATGATAAAAAGATATCAATTTTTCTAAAGTATGTGGTCCGAGGAGTCAGACATGACCAGGGTTCTGTTTGATACTTAAATAGATGCTATGAAGTATTAATTTTCCCAAAGCATGTGGTCCGAGGAGCCAGACATAGCTAAGATTCTATTTAACATTTAGAATAATAATAAAAAGATATCAATTTTACCAAAGTATGTGGTCCGAGGATCCAGGCATGACCAAGCCCTCCACGTGCAGGCTTGATGGTTGGTGTTGATACTTGTCCCATCAGCATCTTTCAGAAGTTTTTACACAATAGCTGTAAGGCTGAATAACATTGTTCAGGTATCACTTCTATATTAATGCGGTTAAAGGGTTAGCTGCAGAGCATTTAATGCGGAGGCAACAACTTTTTCTTTAGATATTTTAGGACTCCTTTCTATTTAACGTTTCTGTAATGCTTATCTACCCCAACAGAACTTCCCGGAACATTACCTTGGTCGACAGGCAACCTCTTCGAACCTTGGCTGAGTCATTCATCCTCGGCCTATCCTGTTGAGTCATTATGACCAAAACTAACTTCTTTATTTACTAACACAATCTCTTTTGATAAAGATTCCACATCCTCGGACAAACCATCGTCCTCGGCTTGGGTTACAAGCCCAATATACAGATGAGTTACAAGCCCAATATATAACTATATATATACATATATATATATATATATATATATCATATAAGTTGGGCTTAGAAGCCATGGTTACGCCAAGTGGTTTCATCAAATTGCTGAATTTTTTTTTTTAGATTTTTCAATAAATTCATTCACTTAAATTTTTAGATAAAAACAAAAAGTTTTTGATCTTTATCAACTTCTTTAGATAAAGTAACAATAAGTGTTCTAATGAACTTATTCTTTTAATATATATATATATATATATATATATATTTATATATAAAGTAATAATTTTACTGGCTTACATTAGTATTTTTTTTTGGAATAAACATTTATCCTACATCATCTATTTCCTAATAATAAAGTAACAAATTTAAAAGTATTATTTTTTCTTCTCAATTTTTTTTTTTCTTTTGGAATAAATAACAAAAAAATAGCTAATAACTTTAACGTAAACTAAAAAAAAAAAAAAAAATTCTAATTACAATCTAATAACATTAACTATTTTTTTGGGATAAAGTAAAAAAAAAAAAAAACTAATATGTAATTAACATAAACTTCTTAATTACATATACTTCTTTTTCTTTCTGTTCATATCAAGTTATCAATTTCTTCGCAACTTAAAATTATCTAAATAAAAGTGGGGGTATATATACTGTTTGGTATATTTTTCCCTTTTCCTATCATACGGTGTCTTGATGTATTCTTTCCTTCTCATACTTACCTTATCTATGAAAATTGCATGTATGTATTTGTCTTCTTCTTTTGTTTATCATAAAATTCCCTTCTTTATTTTTTTTTCATCAAATTGAATATGTTTTATGTGCGGGTTGCCTTTTGTTTAAGTTATTTTTGTTAACTTTTTTTGATCTAATTTATATGCTTATTATGGTTTTCAGAATCAATTGTATATCTTCCATGAAAACTAACAAATTAATTTTAACAAAAATCTTATTCACTTTTTGAAAGATCTGTTTTCCAATATCTGTAGATCCCACAGGTACCCATGAGATCAAGATTTGAGCATCCAAAACTATGATAATGAACATCACTCCACAAAGAATGGAGACAGAAAATTGATTAAATATAAAAAAGGTGATGTAAAAACAATGGATATTTAAGGTGATGTAAAATCTCTATGACTTCGCTGCCTCCCCCTTGTTGTCAAAGTTAATTCAATTTGCATGTGAGTATCTTTACTTTAACTTTAATTCTAGATTTTTTTAATGTTTAGAAATTAATATTGTTTGTAATTATTGAATTCAGAGTTTCTTTGTGTCTATATATTTATGTGTGTGTTATTGTGAATTTTTCTTTCAATTTTTTTTTTAATTTTATAAATTTGGGTAGTTTTAATTTGTAAATTTGGGATGATTGCTTGGGGTTGAAGTAAAAATATTGGGTCAATTTTAATCATACTTCACACAATAGTAGGGTGTTAGATGATGATATTAATTTTATGCTTGTTTGCATTAATTAACATAAACATCTTAGCATGTTTAGTGTTGATATTAATTTGACACTTTGAGATGCAAGCGCTTCATTATAATTAAATATTAATATTATTATAATGGTATGTTATAATTATTATTTGTTGTTCCTCACCCTACTTCACCTTAATTGTTATTTGAATAAGTAAAAGTTATCACTTAGTTTGACTGGGTATATCATTTCTCTTCAATCATTAATCAGTGTTTCTCAATAAAATTATTCATCTTATAAGTTTATGACCAAAACCGTGTAAAGCCCGACCCGTTGACTACTACAAGCTTTTAGAAATTTAAAACTTGCCGTAATCTTTAAAATATTTTTACTATTTTATTTGTTATTAAATTTAATTATATTATCAAAATATATATATTTTAAAATTTATATATAATTATTTTATTAAGCCATATATCGCATGGGCATAATACTAATATATATAAATATAAATATATATATATATATATACATATTCCAAACAAATAAAAAGGATAAAATTTAGAGATATTTTGAACGTGTATTTGAAAGTGATGTACAGCTATAGAGAAAAGTTTGGATAGGAAAAATAAGATAAATTTGAGTGGGAAAGAATGCTAAATTTTAGGAGTTTTCTTAGTTATATAAATATATATATATATATATATATATATTTCATACAAGATAGAAATTCTATTTTAACCTAATCTAAGTGTATATGTTTATGAACTCCCTCCCGAAAACTTGAATCTCGACCTTTACCTCATACACCTCACAAGTACTTATACTTGTGGAGTGACTATCGCGACAAGAGTGCGCAATGGTTATTTTAATTTTTTAAATGGGGGGTGTTTTACTTTTATTCAAATAAAAATGAATAAAAAAAGCTAAATTTTAGGGAATAAAAAGATGAATGTGAAGAAAACAAATCTTAAATTTTAAGAGTTTTCTTTTTGAATTCAAAATAAAATTTGTTATTTGATATTTATGACCTTATTTCTAAGAGAAATTAACCTTCATTAATGAGAGTATTTTTGAATCACATAAAAGTTCAGTTCAAAAATAAGAATCCTCTTATAAATAGTATAGATAATCATAATTCCAATGGTTGATAAGGAATAATATGATATCTTTTTTTTTTTTAATATATAATCATAATTTTTTTATGACACCTACTTAATTAGTGTAATTCTTTCACACAAAAAAAAAAAAACTTAATTAGTGTAATACAAATTAAAGGTGTATAAGCGTAACATAATAACTTCTTGCCCAAACCCCATTAAATAATAACTAGTCGCCAACCTATGCTATGCACGGGTTAATGGTTTATTTGAGTAGTTTTTGCTATGAATCTTGTGAGTTCAAGCTTATAGAACATGTTTTAGGGTCCATTAAGGGCCTTTTTTTTTTTTTTTTGGGGGTACAATAGCGTCCATAAAGTTGCTAGTTGAAACACTTAGACATGTTATGTGGTTCAAGCTAATACAAAGTTAGAACATTTGTGTTTGTAACTTACTCATGAACAAATAATTAGAAAGATGGTATTACATTTTGAACATAAGCTGATAACACATGTTCACCTTGTAAAATAACACAAAACAAATAATTAGAAAAAAAAAATCCTTTGCTGAGTAGATAACTTGAAACTTTCTCACATCTAAATCCTCGTGTGTAGTATATTACAACTTGTTGAGGTAATTTCCCTTTGAATTCTCTCCTGGGGTTTTGCTGCTTCTATTTGAACCATTCACTTTCCTCTTTGATTGTTAATCATCCAAATCAAAAACTCCAATTGATCCTCTACCCAAGATGGAAATTCTTACATACCCTTTCTTTGGGTCTAGCACCAAGACTCACACAAACATACACATAAATACGTACATAAATATTCATACTAAATGGTATTCTTTTAAGATCTTAGCAATATCAAGTTAGGATCTAAGACATAAACATCCATCTCCAAAATATGCATGCAAATTTGGTCTAAAGACATAGACACGCACCCATACATGTATTTATATTCAAACTATTTAATATGATTCTAAGATTTTACCGATATCAAATTTGGATCTAAGACTCAGAAATCCCGCTACAAAATATGTATGCAAATGCTACAAGCATGTAACAAAGCCTCAATATTTACTTTTCCTTTATTACCTATGTGATGTTCTGTAACACCCCGACCCAATTTAATAGTTAAACTATGTGTTTTAGTGGTTAAGCATTATTAATATTTTAAGCCACTTACTTTTTATAATTAATAGAAGAGTATTTAATAAATATATTATTTTATAATGCCATTGGATAAGAATTGTAAAAATTTTAAGTAATGGAATGGCTAATTGTATTATGAATATATACTTAGTATTATCTTAATTAGTTTAAGTGCATAAGGCTTTAATATTTTGATGTTATAAAACATTCATACTCTTTTAACTTTATGAAAAGAATTATAAAGGTAAGGGTTTATATGCAAAGTCATATTGTTCTTTGGGTCTTTCTAGAAATATAAGCTTACAAAGGGTGAAAGTGAATTTTAAAGTTTTAGGGGTGACTCATCTAACCTTTTTAGCCTTTTCCCCTTGTTATATACGTACCCCACCCCAAGATATTTTCCTTGACTTCCTTTGGGTTTTTTTTTCAAAATAGCTATAGGAGCCCAACAATATAGTTAGTAAGCAAACGTTTCAAACAAATTTGCTTTCTAACAATTCGAGTCCAGAGGACTCGATTTTGGGGCTTGGAAATCGAGTTTCATGAACTCGGTTTTCCCATTACGCCTTGAGGTGAGCTGGACAAGGCTGTCCACGTGGCCTAAAAATCGAGTGCAGTGCACTCGGTTTCTGTTCATAGAAACCGAGTCCAGTGCACTCGATTTCCATTAATAGAAACCGAGTATACTGCACTCGATTTCTAAGGCCTCACTCACGTGACTTGTACAGGACTCAATGGAAATCGAGTATCCTAGGCTCGTTTTCCATTCCTAAAAATAAAGTACAATGAACTCGGTTTTCTGTTCTGGAAATCGCGGCCTTAATACTCGGTTTCTTCTGTTCATAAATCCTGACCTACTCGTGACCTTAATCACTCATTTCTCATACCCACTCAAACAACTCAAACACACGCACACCACAAGCTCAGACCGGTCACTCACACAGTCCTCACAAATTCAAACTGATCTCCATCTTCAAACCTCGCGCCACTCCGAGTCACTCTTCATCACCAACTCAAAACACAAGCTCAGTCACCGAATCCGCACACATTCCTCACACTCTCACTCAAAAAACCGATCTCTTCAAAGCTCGCGCCACCCCGAGCTCTTCTGACCTCGCGCCACCCCGAGCTCTTCTGACCTCGCGCCAACTGCTCAAACCTCATCACTCTTCAAACCGTCTTCAAACCGTCTTCAAACCCTCACACTCCTGAACCTCGCGCTCTTCTGACCTCGCGCCGCGCCACTGCTCAACCTCAATCTTCAAACCTCACGCCACTGCTCAATCTTCAAACCTCACGCCACTGCTCAACCTCAATCTTCAAACCTCACGCCACTGCTCAACCTCAATCTGAAGGTAGGTACCCCTCGTCAATCTGCTTGGGAGATCAACATAAATTTTTTTTTTTACATGTTTCTGTTTAATTAGATTGTTTGTTGAATATGTTTATTTGGTATTATTGGATTCTCTGTTTCATCCGTATGAGCAATTAAATTCCACTCTTTCCTTTTACATGAGATTTATGTCTTGGAAGATGGGTGCTAAATGTCCTTTGGAAGAAGTTGAAGTGATAATATAAATTATGCACTTTGAAATCTGTAGTCTTAGATTTACTTACCCCAAAAAAGGAGAAAAAAGAAAAAGGAAAAAAAAGGAGAAATCTGTTAGATTTCACCTTGAGATTCCAAAACCTTGGTCAGTGGTTCTAGGCATTGAGAGCTTCTGCTATGTTGGAAATTAGCATCCTTTGTGGTCACTGTGCTTCTTTAGGATGAGTTCAACATGTGCAAATGCTATGTAGTGAGAAATACCTGCATTTTTGAAAAATACCTTAGGCTATGTAGTGAGAGTTTTTATTTTATTTTATTGAAATTCTTGCTGCATGTTCACCTTTCTTCAATCAAGTGTGATAGGTCTAACCTGTAATGTGTACAGATATATGAAGTGGCAATTTCGAGTATATGTTAGTGTTTTGCATTATTTGGTTTATTCATTTTATTTTTTATTATGTTTAATGCAGTATGGCTGCCGTTGCTGCTGAGATTCCTGATGAGTTCGGTCCTGGTCCCATGGAGGGTTTGGTATTAAGGTTCATAAAAGAACATCGAGCATGCGCTGTTTGGGAAGGCAAGGTAAAATTAAAACCGACCACCTTTGAGTACTCTCTTCTTATCCTTTTACACTGTTGAATTTTTTTTTTTTTTCCATTTCTAAAATTCTAAGTTTCTCTTCTAGTCCCACTGCTTGATTTTTGTTTTTTGGGATCAATAGTTATAATCATATATACAAAGGTTATGGCATATTGCTCATCACCATGGTTCTATCATGTGCAGGATCCGGGGGAATTGACATGCCGTGGTCGTAATGATGAGTTCAGAAAACGACCCCCGATGGTGGATGATCGCGTCCTTGACATTGTCAAGAGAGTTGGATTAGAGGGGCTGCATAGGACCCCATCTAGAGAGATTGATCATAACCTAATCACGGCTTTCGTTGAGAGATGGCGGCCTGAAACCCACACCTTCCACCTGCCACATGGTGAGACAACGATCACATTACAAGATGTGGAGGTTCTTTTGGGGATTCCAATCGATGGTGAGGCAATGGTTGGAACAACGGACTTGACATGGGCTGCTGAATGTCGGGATATGCTTGGAATTACTACTAATAATGTGGTGCTTAAAGGACAAAGGATCCAAATTAAGAGGCTACTTCAAAAAGTTGACCAAGGGTTGCCCGATGGTGCAGCAGAGGTGGTTGTGCATCAGTATGCACGGTGTTATATTCTAGCACTCTTGGGGGACACGATTTTCGCCGATAAGTCTGGCGATAGGGTGCATACGATGTGGTTGCAAATGTTGAGGGATCTAAACAATCCACCTCGGTACAGTTGGGGGAGCGCTTGCCTTGCATGGTTGTACAGAGAGTTATGCAGGGCAACCGATAGAGGTGCCAGTCAGATTGGTGGGGCCTTGCTACTGGTTCAATATTGGGCATGGATTAGATTCCCTTTTTTGTGCCCAAGGATGAACCTCCCACCAGATGATGCATTTGGCCCACCATTTGCACCTTCTCCATTATCCATTAAGTAAGTCTCTTCCTTGGTATTCTTCAAATTTTGAAAATTATTAGGATTTTTATTTATTTTTATATATCGTTTTACAACCACTGAGGTCATATATTATGATTGATGTATAATACAAGTGATATGCTTATTTCGGGTGCAGTGGGTTATGCCTAATTGGGTAATTGATTTGTTGGCCTGTTGGAAGGGGCAGTTAGCCAAGCTCCGAATGTGATCCCTTTGGGCATAAAGTGGATTGTATGGAGAGAATGGAATAGCTGGTGATTTGAAAAAATTGAATAAGCTATGATGGATCTGAAGATGATCTTTCTTACACATCCCTTGTATGATTGGATTGTTGCTTTAAGTGTGTTCATTCATTCTCTCTAATATGCTTGAGTTTCTTAACTGTTGCAATTTTTGTTTTATAGCATCCCTTGAGTACACAACATGTGTACTTGTGCTCTTTCTAGAAGTGTATGGGGTTGTGGGGTTGTGTTAGGAATTAAAAGATGGTTTGATGAGTTATTTGATAGCTATTTGTTATAAGAAAGTATGTGAGGTTATAGGGTTTTGATAGGAAAAAGAAAGGGTTTGATTTGGGGTTGTAAGGATGAAGGGAAAAAAAAGAAAGAATTTCATGGTGTTTAGGGGTTGTATGCACAATACCCATGAAAAGACCACAAGAAAGAGGAGAAGAAAAGAGAGAAGAGAAAGGAAGGAAAGAAATACACATGGGCCAGCATGTCTCAATGCTCAAAACACTCTAGTATTTTGATTCATCGACTCCATCTACTTTGAATACATTGAGCATAAATATACATTAATACTCTTGTACTAGAAGTGTCAAGACTCCTAGTGGTCTTACCACTCTAAAATTTTATTTTTTTATCTTTTAAATTGGGAGGTAGAGTGGAGATTGGGTTTCAACTCAAGACAGCCTACTCTGATAGCATGATAAATTACCACTCGTTCCAAAAGCTTAAGTTGTTAAGAAATAGTGAATTTAGTCACTGAATGGCTTAACCATTGTGTGGGGTCTTACAAATAGCAAAAATCTTAGAGTTCACAGAATCAATTCTTCTTTTTTGCATAATTTTTGTACTTCTTTTATGTTGTGGAGTTCTCATCATTGTGAGCATGACCTGTTTTTATTAATATGATTAGCTCCACCACTACTCATATGTTTAGATAATCATTTGTTGGTATAAACTTAGTGGTATTTACTGTTAAATTTACGATTACCCATCAGTTATTGTTGTTGATTACTTCAAATTTTCAATTCCAAGTATTGACTCCGTCTTTCTTCATTGTAGGACCGTGTGGGTTGTGAGCACGAAAAATAGCCCCTCGGAAATCTGTCTGGTCCGCTACCGTCAGCTGCTAGATTCTATGCATCCAAACCAGGTACCCAAATTGTTTTCTTCTATTCTTTACGACTATTGTATACTATTATGTACTGTAATATAGCTATAGTCGAAAATAATGGAACATTGCATAATGTGCTGCGCTTTTATTTGGCTATTTCAGGTGGTGTGGCAACCGTATGAAGCTGAATTAGGCCACCTACCTGCGTTCTGTGTCGCAGGAAGGGACGTGTGGACGGCGAGAGTGCCGCTTGTATGTTTCTGGTTAGTAGAGAAACATACACCGGAACGTGTTGTTCGTCAGTTTGGGATGGTACAAGAAATCCCCCCAAATGTTGACACTGACGATGCCCTTCATGCCATAGACCTGAGGGGGAAGATCAATGTGAATTGGAGGGACAAGCATGTTGGCCATATCCAAGTATGGAATACTCGAGCACAATCCATATGTCATGGGGCACGACTAGAGGG
Source organism: Lithocarpus polystachyus (assembly GCA_033629205.1). Lineage (NCBI taxonomy): Eukaryota > Viridiplantae > Streptophyta > Magnoliopsida > Fagales > Fagaceae > Lithocarpus > Lithocarpus polystachyus. The sequence goes on from CM066163.1 coordinate 45,691,473, forward strand.
TGATATGTCGCCTGCTCATCCATACTTCGGTTGGTACGGTAGGGTGACTTGGAGGTTCGTCGACTACACTACCGCTGCAGTTCTTATTATGGTAATTGCTTTGACCTTTCTTTTCAAATTTTGTTGCGTACCACCATATTTTGTGTTAGATGCACTAATTGTATTTGTTTACTTGCAGGTTGCCAGTCACAAGCAGATGTTGACGCGTTATGCAGTAGGCAGTCCTGAGTACAATCATATTACAACTGTACTTAAGGCAGTGGATCGCCTTCACCGTATGACTGCCCAACTTCCCTTGGAAGATGCCGATGGGGCAAATCCAGAAGCGGCAGAAGATACTGGACGACCAAGCACGAGCTCAACTCCTGCTAGCCATAGCCATGGTCAGTGTGCTGCACCCCATCAGGTTGTCAGTAGGCCGGATTGCCCTCCACCCCCACATGCATCTCCTACCCCAGAGTTCCCTCCACCCCCACATGCATCTCCTGCCCCAGAGTTCCCTCCACCTCCACATGCATCTCCATCCCTAGAGATCCCTTCATATACTACTCATCCAGTTCCTAACCTAGAGATCCCTCAACCCACTACTCATACATCTTCTCACCCCGAGATCCCTTCACCCACCCCCCGTACATTTTCTGACCATGCGCATCTTTCACTTACTCCGCCGTCCTTTGATCTCGGCATTGATTTTAGTGCTACCCCTCCTGTCATGCACACTCAGTCCCCCTTGTACAGCATTCGCCATCCACCCCATAGTGACTCCATGTCATTCATGCCCACTCCTGGACTGCATACAAATCCCATGATTACTGGCCTCACTCACATATCATCTGCTACACCATCCTCTCCCGCAGTTGTAGGATCTTCAGTCGCTGGGAGTCAAGCAAAACAGCCAGATGTGCATGTCGAGCATGAGCAGGTTGTTGGGTTACCTGCGCCCCCACAAGGTCGACCTAAATGCACAAGAAAACCACCTTCTTGTGGGACAGGTGGTCACAAAGCAGGACACAATGCTGGCCCAACGGTATGACAAGTACTTTAATGTAATTCATAATTTCGCGACTGCTGTTACTTTCGTGTTACAATTCATTTAATCCATTCTTTGGTTCTAACAAAATCTTTGCAGCAACGCGAGGAGCGCGGCCAAGGAGATGCAGTACCCCCTCCCCCACATACCAAACACTATACGAGACAGCATAAGCGTAAAACGCATTAGGGTAAGCATTCTCCTACATCAAACGTTTTTCTTTGATTTTTGAAATTCCTACGTTTATATTTATTTACAAACTTAGCACCTTTGGTTTATTTATATTTTTCACGTTCAACTTTGGTTCTTCGCAGTTCAATTCTCTACAGGTCCACCAAGTTTCTTTCTTTTTCTTATCTTGTGCTTCTCACTGAAGTTTAGGTGAATACCCAGTTGCTTATTTTGGATTCTCAGCTGTTATTCAGCTTCCTTAGCAGTAGAATCAGTAAGTAGAGGTATTTGTAAACTTGTAATGTAAGCCTTCTTTAGGAATTTTATTGGGCTTCTGGTTTTGTTGGGCACATTTGGTTGATAACATTGGTGGGTATATGCCAATATTTTGCAATTCATTTCTGCTTTTGAACTTTATATTAACTTTTTGAAAGCTTGTTTTTTGGAGTTGCAATTTCATTCCTATTTTGCATTCATTCTGCTCTTGAGGTGCTTTTGAGTTGGAAAGCATTTTAACTTTTTGAAAGTATGTCTTTGAAGTTTCATTTCACTTTGAAGTATAAACACATATCCTTTTATTGAACTCAGATCTTGGGTGGGATGAGAGGACTAAATTTCATCTCCTTGGCAATATTTTTGGTTCTTACAACCCTTCAAGAGGCATGGTCACATGGGGATCAGCCTCTGTCAAAAATTGCGATTCATAAGGCAGCAGTTGATCTTAATCACGATGCTTATGTTAAAGCTTCTCCTACAGTCCTCGGATTAAAGGTAAGCCTCAACAGCATTGTGCTTCTTTCATCTCTACCTAATTATTTAGTTTATGTATTTTAATCAGGAACTTGTTTGATTGAACTTGATGATCTTCAAGTTTGCAGGCTTTTTAGTTGTAGAATATGGTTATTGAATTTCCTATGTGGATTGTAGTTTGTATTGGGGATCAAACCACTAAAATTGTGCATAACATAGATTTTGTTTTGCGATTGATGCAAGTTGTGTTCGCTGTTTTAGGAGCAAACTACAGAATGGGTGACATTGGAGTATAGTTCTCCAAAGCCATCAGCTGATGATTGGATAGGAGTATTTTCTCCTGCCAATTTCAAGTGAGTAAATGTCATTGCATTTTTCAGTCTACATTTGGAACCTTGTGAGCTTTTCTTGTTTTCTTGTGCTTGTAATAAACCTAAATGGCATTGATCTAATTGGAAGCTCTTCCACTTCAACATTTTCAGTGCTTCCACCTGCCCTCAAGAAAAACCTACAGTTCATCCTCCCCTACTATGCTCTGCACCTATTAAGGTTCATCCTGCACATCACAATGACTTTCTGCAGCTCTTCTTGCCCAGATCTTCTTTGAAATAGAAAAGGAGCTGAAAGAATGAACTAGATTGTCTTCTTTTGCAGTATCAGTTTGCAAACTACTCCAGTCCTAAGTACAAAGACACTGGTAAAGGATATTTGAAGCTTCAGCTGATTAATCAGAGATCAGATTTCTCATTTGAACTATTTTCTGGTGGTTTATCAAATGTACGCTCGCAAATGTCAATATCTGCATATTACGTGATAACTTATTTGTTTCATATGAAGCAATAGTTCTTATGCAATGAAATATTTCATTTTCCTGTTTAGTTCTTCAAAAGAAAGAAAGAAAAAAATATTCATCTTTTGATATTTAGGAAGTTTCATATATAAACAATGCTTGTGATCACTGCTTGATGGATTATAGTATATATACAACAAAGCCTTAATCTCAACTACTTTAGGTTGGCTAACTCAATCCATATATGCTATTCTGAATGTTGACTCCATATTTTCCTTAAAACCTTGGCAGTGGTGGCTTCTTGAAAGGCCTCTACCTATGTCCTTCTGGCTCTCCTCTTGTCTTCCTTCATTTTCTTTTTCCATATTCATGGCCTCTCTTTTTTACATTAAAAGCTATCTTGCCGCAATTTGCATTTCAAACTTGATTGACCTTTTCTGCAATTTGTTTACTTATGTATTTATTTTCTGTATAATAGCCTAAGCTGGTGGCAATTTCGAATCAAGTAGCTTTTGCAAATCCAAATGCACCAGTTTACCCACGCTTAGCTCAAGGGAAACAATGGAATGAAGTAAGTCCAATTTTTCTTTTCTTTTAATAATTGAAGCTCCTACATGACATAACAAGAGTAGGTCTGCTTATTTTGTGCATAGAATATCAACAAAGCACAAGTATTTATCCTACCTGTTTTGCTTTGTAATGTAAAGCTATTCATTTACCTTGAAGCTAGTGCTCCACTAGTTTTTTAGCACCTTCTTCTATTCTTTTTTTTTTTCCTTGAACCAACAATATGTGATACTTATTCTAATGTTACCTTAGGTTACTGCTTTTACATTAAGAAGCTTACAATTTCAAGGAGATAACATGGTTTTGAATTGATACTCAGATGACCGTGACATGGACAAGTGGATATGGGATCAATGAAGCAGGACCTTTTGTTGAGTGGGGTCCAAAAGGAGGCGACCAAGTGCGTTCCCCAGCTGGGACACTGACTTTCGATCGTAACAGCATGTGTGGTGTGTAAAATTCTTACCTTTGAATTTTGTTTTATTAAAAACTATCTGGGAGTTGACACATTTGCAAAATAATTGCCTGATGGTTCATTTTGCTTTTCAATACCGTTCAAATATCACCCAAAATCTGTTCTTGAGTTATTTCCCGTTGGTCCGTAATTCACCTTATTGATGCATCTGAGCAGGTGCACCAGCAAGGACAGTGGGAGGGCGTGATCCTGGATTTATACATACTAGTTTTCTGAAGGAGTTGTGGCCCAATGCAGCGTATGTTGTATCTTTATTCTTGCATATGATGTTGAATTTAGGTGTGAACTCTGAAAAATTAAGGTTTTGGTCCAATTTTTATGCAGAGGAGCAGCACCTCCATTGTTATGCATTTATAGGCACTATAAGTCTACATCTCCATAATGTTAAGATTTGTTTAATTTTATTTGAGTTTAAGTTTTATCTTTCTGCCAAAATTTTGTGAAAATTCAATCCACAAGCTCTTAAATTTCTTTGCTTAATTAATTAATCAGTAACACCTCTCCAACAACAACAACCAACACTTAGTCCCAAAAGGATTGAGTTTAAAATACAAATATTTTCACTAGATTAGTTTTGACAATAAGATAGCAACCATAGAAGTTATTGGACGGGTACTTTCTTAAAATTTCTCTTTCAGCCATTCAACTTATGAGTGACTCAACATTCAACTAATTTTTTTTTTAATTATTTTTTAATTGATGATTATACAGATATACTTACAAGCTGGGGCATAAATTGTTCAATGGTACATATGTTTGGAGTCGACAGTATCAGTTTAGAGCATCTCCTTATCCTGGTCAAAATTCTCTACAACGTGTAGTTATTTTTGGTGACATGGGGAAGGTTTGAACTCTGTTGGAAAATTTTATATACATCAAAATTATTAAATCCCATATTGCAGCCATAGCTAATCAATGACTCTTGTGTGTGGGTTATTGCAGTTACTTTATATTTATCATCAGCAACATACTCATTTATCTTAACTTTTTTTTCAACTATACTGCTATAATATAAATGTACAAATATCTGCCTGGTCTTAAAGGAATATGTTAGAATTATAGTTAAGTGATTAAATTCATTATTTCCTAACAACTTAAGTTTTTGAGACAATCGGTAATTTAATAGAGTATATTCAATTTCTCACTGTGAATGCACAGTAATTACCTTCTCTAAAATTCAGAATATTGATCTCCAAGATTGCTATTTACCTTCTATTAAAAATTTGCTGCTTTAAGTTTTGGGATCGTTGTTTAAGATTATGAATCCCTATCCAATTAACTACGTTGTTTCTGGAGTATTTTGCTTAAACCTTTCCTCTGCAGGATGAAGCTGATGGTTCCAATGAATATAACAATTACCAGCGCGGCTCACTTAACACTACTCGAGAGCTTATTACAGACTTAAAGAACATAGATTTAGTTTTGCACATCGGAGATATATGTTATGCAAATGGATACATTTCACAGTGGGACCAATTTACTGCACAGGTTGAGCCAATTGCATCAACCGTGCCATACATGATTGCGAGGTTTCATCATAATATATGAGCTTATACTTGCTTGTACTTTGTCTTATTATCCAAGTATTTTGTCTTATGTGCCAATTGGTGATCAATCCTTGCAGTGGTAACCATGAACGTGACTGGCCAGGGACTGGATCCTTCTATGGGAACACGGACTCTGGGGGGGAATGTGGTGTGTTGGCTGAGACTATGTTTTATGTCCCTGCAGAAAACAGGGCCAAATTCTGGTACAGACATATTTGCACCCTTTTGAATTTGATTAGCTTTCCATTCATCTGTATCTCTATGTATTTATATGAAAAGTGGATTGCTAAGTGATTGGCATTCACCTATAGTTGTGTATTTATATGTTTTATTAATAAATGTATCAGTACATCAATCTCCCCGTATGTTGCCTACAATAAAACTTCTATACTTGGACTTATTTCTAGGTGTGCAAGAAACTAGTTTAAACAATATTATTTTCATTTCCAGGTACTCCACTGATTATGGCATGTTCCGCTTCTGCATAGCTGACACCGAACATGACTGGAGGGAGGGAACAGAGCAATACAAGTTCATTGAGCATTGCTTGGCATCAGTTGACAGGCAAAAGCAACCATGGCTAATTTTTCTTGCACATCGAGTACTTGGTTATTCTTCTGGTTCCAGTTATGCAGATGAAGGATCATTTGAGGAACCAATGGGGAGGGAGAGCCTACAAAAGCTCTGGCAGAAATACAAGGTGGACATCGCTGTGTATGGCCATGTGCATAAATCTTCTAAGTCTATTCCTTGTATACAATCTTCTAAATCATTCTACTTGTTTAACCACCCCTCTTTTATTGTAAAATTTTCCTATCAGATGGCAATGTGCGGATTTACAGAGGTCTTGTCATTTATTTTGTGCTCAGTTAATGATAATTTCGCAATGTTAAATCATGAAGATGATAAATCAACTGCGGTGATTATTGGAAATCCTCGTTCCTCTGAAAATGAGGTTTGTATTCTCAATCTTTTTGCTTAAATATACTCTGACAATGTGGGATTTGTCTAGCATGATATTATGAAGGGTATGAATGTTGCTTGTGATTGTTGTAACTCCTATCGATCTGCCCTTTCTTTTAAGTACTGGGTTTTTTGAGTTTGGTGTTTTCATTTTCTTGCTGCTGCTTTTGCTCTTTTTGCTGCTCAAGTGGGGTCTAATTCTACTGTTTTTCTCAAAACTGTGTCTTGCCTTTAGCTTTTGTGTTCATTGCTGTTTTTATATAATGTGGCAAATTGACATTGGTGGGTGTAAATATGGCCTTTTTCACCACATCCTTACCAAATTTTGTGCGTGCTCTTTTTTCAGTTTAGTATAATTTATCTGGGCATATTTATACCATATATATTTTTTATAATATAAGTCTGTCTCTCCTTTTTACAGGCACCAGCGAAGCGAGGAAACGCAGTGAACACACTACACAACACAATCACAGCCAAGCCACCCTCTGCAGCCTCACTCCCAAATGGTTCTTATACTTTTTTAGGCAAGGTTTTGTAATTATCATCTCCACAATTACATTTAATTTAATTTTTTTTTTATTTTGCATCTATAGCTATTATCTATATATCTCTGTCTGTCACAAGAATTTCATTTCTTTTAATCAAATTTTAAATAAAGATAATTTCCATGATTGATTATTTGCTGGGATTTTATGCTATATGTGTATTTGTTGTTTTAAAAGTTGAAGGAGTACTAAATGGTGCACTGTGTTTGTGTGAGAGAGAGAGAGCTTGCTTTTCTGAAATCATGTTAAGTAAGGTCAGACCCAGTTGTGATTTTCCAATGCAGCTTGTCTGAAATAGTCTTCATTGGATTTGGAACCCAACATTTCTTAGATTCGAAACTAAAAAATCATTGCTTTCCTTTTCTTCAAACACTATACATACTCTACCAAGTGCTTTCAAGATAAAGCCCATAACAAGGTTTTTATGTTGTGGTCAGATGGTGATAGTTAGTGAGAAAGGGTGGTGTCCATATTTCTTGGCACGACATATGGTGCAATTTGCAAATGTGGTGGTTTATAGTTATCAATATTTGCTTGATCCCAAGGTGGCTGGGTATATATCCAAGGAAATGCAGAAGGAGTCTGTTGTGGTGTTTGATGAGGCACATAATATTGATAATGGGTGTATTGAAGCTCTTAGTGTTAGTGTGAGAAGGCAGACACTTGAAGGGGCCAGAAGGAATCTCAATAAAATGCGTCAGGAGATTGAGAAGTATGTATTTGTCTTAAATTTTTTTATTTCTTTCCGTTTTGCTGTTACATGACGTATTAGGTTCATAATTGACTTGCTTCATGGACTTTAAATATTCTCTTGTAATTTTATGGAAATATGGAGCCATTATTGTATAATTTGGTTAGACCAGCACCTGGAAAAGTCTTTTTATTTAATTTGTAGGCCTTCTGTGTTTGCCTGTCAATATTCTGATGTGATTCTTAAGAAGTAATGGCTGGATTTCTCTTGCTTAGATTCATTTTTAATTTCTCTTTGAACCATAAACTAAAATTTGATGCAGCTTTTATGAAATTGTTTGACATGGTAGGAAGGTTTAAGGCCACAGATGCTGGTAGATTGCGCGCAGAGTATAATCGGCTTGTTGAGGGTTTGGCACAAAGAGGAAACTTACCTTGTATGTGGATTGCACTGACGTTAATATTCATTCTCAAGACCCAAGAGTTTTTTTTTTTTTTTTTGACAATGTCCTTAGTTATCTTGAGCTGGACTTCTTTCTCTTTGCAGTCACGGACAACTGGCTCTCCAATCCTGCCTTACCTGATGATATTCTGAAGGAGGCCGTGCCTGGAAATATCCGCCGAGCAGAACATTTTCTGCATGTCTTACGTAGATTGGTCCAATATCTGGAGGGGCGGCTGGAAACTGATAACGTTGAGAAGGAGGGGCCTGTTGGCTTTGTTGCATCTATTAATACTCATGCTGGAATTGACCAAAAAACACTGAAGTTTTGTTATGATCGCCTACATTCACTGATGTTAACACTAGAAATCACCGACACTGATGAATTCTTACACATCCAAACAATATGTGACTTCGCAACACTTGTAGGGACATACACTCGTGGTTTTTCAATTATAATTGAACCTTTTGATGAGAGAATGCCCCATATTCCTGACCCTGTGCTGCAGGTTGGTTTCCCTTTTTCATCTTCCCCTTGCTTTGTTTTTGTCCTTTTTTCTCTTATTTCTCTTCCATATTATTTTACCTTTAGGGAACACTTTATATGTTACCTTATGAAGTCCTATTCAACAACCTGTTGTGTGTAATTTTGAACTTACAACATCTATGTTTAAGGCCACTTTTCCTTTTTCTTTTATTTTCCCAGCATCTTAAGTAATGAATCTAATGGGTTGATTTTTCTGATCCTTCAATTTTATATATTTAAACCTATAAATGCTCTTCCATCAGCCATCTCCCTGCTTATGCAGATGTGTCTGTTTGCTGTTACTAGGTCTAATTTTATATATTTGACAGTGGATGCAATTAAGATTTCCATCCTGTTTGGCATATCAGCTTTTTGAATTTATTTTGATTGATTTTTCCCTCTATATGTTTGTTATTTTAGCTTAGTTGCCATGATGCTTCTCTTGCCATAAAGCCCGTATTTGATCGATTCCAGTCAGTTGTCATTACATCTGGAACTCTGAGTCCAATTGATCTCTACCCCCGTCTACTTAATTTCCATCCAGTTGTTAGTCGAAGTTTTACGATGTCCTTAACAAGAGATTGCATATGCCCAATGGTTCTTACTCGTGGAAGGTATAAAGTTCAGCTTAAAATCCATTAGCATTTCTCAGGAAAATAATGATTTTTAGTCTTTTCAGTTGGTTCTCACCTTTTAATTCGTAATACAACTAGACCCCTTTATTAATACTTTAGTTTGTCACTTAGTATCTGGTAAATTGGTTCTTGTTTCAGTGATCAGCTTCCTGTCAGTACCAAATTTGACATGAGAAGTGATCTTGGTGTTGTACGAAATTATGGGAGGCTTTTACTGGAGATGGCATCTGTTGTTCCAGATGGGATTGTATGTTTCTTTGTTAGTTACTCATATATGGATGGCATAGTGAATAGTTGGAATGAAAATGGAATTTTGAAGGTAGCAGCTCTATCTATATTCTTTTAGTTTCAAGTGTTTTCCTTGAATTTCACGTCACTGTCCTTCATTAGTTTGTTAAGTATCTGCTTATGCTGAAAGGTGCTTGATGCTCTCATTTTCACAGGAAATAATGCAGCATAAGCTTGTCTTCATCGAGACTCAGGACGTTGTAGAAACTACTTTGGCTCTTGACAACTATCGCAAGGCTTGTGATTGTGGGAGGGGTGCCATCTTTTTCTCTGTTGCCAGGTACTGTATTAGTCCTACTAAAATGCTTTTTTTCCGCTTTAAATTCTTTTCAGGGGTAAAAAGCTGCCTTTACATGTTGAAATATATAATACTTGAATTCTTGACTGTTTTCAACCTATGTAGCCTTGTTGTACTTCTCCACCTTGCAAAAGTGGAGATTTTAGTTTAACTCATTCTAAATGCTTGGAAGTGTTTGAGTTATAGCCTATTGGTTTCTCTAATATTTTACTGGAAAAAAAAACTTTTGAATACCATTTGCAATCAAATGAAAAAGGATGTCGTACCTAGTGCATAACGCTCCCACTGTGTCTTTTTATGAGCATTGTGTCCTTTTCTGGGTCTTAAAAGGAAGCTTGTGGAAGGGGAAATCTTTTATTGATTTAGGTTCTTTTAAAATTGAAAACATATCTGTACTTTTGCAGGGGAAAAGTTGCTGAGGGTATAGACTTTGATCGACATTATGGTAGTGTTGGGACTTGGGACTCTTGAAGTTTGGGCTAAAATCATACTCATATTTGTTGAGAAACTTAGGTGAAGACAAGGGGATTGAACCTTGGACCTTGGCCACCACATGGGGTGGGAGTGCCACTTGGCCCAAAGGCCAATGGTGATAATTGAGTAAAGTTTAGTACAGAATGACCATAACTTAGATATTTGCAGTACTTTACTATGTATCCTCTTCTTTCATTGTTAAAGCGAATAAGATAACTGACAATATTTGGTTCCAAAATGAATAGACGTAGGAAGGAATTAGTTGATATTTGCAGTACTTTACTATGATCTCTCTGGTTGATCACTCAGTAACTTTTTAATGGAAACAAAATTACTGAAAGAAAATTCTACAACTATGGATCAGAAAAATGTTAAAATGGAGTGTTATTCAAGCAAGATGACAAAATTCAATGTTCATATCCTGTGTACAAGTCAGTTTGATACAATAAAATAAATTGCGAGTTTGTGATATAATATGGTTGTAAATCTGATAATGTGTTCTCGCTGGTTTCAGTTCCTTAGGAAGATGGCTCAACCATATGATAAGGCTAGTGGCAGTGGTAGGAAAACCCTTTTGTCCCAAGACGATGTGGAGAAGATGGGCGATGGCATCTTGAATGAAATGCAGTATTGAGGATTTATCTGCCTGCTAGCAAGTTTTCAGTCTGAGGGTGGTTTGTTGGTCGATCATTCATTCCTTGGGGTCCATGCTTACATAGAGTAGTTGGCAGAGTTGTGGAACAATTATGTGAGAAATACCTTCCTCTTACAGCAGAAAATACTTTTCTTATAGCATTGAATCTTCCCTGATCCGTGAATTCAAAAGGGTGTTAGAATGTTCTGCGTGGACTCACAAAAATCAAAGTTTGTTTTGTTTTTATTTGTTTTGTTTCTTTCTTGGGGGGACAAATTCCTGGTGCAGGTGTATATTTTTAGTTATACTGCCATTCCCTTTTCTCTATTGTGAGTTGTGGTATTTGTGGCTCATTTTCGTACTGTCAAATCATAAAGCATTCATGAATTTTCCTCAGTAATGTGTCACTCTCTTTTGTTGCCCCACAGATGAATAAACTATTATAAGTGAAAACTATTGAGGACAACGAAACAAAGATTATGATTATGATTATTGATGAATGTTATTATAAGCAAATTATAAGTAACAAAACAGGGCTCTGGTATAAGCCTAGCTATCTGCCCTGAAGCTTTGAATTTGCCTGGTTAAAGCTTAAGTTTGGGCTGGTCTTTAATAGTGAATGAATATATATATATATATATATATATTAAATAATTAAAAATACTCATTCAAAGGAAAAAAAAAAGAGAGATACATATTACAAACATATCCATATATAATGAAAAGTAATGCCTACCTCAAGATATCCTCCTTCAGTCACCTCTGCTTCTTTCAAGCGTTTCTCATTGTCAAGCTTTGTGAACTTCTCTTTGTTATCAGTAAATCCAGGTGTGCCTAATTCAAGGAAAGAAAGTTTAATGAAGAGAGATGAAGTAACTATTCAAATTGAAAGTTTAAAGAAAACATGGTAGCCTAATCAGTATTTCATTTTTAACTAGCAAAAGGGTCATGTATTAGACTATTAAGTATTCAGTTGTAACCATGGACCAAAAAATCAGTCTCGCTCTAAATATGCAATTGACTGACACTGTAAAAACGTAATTTACATGCCACACACATCTCATATGAATATATTCTAAGGTTGCAGGAATTGAAATCTATCAATTTTTGCAATTGAAAACATCCTCATGCCAATTTTGATTTCATATCCTGTCAACAATTTTCCCTTTTCTTCTTTTCTGTTTTTGGAAATCTACGTCTGCTTCATGTTTTTGTACAATATTAATTACTTGTTGCAATAATTGATGGAAGGTTTTCATGATAGCCTGGATAAAATTGGGGGAAGTATTAATTATTAGTATTATTTAACTAGTAAAGGGAATCATTCACCAGATACTATAAACTTAAAAAGAAATAATAAAAAAAAGGTAAAAACATTGATTAACTTCTTTGACTTTGAGGTACCTGGTGGAAATGTTAACTTGAGAATGGTCCCAATCCCTCCATCACCTTCTGTGAGCTCAAATTTTTGAATGGTCCCAATCCCTCCATCACCTTCTGTGAGTTTTAGGCAAATTCTTTTTTTTTTTCAATCTTGCAGAAACACCGAACACTGTACACGCATCCTGAAATGATCTAACGCTGTACACCAAAGCTCAAAACCAAATCACTTATGTAACACTTTTAAGCTCATTCAAACTTGCAAACAAAACTCAAAACCATCACAGTTTTGTATAATATTCACCACATCATCATAGGTCCAACCTAACAATTTTGCAATTCTTGAGAATCATATAAGAAATATACTTTTAAAACTTCCAAATTCTGGTATCATTTTCGTTTTGCTCATTTAAGAGCATTCTCATCAGCTCTTCTATCTCAAATGCCATTTTCACACATAAAATCCTACTTTTTCTATTTCAACACACCACTTTACAATATCCCATGCAACAGATATTCTATTCTTAGATTCAACACATTAAAATACTATATCCAACAAATTAAAATAATATAAAAAACTTTTACAAATATATACATATATATATACATACACAAAATGCTCCACCCCCCACACCCACAGATCAACCGCCACAACCACCGACCACCCCTACAAAATCAACCACCAGTTAACATATTATGATTAAGTAAAAAATTAAGCATCTATTTTGAAGATAAATCACAACCCAATACCAAGAGCTAGAGGGGGAAAAGAATGGAAATAAGTAACAACTAATTGAAAGACCATATTAAACATTCATAATATCATAATCTAGAAACAAGTACATTGGATATAGAATACTTCGATTACAAGTCCATTCAGTGATAAACAAAATAATAATTGTGCCGATGGTGGTAAGGTCGAATACATCATAATGAGAATCACAATTTACATCTACAATGCCATACCAACATGTTCCAGTATCTGCATGCCTGACAAAAATTGAGATATTGTCGTCAGATAGCAAAAGCCAAAACAAAGGTACTAATCTATGCAGCTTGGCTAATTGATACAATCATGGCATTTTATATCAAAGCATCACGTACCTAGTTTGGATCATTACTGCTTGTTGAAGCCCCACGGGAAAGCGGACATCGTCTACGGTTATGCCCATGTTGATGACATAGTCCACAACTCTGCTGTTGTTGAATTTCCCTCAAGTCAGAATCTGGCCTCCGGCTTCTCGGTTCTCGCCGGACCCCATCCATCTCATTCCGTATCCTAGACTTCACAGGTCGACCTTTGCCCCGCAACAGGGCTGGGTCAGGCACCCACTTTGGACCGTCCACATCCCTCCACAATGACTCTGACTTTGGCACCTTAAATTGATGTGAGTAGGTGCGAATGGCGTTCTCCAAACTATAACATGGGTCAATATATCTAGTCGCATCTTGCTCCAACAACTGAAGAACTGTAATTGCATGTGAACAAGGGATCTTTCGATTTTGCCACTTTCCACAACCACATGTTCTGGCCTTTATGTTTATTTCATGACTATGGTGTCCCCCGCCAGAGCTATAGTTGTTGTATGCGGTCTCCACTTGATATGTACTAAGGAAATTATTAAACGCCCTTACAGAGTGTGTATTTGATTTTCTCAGATTTTTATCATAGATGTTTAACACATATGTACTCCACACCTTGCCCTCCGAGAGATCATGAGTAATTTCTTTGTGTCGATCATGGAAATACGCGACAAGTTTGCTCCAAGTGAATTCAACCATTGCAGCAATGGGCAGGCCACGAGCACCTTTGAGTACTCCATTGAAGCACTCCGAGACATTGGTTGTCATAGCCCCATAACGGTATCCACCATCATGTAGTTGGGTCCACATGTCTAGATCCTCTTTCATTAGATATGTGTATGGCATGATGGATGAGTCGGGTTCACTTTCCTGCCGCCCGGTTCTCAATTTCTTCCTAAGGGCCTCGATCTCAGCTTCCTTGATAGGTTGCATGTATAACTCAAATTTAGCTTCCTGAGTAGCATACCCCGCTTGCAAGGCCAATGACTTTAAAGTGGCGTCTTGAAAATGCGTGTTGAAGTTGCTAGCAACGTGTCGAAGGCAATATCTATGAATTACTCGTACTCGTCCATCATCATCTCTACGCCAATTTGCAATTCCGTTTTGAATACCCTTATGTCGGTCAGAAATTACACAGATGTCCTTATCTACTATCACATATTCTAATGAATTCCTGAGGCATGTTAAAAACCAGCTCCAACTAGGCCCTGATTCTTTGTCCACAACAGCAAAGGCGAGAGGCAAAACCTTGTTGTTGGCATCGGTGGCCATTGCAATCAACAACACCCCTCGATATTTACCATACAAATGGGTCCCATCAATACTGATCACTGGCTTACAATGTTTGAATCCTTCAATGCATGGAGCGAAAGCCCAAAATACATAGCGCAATATTGTGTCACCGGACACCTCATTGCGTATGGTGTGATACCAAAACCGAGTGCCAATTTCTTGATCTGAGTATGCCAACAATAACTTTCTCAACCTTTGGTAAGACTCTTCCCAATCCCCGAATATCCTTGCAATAGCCTTTTGTTTCGCATCCCATATCTTATAGTAAGAAAGCTTATGTTCATACTTCGCTGTAATGAAATCTCCGAGGTGAAAAATTGTTGCCGTGTGCTTTTTTTGCAACAATGGAACATATTCTGCTGCAAGAAAATTACAATCCATCATTCTACCATCACGGGCCATGCCAAGGGTCATACAACTGTGAGGACCCTTATAAGATGTGACCATCCATAGTCCAAGTTCTGGCTTTAGGACTGCCCCAACATACCACTGGCATGACTCGTTCATGCATTTCACAGACAATCTACTTTTGGTCGACCTATCAGTGATAAAGTTTTTGTTACCCTTTGCAGCATAAATTATTAATGCACGTTTCACCGCCTCTTTATTCGCAAAAATCAACCCTTTTGCAAAATTCATGTCCGCATTCCAAGAAGAAGCAAATTCTTGCTGAACAACTTCAGGATCAACCATATTTTCCCAAGTATTTGCATAAAATGATGAGGCAGGAGGTTCATAAACAGGGGGCATATTTGTAACATGCTGAACTGTAATAGCAGCGTCCGCATCATCTTCATCACATTCAGCCATATCATCAACATGAGGATTGGGAGTAAATTCATGGTCATCAACACCCCTGTCAAAGTCGTCTCGCTCAATCATCTCTTCGTACTCATCTCTATCGTCAAGATCTTCCCCAAAACAGTCTTCGTCTTCAACAACTGGAAGTGTAGAGGATTCACCTCGATGTGTACAAAATTGATCTTCATATCTATTGCTAGGTTCACTCTCAATTGTTGTTGGTGTCTCTTGAAAAGGGGGTGTATAGCCTCCTAATGTAATGTTATTGTGATTATCTAGGACTGCAACTTGTAGAGATGTAGTTGTTTGTATAATTTCCTCTATGCTGACTTCCGCACGTGGCTCTAAAGTGACGTACAACTCAATATTTGCTACTTGTGCCCATCTCTCCATCATGTTAAACATGATCTTCACATGTTTGTCTTCTTTTATCGGCATATATCTGTAATTAATGCATTGATTGAGGACTTCTTGTGGACAACGGAAAGTAATATGTATATCATGCAAAGAAGGGTTCATTTGCAGCTCTTCCATAATTTTTATTTTCAATTCATTCAGGGTCTTTAGCTTACGGCGTATCATCATATAGTAGCACTGGATACCCGGACCTTGAAATGGGACTCCGTCATAAGGGTCGGCATTGCTAAGAGGTCCACCGTAGTATATATTTATATAGATCATTGTCAACCTATATAGATCATCAAGTGCAATTGTATCAGTGACAAATTTATAATTCTCAATCAACATCAATCACAAAAATTTACGTATGAAAAGCCAACAATACTAACCTTAACCAAATTTGCATGTACAAAAATAGTTATTACCAATTTCATATTCTTTTCAAATTCCAAATCATTCTAGGGGCATGACTTTCAAAACCCATTCAAATTGATGTATGTCAATAAAAGTATTATACCAATCAGTTATCTATTGAAACCTCAGGTACCCAAATCATAAACAAATATATTTTGAAATAATTTATGCTAAAAAAACTACAAATACTATCTTCATTATTAAACTCATAATTCATTTCATACCCATGATAAAGACCTAAAAGTACACAATATTCCTAACAATTGATCACAATAATTATTAATTTTTTAGCTTTAAAACCTAGCATATTATTAATCACAATATTTACACTAACAAACAAAAAAAAAATAACAAATATTCTCATATGTTGTAATAACAAAATTAATCACAATATTAATCTTTTAAAAAAACTTAGCAAATAATTTAATCACAATATTTACACTAACAAAAAAAGAAAACATATATTCCCAATATGTTGTAATAACATCAATCACAATATTTAGTACTAAATATTCCCAATAATTAATCATAATATTAATTTAAAAAATGGCAAATAATCACAATATACTAATCACAATATGTTAACAAATAAATTAATCACATTATACTAACAAATAAATTAATCACATTATACTAACAAATAAATTAATCACTACTAAAAAATAAAAAACAAAAAATTTCCTAATATGTTTTAAATTTTTCCTTAATAATTTACAATATTGTAAAAACATTACCAATAATCACAATATTTACACTAACAAAAAAAAAAATTCCCAATATGTTGTAATAACATTAGAATTTAGTACTAAATATTTCCAATAATTAACCATAATATTCATTTTAAAAAATGGAAAATAATCACAATATACTAATAAATATACTAATCACAACATGCTAACAAATAAGTTAATCACATTATACTAACAAAATAAAATAAAAAATTCGTAATATTCAAATTTTTTCTTTTAAAAAAAAAACTTAGCAAATAATAACAATATTGTAAAAAACAGTACCTGTAAATGAGTGTTGTTAAGGAGATTGTTGTGTGTGTTGTTAAGGAGATTGTTGTGTGGGATGTGTGTTGTGTGGGATGTGTGTTGTGTGAGAAGGTGGGGAAAGTTGTGAGTGAGTAGGATTCTTAAGAGCTGAAAAGAAGTGAGAGTTGAGTGAGTTCTCTGAGAGTTAAAAGATGTGAGAGCTGAAGAGAGAAGCTGTGAGAGAGCAAAAGAAGACGCGTGAGGACAAGGGGGAAAAGAGGTCCCAGGTGGGACCCATGTAGAAAAATCGAGTTTACTGAACTCGATTTCCATTGAGTCAGTTGTGTAATCACATCCATCACGTCAGGGCAGCGCAACGTCAGAAGAATCACGTGAGTGGGAGGGCTTGGAAATCGAGTGCACTGCACTCGGTTTCCGCTCATGGAAATCGAGTGTACTGAACTCGATTTCCATTGAGGCAGTTGTGTAGTCACCTCAGGCAGCGCAACGTCAGAAGTCACGTGAGTGGGAGGGCTTAGAAATCGAGTGCAGTACACTCGGTTTCTATTCATAAAAATCGAGTGTACTAGACTCGGTTTCTATGAACAGAAACCGAGTGCACTGCACTCGATTTCTAAACCACACTTGTCCAGGTCAGCACAGGCGTAGTGGGAAAACCGAGTTCAGAGCACTCGATTTCCGACCCCGAAATCGAGTCCTCTGAACTCGAATTGTTAGAAAGCAAATTTGTTTGAAACGTTTGCTTACTAACTATATTGTTGGGCTCCTATAGCTATTTTGAAAAAAAAACCCTTCCTTTGCTGCACCATTCTTCTTTCTTACTTCTTTGTTTCCTTATTTCTTTGTTCTTATCATCACCACCTCATCTCGTTTCTTCTTTGACTTTATCAAGTCACTAGAATTTCCAAGAACTCTCTCCCTCTTTCATACCCACGGGTCCAACACCAAAAGAAGAAAAGCTCTCAAGTCTCCTCTCCCTCTCACGCCTACGGGTCCAGCAGCTACAAGAGGTTCCTTTCAATTCTTCTCTATCTTTTGTTCCAGATTTAAAGCTAGAGTGATTCTAGCTCTATCACTCCAAGAACCATGCCTAGGGTAAGGGGAAAATCTAATTCTTTTATCTATTGTCTATTTAAACTTAAGTGATTGTTATTTGAGGTGCTGAATGTGTAATTGATTCAGTAATTGAAGCTTGTTAAGAGTTAGTTCATGAACTTGTTAAGAGTTGCACTCACTGGTTAACCTGTTTGGTCATCATAAATCCTGTATTTTTCTAGGACAGCTATGGGTAAATGGTTTGTTGAAGATTATTATATAATATGTCCAGTATGTGTGTATTAAATGTCATAAGAAAATACCATCGTTTGATAATTGTTTGTGAATTTACAAGAAAATGTTGCAAAGCTGTCACTGTGACAGATTCTGTGTTTATGCATGATAAAATTATGTATTAAATTATATACAGTGAATTTGGATGCTAGGGATATTTCCTATGAAAGCTAAGACACATATGGTTGTATTGGAAGTGGTCTCACAGCATTTTGATTAATATAAAAATAATAGTTTAATTTCTAAGTTGCATGAAATTCTGTCAGGACAGATTTGAGTACGTTGCATTGTATGATTTTTAATAAATCATAGTTTTATTCTTTGACTCCGAAATTTTAATGGTATATACTAGGCATACAGGGGAGTAGCTCTGTAAAATTTCATGACAGTTGGATGTGTACGGACAGCCCATTTGTATTTTACAAATGGGGCTTACGCTGCTGTAATGAGCAGTGAACAGCATATGATACACCTGACTTTGTGGATTTAATTTTGAAGTTAGGGTGAATGTTTTGAGCTATAAATTTATATGCTCATCATTTGGTATGTCTAGATCATAGATATATTTTTTATAACTTGGTTCAAGGTATAGTACCCAAAGGAGGAGTTCTAAACCATTCGACGGTTGTATCTGTGAGGCTGTTTGTTGAACATGCTGTATGTTGCCTTATGAGCGTATATGATTACATGACCATGCTTAAAGGATTTTATGTTTAGCATGCTTTATTGTCCTAATCTCAAAGTACCTTCTGGAATGAAGTTGGCTCTTCTAGAGATATGATATTAATATGAGAATGTTGGTTTTTCCTTAATTTGGTACATCACTTGTTGATGTGTGCATTATATGTTTGGGGAAACCTCATTGAGGTGGGATTAGGATTTCTTTGATTCTAAGAGATAGGCTTTTAGATGAATGTGTAAGTTTATAATAAAGAATAATCGATAGTAATAAGTTTTGATATTTGGTTTATGTGTTACTAGTACCCAAGTCTAAGCTCCTTTGACTGTAGGCTCTCGATTCCTCTGCTTTCAGGTAAGGGATAAGTTATATGGCCATTTGGTAAGTCATGAGATTATTTCAAAGTATATGATGCATTAAAAAGGTTTTTGATAAGAAATATAACATATAATCATGTTTTAGACAATGATATGTTTGTGAGCTTTCGAAACCTTATGTATATAATTTAAGCATATTGATGCCATTACTAAATTCCACGAACATGATGTTTAAAGAAAAGAATGGAAATGCTATTATTATGAAATGTTATGCAAAATAAGAAATTTCAGTATGATGTATAAGTATGAAACGTTTTCGGGTTATGTCTTCTGGTGATCTGAACTCGGCCAGTATGGGTTAAATTACTGGCTTTCCATGGAAAATGTTACTTGTTTGGCCATTTAAAGTAGAGGAAATGGGGCTGCTCATAACTCTAGGCCATTTAAAGTAAAGGAAATGGGGCTGCCCGTAACTCTAATATGAACAAGGCATTCTCCCCAATGTGTATGGATGGCAAGGAGGAACAAAACCTTGAGGGGATGTGCCATCAAGCCTCCCAAAGAGGACAATATCATGCACACGAGGGCACCCAAATGTGATGAGGCCTTCTCTGTACAGACTTATCAGATATGGATTAACCAATATGCTATTTATGAACAACTATATTATGTTATTAATCATGAGAGAATGATTTTGTTTAAATGCATTATGAAAAGTTAAAAGCTCTTATGAAAAGAAGAAGTTTCTGATGAAAAGAAAACTGTTCATTAAAGATAAAAGTTTACGAAGCTCTATTGTACTATAACGATAAAACTTCTGATGAAAGTACAAGTTATGTTAAGAAGTTATCAGATATCTGTTTTTCTTTATGAAACCTTAAGTTTTTATGATTATGGAAGTTATAGTATTTTACGAGAAGAAGTATATGAAGGAAAGTTTTATTATTCTTTAAGATGTTTCTAGTTTAAGATAAAGTTACCAATTATCTGATTTAAGTTAAAATAATTATTTTGTAATGAGAATATATATATATATATATATGGTAACTTTGTAAGAAATGAAAGAAATTCAATTCGAAAGGTTTTGATAATATTATTCTAATAAGAAAAAGGAGAACAATTATTTTCCTACGAAGAGCGTATAAGTTATTATTATAAAAAGTATAAAATACTATGCATGAAAATATGTTCTCCTATCTGCATATTTATAGAATGAAATGAGTTGATTTACATGCATCTTTATTAAATTCTCATGTATCTTACTTTTACTGAGCTGTGTAGCTTATCCCTTTCACTCTTTCAGTTAGCAGGTTTTATTTTGAAGCAGAGGGAGCCTTAGTCGAGTTTTGGAAGGAGCTGGTTTTAGTTTTAAAAGTATAGATCCCAAACTAGCAATTTGATGTTTAGCTTTGTAGTATTGTGTATTTAGGATCTAATGAAAGTTGTGTACCTTAAAGCATTAAGAGATGTATTATATGAAATTTAGAATTTGAGTAACTGGAGGATTATTTTATTCTTTGAGTACAGTGTAGATGCTCTGAATGTCAAGCGGAAAGTTATATCATTTACGTAAAGAAACAAGAATGAAAAGAAAAAGAGAAGCTTTTGTAAAAAATTTGTAAAAGTTAAGTTGGTTCTTGTTAATATTAGGTTTAAACTTGATATTAGCATGCCGGTCATGGTCACAAATCCGGGTATAGGGTTTGGGGCTTGACATGTTCAAAACAAAAATTATATGGCATTCAACCCAAGTACTAAAAATCATAAAGTAAAACTAACCATACCTAAAATTTTGGAATTGAATTAAAATACTTTCACCACCAAAAACAAACTATATAACCATCAATAGTGTAAATAAAAGTACCATTACATCTCCAAAGCAAAATTTGGCTTTTGGGGTCAACTGTGCCACAAGCTGCTGCATTGGCAGCATTGCTCTCATTATTAAAAAGATTAAGATGCCAAAAAAGTAATGATAATCTAAACTTTTATTCCTTACAATAAGGTATATTCAAAATTTTTCCCAAATAATTTGATTGAAGAATTGAATTTGACTCATTAGGAAATTTCAAAATGTCATTTAAACTTCATCTACGTAATGACTAATGCAAAAACAAATTAAGCACTGCAAGATTCACCATTAGTTACACTTAAAAAAAAAAAAAAAAGAAAAGAAAAAAACTGAAAAGCTTCAAGAAAAAGTAAGCCTAGAGTCATATTTATTTCATTGTTTTAGGTCACTTGGTTTGATGATCATATTGCCAACCTTACTATAGAAAATAGATAAAAAAGAAAAAATTATTAAAACTGAAGTCATATGGACTTACCCCTCCATGTGCAAAAGCAATGGCCATGATAGTTGCAGCTTCCATGACCCGTGATAAAGGAATCCACATAAAACCCAAAATGTTTAGTATTTTGTTTTCTGAAGCAAGATAGAAGAGTAGAAGAACCAATCAATGAGGGAGATTGAGCCAGCAATAATGAAAAAATAAAAAAGAATGGATGAATATGAAAATCTAACATTGCTTTTCTAACCTTTTCCTTCTCAAGTTTGTTGTATCCAAACAAATCCAATCTTTCTTGGACTGCATTAGATCAAAGGTCAAATCCTTTCTTATACAAATAAGATGCTCAGGGGGTAAAATTTCCAACATTAAGCAACTTATAATTTAGCACCAAACAAATAAGATAAAGTAATGGAAATCTCTTTGTATTTCCATCTTTTTTATTCTGATTCAGAAAAATCAAAGTATCCACATGACGTTGCTTGAATTAAACATGAAAGATCTAATTTCTTCCAATTGAATATACTTCCACAAAAAGAAAATGAAAAAAAAAAAAAAAAACTGGTCGTTTATGGCATAATAAAATATATTCTACTAAAGTATCAATTTGAGCCACTAAACTTCTTAATCTAACTATGAAGCTAATAGCATTTGGCTTTATTATTCTTATATTTGCAGCTAGGAATTTTCACAAAAAAAAAAAAAAATAGAGAATATTGAATGACTTTCATAACTGCAACACTCATTAAGGTAAAGTTGGCATGCCATAAGATGACAAAAGAGTATAGTGATTTAAAAAACATCAAGGGGAAGGGCCTATTCAACCATCTTGGATTTCCTTTAGATTCAACCCTACACGAAGTTGTTCGAAGAGAATTTGCATTGTCAGATAGTTTTTTTTTTTTTTTTTTTAATTTTATAAATAAACATTGTCAGATAGTTCATTACATCTCACTCACTAGTTTCTCTTAAGTTCACTAATCCACAAACAAATTAAACAGTGCTACTTATCTCATGTGCAAAAAGTTAAGTCATTCTCATTGTATTTAAGTGTTACTATCACCAATCCTTTTCTGTTGGTATCTACTCCTGCACCTTGCCAATATGCTAAGCTCCCCACCTCATCCATTTTACATAGTTCCTAGTGGGACTCTAGATTCAATCAATAGATTATTATTGCTAAGGCAGCAGGTATAGCTGGGCCAATAAACGTTTAGTGGCCCACTATTGGACCAGTTATTTGGATAATATAGTTTGTGAGTGTGATATAGTATTAGTGTCACTTTTGGGTCATTTAATTAAGTTCTTGTGTTTTGCACATTTGTAGATGACCAAAGTATAGCACCCTGAACCTATTGTCTCACAAAGTTATGAAGTTGCTCTAAGCATGCTTGAGTTTGAAAGATCAGTAAAATCATTTGAGGTATACTCTCTAAATTGAAATATATTTAAAACATTGGTTTGTTTTCAAAGTGACTAACAACTATTATTTGTGTGGTACCTTTTCATGCAAGCTCCCCTTGTGCATTAAATTATTCCAAATTTTGACAAAGTAGTCATTGTATCTATGCACATATTTGAAGAATGAGCTACAATATGAAAAAGAATGAGGTCATGATGAGCAAGCAAGAAGTTGGTAAGGAAATAAGTGAGGAAAGAAGTAGGAAAGTTAGAGAATTACACAATCTTGACCTCTGTTGCATTGTTCTACTAATTTATGACCATACTTAGTGAACTGATCTGAGTTCATAAGTGCATCACTATTTTACTTGGGACTCTATGTCAGAACATGCTTGTGTGCTTCAAGATGAGCACTCTAAGCTTATGGAGCTTCTCATCAATTTAAAATCCAATAACATGTAAAACCACATCAAGCTCAAACAAATTCACCCCAAACAGACTTCAGATTAGCCACAAATAATCACAAATTCATTGGGAAAAAAATCACACAAAGAAAATCTAGGGGAAAGAGAGAAAAAAAATCTAACAGTGGATTGCTATCTATAAAACAATGTGAAAGTAGATTGTGGTAACAGAGATATACCTACATTTAGTTTAATTGATCCAGCCTTAGCATGTTGATCAGAGTACCACAGTGTTCCACCTAGTTCCTTGGGTTCCATATAGGTTCAAAAGTAAAAGGTATGTAAGCAGAGCATTGATCTTTTAATAATACTTGTGAAAATCCGTAAGGGCATTTAAAGAGTGATGTTAAAAATACTTTGACGAAAATCACAATTATTAACCAAACAATCATACGTAGAATCCTCACTGAAACCCAGCATCATACACTTCATAAGCAATAGTCTCCAATAATTGAATAACAAAAATTGATATTTCAAAAACCATAATTTTAAACTCAACAAATTAAATTTGAAAAAAAAAAAAAAAAAAACCTAATGAAGATTGAAAAGGAAAAAAAAAATCACACACAAAATTGAAATTTTCAGTTTGAATTGCCATAACCACCATTCAATTTCAATAGCAAAATGGGCCTTTTGAATCAAAACCCAATAGTTTTAATTTGTAGAAATCAAAAGGCTATTAGAGCAGCTATGGCTGTGGTGGAGCCACTAACAGTGTAGCATGGTCATGGAAAAAAAAATTGGAACTCCAAACCAAAGTAACCACAGAAATTGAAACTCCAATAAATAAATCAAAACCCTATAGTAATTGCAGAAATCAAAAAGCTAAATTATGATTAAAGCACCTCACTTGTGTGAACTGGGGCTGGAGCTCAATGCTTCGGTGACTTGGGTTGAGGTCTTGTCATGGCTATGATGGGTGATGGTAGCTATCATAGTAGCGGAGCTATTGATGGTGTGGCATGGGTGCGACATGGGAGAGAGAAGGAAATTGGGTTTTGGGAGGTTTAACATATAGCAGGTAATAAAGTTTTTAAAGACGTGATGTGTTTTAGAGATGTCGGGTTTGTAATTTGTATTTGGTGGAAAAAAAAAGATTTATTATTATTTATATAAGTATTGCTGACGTGGAAAATTGTGGGAGTTTCAGAGGCTTCGGTTTTATATATAATAATAACTATAAGATTTTAGCAAATCAAATGTCTTAAAATTTGAAAATCTTAAAGAACTTACATTAGCACTCATCAATTTGTTTACAAAGCCAATTCTAAATAGATCTACAAATTGCATTCTCATATCCTCTGTCATTTGCAAGCTGAATGGACTCTTTTGATTACGGTTTGCATCCTTCTATCCTTCAAAAGCTTTAAGAAGTGCCATGTTGTCACTGCATAAGAATGTGTATAAGGTTATACAAAATTTTGTCATTATAATCAACATCCTAAAGCTAATATCCAATCCAAAAATGTGTAACCAATGTTACATATTATAACAAAAACCCAAAGAGACAACAAAAACAATTGTAGGTATATAAGAGAGAGAATCAGATCAAACATGTATTTCTATTTTTGCTTACTTTGAGATTGAATTTTAAGATTGAAACTTAAAATCCAAAACTCCAACAACAAAAGCACAAATAAAGCTCTCTATCTAACAAATCAAAAAACTCCACAGAAAAGTACCAAATTTAATATGATATTACCAACTTTGCTTTGAAAGAAGATCACAAAGACATCATAATAAAGAATGAGATGGAATATACTCCTTCAGTTTACCATGCTTCCAATCAGCTAGTCTTCTTTTCCACTCTCCCAACCAATGCTAACTTTGCATTGAGAGGAACTTATAATAATGAAGCAAACAAAAAAAATGAAACTATTCATCCTTTTCATCTAAAATGTAACTTGATAGATAGTCTTAGGCACTTTTTGCACATAGATTCTTTAAATTGTATATCAAATTAAAAGAAAGAAATTACATGTAAAAGCCAATTTAATAGAGAGATCTATCACACACAGTGATCAATAGTTTAAAAACAAAAGCCTTGTAATGTATCTGCCATATAGTGTAATCATAGAAATATGTGCTTATCTAAGAATATTTCCATAACATACTTACCCTTATTTGAATTTCAAGAGAAGGGTGATCTTTTTGCCATTCAATTATTCAACTACATAAAAAAATGATAATCATAATAGCAAAACTGGTCACTATATTAAAATCCTATTTTCAGCTTCAAACCACCTTGCATCCCTAGTCCATCTCTCATTTCTGACCAATTTTTTCAGCATAGTCCAATTCAAAATGTTTTTCTTCTTCTATTCTTTTTATTTTATAAGAACTCCAATTTTCACTATAGTCCAATTAAACTGTAATTAACTCAAAGATCATACGTTGACTACAAAATTGGTTCTACAAATACAAAATTTGTATTTAATGCAACACAAAAGACAATTCAACTCAAATGAAACAGTCAAGACTAACACAGTAAGAGTCCAGAGCTATTAAAGATGCAATTTAAAAGCTATAAACACAGTACCTGATCTGATTCAGATAATAAGGAAGTTGAAGCATAAAGCTGGTGGTTTATATTCTATACAAAATTATGATAAACCAAGTGGGCCTTGGCAAATCTCTCATGTATTAGAATAACATACCTTAGATCTTACACACACACACACACACACACACACACACACACACACACACACACACACACACACACACACACACTAAAGGGATTCATACTTTGATCTCACACACACACACACACACACACACACACACACACACACACACACTAAAGGGATTCATACTTTGATCTCAATCAATTATTATTTAATACTGCATCAATTCGAGGGGATCCTAAAGTAGGAAGCAATTTGATCTAAAAAATTATGAGTTGAATTAATGGGAGCCCACAACTTTGATCTAAAAGTTATTTCAGAACAATAGAACCTAAAAGACAAAAGAAAAAAAGAAGCTTTCTTCTTCATTTTCTGACAAAATTAGGCCCATGTAAAGGTTCCTTTGCCTTCTTCAGCTTGGAACAGTTTGGTAATATACCATTAAGGCTAGAGAGCTTACAATTAAAAGACATCCTAACCAAAACCCACCTATGTATCTTCACAAAGAGGCTTGAAAGCTTGAGAAAAACCCCAGCTCCAACAGCCTCAACACCTAAATCTTCTCCCTTAGTCCCTCTTCACCAATAAAAGATAAACATAATAAAAAATTTATGTTTTCAATTCAGTCTTTCAGGGCCCCATACCAGCTCCCACTCCAAAATTTTCAAATTCACAAATAATAATAAAAATTTCCAACCAAATTCAAAATTATAAAATTTACAGGGCATTCAATAATCAAATAGAAAATAACAAACTAAATCTGAGTTTCTAGCCAGTTATACAACTTAATTGGATGCTTACATAAAAATTCAGCCAAAATACTTTGTACTTCAAACAATTGGGTGATTTCTCATGTAGTTCAGAAGATGGTTTTTGTCTTCAAGGATTGTGTGCACAATTACTTATAAAGAGAAATAGAAAAGAGAAATGAACTTGCCTTTAAAAGTCTTGACTGTCAAACATGTAGCTATTATGATAAAAGGGCTTGGATTTTCAGTAAAGAAGTTCTCCTCAATTTGATTTACAATTAATCCCCAAAGTGTAAGCTTTATTTCATTTCCTTTGTTCAAATTTTCCAATGTTATAGTGTAAGTTCAAATAATATAAGTGCATGAATTGGCTTATCAAAAATATAAAAAATAAAAAGCGCATGTATTGAAAATAATTCTTTTTTTTCAAAGACATACTCTATAGTCATGACATTTATGTTTCTCATCAAGACATTTGATCCTTTGATCATTTTGATTGGGTTGTGCAAGACAAAATTGACGTAATCTAATTGGTCTGGATGGTTTTAAGAAAAGAAAAAAAGAAGTTATTATCACATTTGCCATCAATGATCTTCATATTAGGTGCAGAATTAGAAGTTAGAACATGTTTTAATCCCTAGTATTGTTTTATACAACAATATCTAAAAATTTAAACAAAATCCTGCTATATCATAGCCAAAAAGTACCCATAACCATAAGCCTAGAACGAAACCAAAAAAAAATTAATGGTACTGAGATTTGAGCAATATGGACATTGAAGCATAATATATAGAGATTCAAAGAGAATGGGTACTATATTAATGTAGAGAGAGTACGGTGGCTAGGTTTTTGGTTAAATTTAATTTAAAAATATATATGTGTATATATATATATATATATATAAGTTGTAAGTTTGGTTATGAAGTTAAAAGATTTCATGTACATACTCCAAATTAAAAGGATATGTTTCACCTTCTATTTACAATATGCCTCAAAGCATATTATATATATTTTTTCTTTATCATTTTAATCCAGAATAGTAAAAGTTAACAAAGAACATTTTTGTATGTAAATCTTTCTATTTACCATTTAAGAAGAGAGAAAAATTGCCACCATAGTTTTCAGTCCATGAAACAGAAAAATTATCCTCATCAAATACCATGCAAATTGAATTGCTAGATTGAAAGCTAATGAAACGATCTATGCTTGATCTGCCAAAAAAAATAATAATAATAAAGCCCAGCCAAAAACAAATAACATTTGTACAATACTATCAAAAAAAGCCATGAAACTGAAACACATGAAAGTAAGACCTATAGGATTGGGAGGCTAAGATCAAAACTGAATATTGCCACCAAATATATATAATTAACCACAAATCCATATGAGGCTAAAATAATTCAATAATCTAGAACTGAAAGTTAATTATTCAATTACTAAATTAATATACTTGCATTCCCAGAAACTTAAATTAAATCCAAACACAAACAAATGACTCAAAAACATCAAAGGCATGCTACTCCAATAACTAAATTAATATACTTGCATTTGTATATAACCTAGAAACTTAAATTAAATCCAAACACAAACAAATGACTCACAAAAACATTAAGGGCAGGAAATATCATTACACAAAACATAACAAAATTATTAACAATGAAACAGAATAACAACTCTAAAATCCCAAATGGATTTTCTCACCACCAATAATTGAAATTAATAAAACCCACTACGCTCCAAACTCATCAATCTAAACTAATCATTCAAAAGAAACACTCCCAAACGAAACCCTAAATCATATTTAACAACAAAAAATGAAACCCTAAATCATATTCAACAACCAAAAACGAAACCCTAAATCATATTTAACAACGAAAATTATAGAACAAAAAAAAAAAAAAAAACTTACCAGTAATGTTTGCGGAGAGAATCTGGTCTAGAAAAAAAAAAAAACAAAGTATTAAGGATGAAACCCAGATCATATTTAACAACCAAAAATGAAACCCTAAATCATATTTAACAACCAAAAATCAAACCCCAAATCATATTTAACAACCAAAAACGAAACCTTAAATCATATTTAACAACCAAAATTATAGAACATAAAAAAAAAAAATTTACCGATAATGTTTATGGAGAGAATCTGGTCTGAAAAGGAAAAAAAAAAAGAGTATTAAGGATGAAACCCAGATCATATTTAACAACCAAAAAAGAAACCCTAAATCATATTTAACAACCAAAATTATAGAACAAAAAAAAAAAAAAAAAAAAAAAGAAAAAGAAAAAATTTACCAGTAATGTTTGCGAAGAGAATTTGGTCTAAAAAAAAAAAAAGAAGAGTATTAAGGATGAAACCCAGATTGTGCGAAGGGTTTGGTTGAGTTGAATCCACCATCAGAAACTTAGAATTAGTGAGACGTTAAAGGGGAAGGTCTGTGTTTAGATGAGAACGAAGAGAGAGAGAGGAGGAATTGTCGAAGGGTTAGGAAGGAAAAGAAGTTGTGAGAAGGGAGAGTTTCTTTTTTAATCAAGTTTTAGTTATAGAAGTAGTATAATCAGACTTTGTTTTAAGTGGCAAAGAATTTTTTTTCCGGTTTTTTAGTAAAATTAGAATTTTTGTTTTTTTTTTTTATTTAAGTAATGTTGACGTGGAAAATTGTGGGAGCTTCAGAAGCTTCGGTTTTATATATATATATATATATATATAGATAATAATAATAATAATAACTAGTCACTAACCTGTGCGATGCACGGGATAGATATTGCAAAATTAATTATATAGTATAAATTATATATTTATTTAAAAATAAAAATAATAATAATAATGTTGCCAAGTCCACTAATTTTTTTTTTGGCGAAAATGCACTTTTGGTCCCTACATTTTGGGTCAATTCTCGATTTGGTCCCTAAACTGATTTTGCTCCTAGGTCAGTCCCTGATTTTTTAAAATCGTTTTTAAAATGGTCCCTGCCGTCATCCAAGTAACGAAACCCTATTACGTGGCAGACGGAGTGTCCTGGTTGCTGATGTGGTGCTGACGTGGCACTGACGTGACATTAAAATATTATTAAAAAAATTATTTGGCAATTTTTAATGCCACGTCAGCATTTTATTTCATATTATTATTATTATTATTATTATTATTATTATTATTATTATTATTATTATTATTATTATTTTTGGCCTTAAATCTATTATTATTATCATTTTTTTTACTTTCATTATTTTGTTCCGTAAGAACATAACAACATGTTCTTCATGTTCTACAGAAAAGAAGATGAACCCAGAACAAATGCAAACCCAGAACAATGAAGGTGAACCCAGAATTGTTCTTCATGTTCTACAGAAAAGAAGATGAAAACTTGCCCAGAAAAATCAAACCCATTAGCCCAGAAAATCATCAACCCGAAACCAGAAAAATCAAATCCATGAACCCAGAAAAATCATTAACCCGAAACCAGAAAAATCAAACCCATTAACCCAGAAAAATCATCAACCCGAAACCCAGAAACCAGAAAAATCAAACCCATTAACCCAGAAAAATCATCAACCCGAACCTAGAAAAATCATCAACCCGAAACCAGAAAAATCAAACCCATGAACCCAAAAAAATCATCAACCCGAAACCAGAAAAATCAAACCCATTAACCCAGAAAAATCATCAACCCGAAACCAGAAAAATCAAACCCATGAACCCAGAAAAATCATCAACCCGAAACCAGAAAAATCATCAACCCAAAACCAGAAAAATCATCAACCCGAAACCAGAAAAATCAAACCCATGAACCCAGAAAAATCAAACCCATGGACCCTAAAAAATCATCAACAAACCGAAACCGAGAAATCAAACTTCACGTTCTCATCGTCAAACCCATCGATCAGTCAACAAACCCACTACCACCATCGTCAAACCCACTACCACCATCGTTGATAAAAAAAGAGAGAGGAAGAGGGATTTGGGTTTAGAGAGAGAAAAAAAGTCGGAGATTGACAAAGAAAGAAGCAAAAGAACGATACAAACACAAACAACACAAACAAGCAATCTCAGGCCGATCTCCTCTGCCTCTTCTTCTTCTTTTTTCTCAGGCCGATCTCCTCTTCTAATTCTTCTGGGCCGATCTTCTTCCTTCTTCTTCTTCTCAGCCATGGTTTGGGATATTTTTCAACCAACCCAATCTGAGAGCAAGTCGTCTCAGATCGAGAGAGATAGAGGCTAAGAGAGACACATCTTTGGCTGGAAAGAAAGAAGAAAATGAAATAGATACAAACATAAACACAAAAATGCCAACATAGAGTGTAAATAGTGTTAATCTAGTGTTTGTTTCTTAAAAAAGTTCAAGAAAAATTGAAATAATTGCTCTAAACATTTTTTTTCTCAATCTTTAAAACTGTAAAGTTTTTTTTATTTTTTTATTTTTTTAATTTTTTCAGTTTAAATTGAAATTTTTTTATTAGAAATTAAAAAAAATTAAAATGCTGATGTGGCATTGAAAATTGCCAAATAATTTTTTTAATAATATTTTAATGTCACGTCAGTGCCACGTCAGCACCACATCAGCAACCAGGACACTCCGTCTGCCACGTAATAGGGTTTCATTACTTAGATGACAGCAGGGACCATTTTAAAAACGATTTTAAAAAATCAGGGACTGACCTAGGAGCAAAATCAGTTTAGGGACCAAATCGAAAATTGACCCAAAATGTAAGGACTAAAAGTGCATTTTCGCCTTGTTTTTTTTAACGACAATTTATCCTAGAGCAAAGAAGCTCATATGTTCATTTTCTTTTTGATAAGTAAACAATTTATTTTAGAGCAAAGAAGCTCATTTGTTCTTTTTCTTTTTGATAAGTAAAGAAGCTCATTTGTTCATGACAAAGGGAAAAAAAAAAAAAAAAAAAAACCACTATATAAGATAAACAAAGGCCCAAAACATAATTGTCAAATTATCAGTAAGACATTAAAACAAACCCAGTTCACAAGTCGATGAAATGTAACATAATATCTATATACCTGAAACTTAAGCTCTGATACTAAACCTTTTGAGCATTCTAACATGTTTATATCTCTTTGAATTGGGAAAGTTGATGATTTAACCATGTACAAAGGTTTTTCAATTATGCACGTATATCTCTTTAAGTCCATGAAGAAGTAACAACAAAACAATTATGCACGTATAGCTATATTGCAAGCTGTCAACAATTTTCAGGACCCTGCAACTTCGAAACGAAAACTTAAATCATATTTCCAAAACTTAAAAAAGTGGAAAGAATCTAAACTAAAAGCTATAAAACGAAATTGGTATATATATATATATTCTGCCTAGATCTATGGTTTCTCAGTGACAGATAATCAATGTGTCTATATAAAGCTATATAATCAATATTGCTATAGGCAAACAAAAAATTTATTGGTAGACATATAATCAACATCTCTTTAGAGAAGCAACACTATCTAGCGTAAAGAAAATCAATAATTTTTGCCAACAAATTCAAAGTAAAATCTTCCAAGGCAGCATTGATATTTTCCCCACATATACATTCAACATGTTCTACACATTCTCAGAGAAATTTAAACAAACACAAAGACAGCAATACTAATGAACCAAGACAAACTTCAAACCCACGTTACTTTCTGGTTGATCAAATTTTTGTATAGTTAATTACTTTTTATTTCATAAAGAAATAAAAAGTAATTAACTATACAAAGAAAACTTTTCTTGAAATTATTTTGTGTCCGTATTTGTGTTTTTCATGGGGGAGCAAAGGCAAGTGACAATGAAGGGTTGGGGGAAACGATGAAAAGGAGGAGAGGGAGTTGCGTTTCAATGAGAGAGTTGAAGGAAGGAGATGGGAGCTGAGTCTGCGTTTGAAGGAGAAAGACTGAGTTTAATTCTACACATTCTCTGAGAAATTTAAACAAACATAAAGACAGCAATACTAATGAACCAAGACAAACTTCAAACCCACATTACTTTCTGGTTGATCACATACAAATACTTTCATAAAGAAATAAAAAGTAATTAACTATACAAAGAAAACTGATCTTGAAAGGAGATTTGTGACTGCTCTTGAAAGGAGATTTGTGTCCGTATTTGTGTTTTTCATGGGGGAGCAAAGGCAAGTGACAGTGAAGGGTTGGCGGAAACGATGAAAAGAAGGAGAGGGAGTTACTGATCTTGAAAGGAGATTTGTGACTGATCTTGAAAGGAGATTTGTGTCCGTATTTGTGTTTTATGGGGGAGCAAAGGCAAGTGACAGTGAAGGGTTGGGGGAAACGATGAAAAGAAGGAGAGGAAGTTGCATTTCAATGAGAGAGTTGAAGGAAGAAGATGGGAGCTGAGTTTGCGTTTGAAGGAGATAACTGAGTTTGATCTGGCTGAGTTTGTGCTTGAAAAAGAAGACCATCGTGAAAGGGAAAGGCAGAGCATCGGGAGGCAGAGCATTGTGAAAGGGAAAGGGCTGAGTATCAGGTTATTACGTTTTTTTTTTTTTTTTAGTTTTTTTTTTTTAATATTGTGCT
Organism: Lithocarpus polystachyus; assembly: GCA_033629205.1. Taxonomy (NCBI): domain Eukaryota; kingdom Viridiplantae; phylum Streptophyta; class Magnoliopsida; order Fagales; family Fagaceae; genus Lithocarpus; species Lithocarpus polystachyus. Next base: position 45,725,040 of record CM066163.1, read on the forward strand.
GATGTGGAAAATTGTGAAAGTTTCAAAAGCTTCGGTTTTATATATATAGATAATAATAATAATAATAATTCACATGCTCATAGGTCATAATAGGCAAATTGCGCAACGTGGTGGCTAGTTTGATGATAATGGTATCGGAGTGGTGACTCGGCATGGGCCAATGGTGGGTCCTAAGTGTCCAAGGGTGATTATGAATATGTTGACGATGACAGTATTGCAACAGAAACCACATGTTGATGTCAAAAAGTCATTATAGTTCACCATATTTGTACAAAAGATTTTATCAAATATAATTTTTAGAATTTCTTTGGATAATTCAAACCTAATATAATCAAAATCTGTTTAATGTTAAATTCTTTTCTAATTAAATCTGCATGGCCTTCCCTTGGAGTACCAGTATCCGGAGCTAGCTGAAAGAATGGGCCAACTCATGGGTATATTTAAGTGGGTAGACTGGGAGGATCGAATGCCTAGAAACATTCCCTTCATGCGAACTAGAGTTCGCGTGGACCCGTGGCTCCCTGTAAATGCTGGTTTTATGTTGCGTTTGGATGATGGCTCCAAAGTGTGGATTCAGTGTAGGTATGAGAGAGTTCACCAACTCTATACCAGATGTGGTCTAATTGACTATACCAGAAGTCAATGCACCCAATGCATGTATGACATTGAAATGATGCTAGTACGTCAACGCTATCGCATCCAGAACCTCCACCAGGTACAATTCAGCTTTGATGCTTTGGAACCACAATTTACTAGTGAGCTTAGAGTTTTTTACAATCGTATAAGGAGATGGACCTCCCAGATAAGATTTGGCAATCTTGAACAACACCGACGTGTCCCACACAACCCACATCCAAACCCAGTGCAACATAACCCCTCCATCCCAAACCAAAATCCTAACCAAACTCCATCCAATTCATCCCATTCTCAAGCATCCCCTCATCCTCATTACCCAGACCTAGATACACCCCAACATAGTACTTTTTAACAACTCAAACCTTGATCCAACCCAACATGCAAACATCCAACCTGAGACAGATCATTCCATCCTTAACTCCGCCATTCACTCCCTGCACCTGGGTAATCTTTCAATCCCTTGCACCCCCTTTAACACTCCGGTTTCATCCCCTAACCATATGAACACAAGTGCCCCTAACTCCACAGTTAACCCACCACCCCGTGCCAACCCCCTCCATAAAATGATACACCAGAATCCTCTTTCTCTACACGCCCTCCATGGAATCCCCCAAAGTCTTCTACCTTGAGATAGACTAGGGTTGAAGAGTCAGGTCCTTTCATCACTAATGGGGAAATTAGGGACACACACCCATCATCATCAGAAACGGAAAGTGATTCTCTCACAGCTACTGTGTTCAATCTTGATAACCTAAATGTTAAACAACCTGAAGTCATGCTCGAATCAGCTTGGGCTAGAGGTCAAATTCCTGAATCCCCTGACTTTTTTGTAGAGAATCTAGTTCTGAGGGTAAATAGAGGTCGGTTTAGATTTGAACTTGGGAGCTCCAGCAGTGGGCTTTGGTTAACTCAGACACAAACCCAAACTTATGAAGCTAACCGTCTGAGGGACAATATGAAACAGCGGGTTGTGGGCCGTGCACATCAGCTGGGCCCCTTGCCCTTTGGGCCTAAAACAGGTGAGCTCTTTGGCCCATCTCCACTTTCAAGGCTAGATTTGGGTACATGCAGCAACTTAGACTTACCCACTCTTATTTAGCCCGAGCCTATCCGCCCTGAATTCATCTAAGTTAGACCCAAGCCCTTTACTTCCTTCTCATGGCGATGAATTGTGGGAAGCAATCTCAAAACCCTCAGCTCAAAGGGTGGCTTCTAAAAAGAGGTTCAGAAAGGAGATAGGTAGATTGGGTAGAAACATCCGCCAAAGACTTTGCTAGTTTTTTTTTTTTCAGAAGGAGGATATTGGTGGAACTCAGGTGAGCATTAATGGCAATGGAGAAACTGCGAGAAGTAATGTACTGGCCTCTGGAGATAGATTGGAAGTCTCTAGCTCCAAAAATCCAAATGGGCAACGGGAAGCTGGCCCCCAACAGCTTCCTCAGCAGCCATGAGGATATTGAGTTCGAACTGTAGAGGCTTAGGCAAATCCTCTACAGTTTTACAACGTCAAAAAAAGGCCCACGAGTCCAAACTAGATTTAATGTTTCTTATGGAGACTCGGTTACCAAAAGATAGAGGAAAACAAGTTTGGGATAAATGTGGTTTTGTTAAGTGATGGGAACTACCAAGCGAAGGGTTGAGTGGTGGTCTTTTGTTGGCTTGGATGCCTAGATAGAATCTTTAGATTGTGTATGAATCCAAGCATATGGTGCACACTAATTTGCTAGATAATAAAGGTAACCCCTTATCGATCACATTTGTTTATGGACAACTCGATCAATCCGAAAAAGAAGAAGTTTGGAACAAACTTAGGACTAAAACTTATGGCTCATCCTAAGTGGCTGTACCTTGGGGATTTTAACCAAATCCTCACCAAGGAAGACAAGCTCTCCCCTTCAGTTAAGGTACAATCATGGAAGCTGCACTTTTCCAACAGCTAATTTTTGACTTATTATGTGAGTTGGTGGCGAAGGGATAGAGGTTTACCTAGATGAACAATAGAGAAGAAGAGGATTTTGTGATGGAAAAGCTGGACAGGGCCTTTGCAAGTGTAGACTGGGTTGATACATACCCGAATTATGCACTCAAAAATCTTCCTATTATTTGTTCGGACCATGGGCCTATCATCTTGGATTTTGAGCTCCAGCTTTCTTTTTGCAGAAGACCCTTTAGGTTTGAGCGTATGTGGACTACTCATCCAGCTTGTGAGAATGTGGTCCAACAAGCCTGGAGTATTCACACATCTGGTTCTAGAGCATATCAATTAGAAAACAAACTTTCTTATGTTAGGAAAGATTTCGTACAATGGAATAAGCAAGTTTTTGGCAAAGTGGAGAAGGAGATTCAGCAGAAAACTATCCAATTACAAGATATTCAAAACTCCATTAGATATGTGGAGGATGCTAGAAAGGAGAGAGTTATTCATGATGATCTCTAGACCTTGATGTTCAAAAGGAGGTGATGTGGGTGCAAAAAGCTAGAAGTGATTGGATTATTTTGGGGGATAGAAACACTAAGTATTTCCAGATTGTTGTGAAACAGAGAAGAGCCAGAAGCAGAATTTTGCATCTTAAGAAAACTGATTGGAACAATACTAAAGACCCAGTAGAGATTGAGAATATTTTGGTGAGTCACTTCAAGTTATCATATGAGGAATTCACCATTGCTGGCTTTGACTGTGTTCTTGAACATCTAAGGTTTTTGTCTATTCCTCAGTTATCTACTCAGCAATGCTCCCTGCTTAATAGACCAATCACAAATAAGGAGATTGAAGATACTATATTCCAATTGGAACCTCACAAATCACCTAAACCTAATGGTATCCCTGCCTTTTTCTATTAGGAATATTGGATCATTGTTAAGAATGACATTGTCAACATTGTTCATGCCTTCTTCCACTCAAGTTCTCTCCTCAAAGCCCTCAACCATACTTATATTACTCTCATTCCAAAGGTTAACTTCCTTGATGATGTCTCAAATTTTAGACCTATTAGTATTTGTAATGTCATATATAAAGTCATATAAAAAATCCTTGTCAATAGGCTTAAACCTTTTATGAATAATCTCATCACCCCTTTTCAAAATGCATTCATACAAGGGAGAACCATTATTGGAAATATCTTGATAGCTCATGAAATTCTTGATATGTTAAGGAAAAAAAAGAGGCAGAAAGAATTGCTTTGGTGCATTAAAAAAAGATATGAGCAAAGCCTATGATAGACTAGATTGGAAAATTTTGAAAGCAGTCCTTCTGTCAACGAATTTTAGCCCTAGTTGGGTGAATTGGATTACGGAATGTGTTTCCACTGTTCAATACACACTACTAGTCAATGGTAGTATCATCCAATCCTTCAAACCCAATAAAGGCCTCAGATAAGGGGACCCCTTATCCCCCCATCTGTTTCTCATGTGTGCTAATATTCTATCCTTATCACTTCTGAAAGCTGGATACAATAAGGAAATTAAGGGTGTCAAACTAGGAAGAAATGGAATCTCTTTCACTCATTTATTTTTTGCTGATGATTCACTACTGTTCTTCAAAAAGGACAACACATCCATTGAAAATGTCAAGAATATTATGAATTGGTACTGCTCTCTATTAGGACAATGTATTAATCTGCCAAGTCTGATTTGCTTTGCTCACCTAACATGCCCAAAGAAGATCAGGAAACTCTAGCCTCAACCTTACAGGTTAATTTGGTGCAAATTTCGAGTAAAATACTTAGGCATTGATTTCAAATTGAGGGGAAAAAGAGTAGCTAATTTCCAATTCTTAGTGGATAAACTCAATCCAAAACTTCAAGCATGGAAAGATAAATTGTTGTCACAAGTTAGCAGGACCACTCTCATCTCCTTTCTCCTTTAATCCATGCCCTTATATACTTTTTCCTGTTTTAAAGTTCTTGAAACCACATGTGACAAGTTGGATTCCATTACTAGAGTTTTCTGGTGGCGTCATGACCCAGGAGTGAAAAATCTTCATCTATTGAACTGGGATAAGATTTGCAAACCCAAGAGAATGGAGGCCTTGGTTTAAAGAAATTCAACTTGATGAATCAATCTATGAGAATTAATCATAACCCTTAATCTCTCCTAGCCAAAGCTCTTAAAACTAAATACTTCCCTAGATGTTCTATTCATGATTGCTCCCCTAAACCTCACCGCTCCTAGTCCACAGTAGTGGAGCTATAATTTTAGCTATTTGGCACTACAAAAAGTTACTTTATCTATTTTACCTACTCACATGCTACATCAGTAAATCTATTTTAGCTTTCAACAAAATAAAATAATATAAACATTACAATAAAATAATATATATCCACAAACACCTATTTATTATTTTTTTCTCTCTATTCATTTATCTCTGTCTTCTCCCTCTCTTCCCTCTCTTCAACCCATAGCCCCTCACAATACCACCACCATCACCACCCCTCATTGCTGTGTCAAGCCAACCCAGCCACCAACTCACAACAAATTCATGGAAAAACCCACCATCAATTTGCCACCAGCCACGATCCACCATCACAAACCCACAAAACCCATGTTCTTCACCAATCTGCACACTGCCACTAACCACCAATCCAAACCATCAAAAGCCAACACAAGCCAACTACAAACTCATCCACACCCAAACCCACCACAAAATCTAGCAACCCACGACCATGATCCCCCTAAAGAGGGGAGGCACGGCGGCGATCTACCCAGCGGCACGGCGTGATCCATCGCCGTATGACGATGACCCATCAGCTGCAAGACGACGATCTGGCAAGATAGCAAGACGGTGACCCATCGCGGCATCGAATTGAGGGAGAATGAGGAGAGAGAGGTGTTTGAGAAGTTCAATGAAGAAAGACATAGAGTAATACGTGTTGGGTGAATTAAAACAATATTTTAAAGTAAGAGGAGAATAAAAAATATTATTTGGGTTTAGCTGTTGAGCGATAGTGCACATCTATAGATGGATGTGCACTATAGCTCAACAGCTAAAATTTTTAGATATAGCTACACTGCTGCAGCTCAATCTTTGTAGTTTATGGAGAAATATCCTTAAATTGGAAAATCCAAAACTTAAAAGAAGGCAGGTGCTGGATGGGCAGGGGTACTGACATACCTCTCACACATCATGCCTGGTTTCCATGCTCAAACCGAAATCCGAATAACCTTGGGCTTCAAACTGGTACTGTGGCTGATCTCATCAATCAAAATTCTGGATCTTGGAACCACGTCTGGTCCGAGCCCTCTACCCATACCCCTCTTGCAATGAGATTTTGAGTTACCCCATTTCGAGGACAGGAACTGTATCAGATAAACTTCTGTGGAAACACTCCACCTTAGGGGATTTCAAATTTCATAACGCTTATTCCTTGCTCCAGAAAGATTATAACTCAACCTGTTCAAACCAACACAGATATAAGTCTATCCCTCATGATGTTTGGACACTCATTTGGAAGGTGAAACTACCTCTAAAAATTGGAAACTTTGTGTGGAAACTTATGCATGACTGTATCCCTACTTTTTTGGCTCTTAAAAACAGAGGAATCCCTATCCAAAGCACATGTCCTCTGTGCAGTTCAGAGGATGAATCCACCTCACATCTCTTTCTTAATTGTCCTCTTGCTTGAGCTATTTGGCATGGCACATTGTTGGCTGTCCACACTTCTGCACTAAACAATTTAACTGTCCAGAGTTGGGTTGGAAACTTACTGCTCAAACACAGAAAGATGGAGCATGACTCAATGGGTTACCTCCAAGCCATCTCCACCACCCTATGGACTATATGGAACCACAGGAATCTGGTGGTTTATGAAGGAAAGCAGCCTATCCCAATGGAAGTGATTTTAACTACTCCAAATTTATCTTGCAGGTACCAGGACACATTTACAAAGGCTATGGCTCAAAAGAAGCAGGTGGTTAAGCAGAATCCAATTCATACAAGTGAAGGATCGTGTCAACTGATCATTAAGATTGCAGGAGTAGAGGGAACAAAGCAAAAAGAAGTGCATATGCCTATGAAGCCAGAAATCTGCAAGGAGATGTTATCTTTACGGTGTTGCTAGCTATGCTGCTGGAACTTCCTCAGGTGCAGAACAGGAAGCTCTGATGGAAGCTATCTTCAAAGCCAAGGACCTCGGATTGCAGCAAAATTTGTGTTTAAGTAGTTGTAAGAGATTAGTTCAGGTTTCCAACATGGAAAGGGAGCCAAAGTGGAAAGAAAAGACCATGATTGCAGATTTACACCACTTACTGCAGAATGGGCCAGTCTTTAAGCCGCTTTTTGTTTCTGGGGTTATTCTTGGTCGTGTTCGCTTTGTAGCTAGGTTGGCCACAAAAATGCCAATTCACTGCTGTTGGTCTCGTATGGACCAAGTTGTAAATGCTAACTTTGTTTAATGTTTGTTTCTGCAATGGTATCAAAAAAAAAAAAAAAAAAAAAAAAAAGATGATGAATTCTAATTAGTTTATTTAAAATAACATAATTTATAACTTTAATTTAAACACTAATTTCAAAAATTATATATCATATCATATCATATTATCATATATACTATTAGCCTCTAATCATGGTACATTGCCTATGCTTAGATGCTCTTTTATTTATTTTTGAGTAAATGTCAATAATTTGCATCTATTATAATTTAGAAATATATATTTTTATTTTTCAAACAAATAAAAATAATAAATTTTAGAGATAAGTGGTAACCATAATTTTTTTTTTTTAACGTGAAGGGAAAAAAGTCTTAAATTTTAGAAGTTTTCTTTTTGAATTCAAAATAAAATTTGTTATTTGACATTTATGACTATATTTTGAAATAATGTTAACCTTCATTGATGAGGGTATTTTGAACTACATAAAAGTCCAGATGAATGAGAGAAACCCTCTTATATATAGTATATATATATAATAAAAGTTGGGTTTAGAAACTGTTGTTAAGCCAAGTGACTTTACCAAATTGTTCTAAAGGCTTAGAAATTTTTAGGTAGAAACAAAAAGCTAATTGCTCTTATCAACATTTCCTCAACTAATTTTCAGACAAACACAAAAATTTAATTATTCTTATCAACTTTTCCTTTATTTATCTTTGGAAAGACACAAAAGCTTAATGTTGATATTAACTTTTTTTTTTCCTTTCACTTTATGAATAATCTACAATTTTTTCATTTTTGTAATACACGATTTTTATCAACATGAACAAAAAAACAAAGAATTTCAAGTCCAGCAAACCTAAATGTTATATTTAAAATGTTAGGTTCGTAAAAAAAAAAAAAAGTGATAATTTATCAACAATTAAAATTGAGGTTGACACACAAGGGAAAGTTTAAGTTTTAAGAGTTTGAATTTGGGACTTTGAGTTTAATTAGAATTGATTTTACTTTTTTTTAATGGCAGGACGTGTACTCATTTCCTAAGGCTCCGTTCGTTTGGAGTGAAAATAGGGAGGATGGAAAACAAAGGGAGGAAAATATGATAGAAAATACTGTTTTTTACTGTTCGTTTGGGGAAGGAAAATAGGAAAAATGAAAAATTCGAGAGAAAGTTTTCTCTTCAAGTCCACATTTTTTTTCCTTCCAAATCGGAAGGAAAATCTAGAGAGAAAAGTTCTATAGCAGCACTTTTACAAAAATATCCTCTTCCTACCTATTTTTTTTTAAACGCTCTCCTTTTTTTTTTTTTTTTTTTTTTTTTTTTTTTTTTTTTCTTTTTCTTTCAATGTGACTTGAACATTTTTTTTTTTCTTTTCAACGTTACTAAACATTGTTGTTGTTTTTTTTTTCTTTTTTTTTTCTTTTCAACGTTATTGAAAATAGTTTTTTTTTTTTTTCAACGTGACCTAATCTAATTTTTACATTATAATAATATAAATTTATATATATGATGTGATAAATTTTATATTATTTAATGATTATAAATAAATCTATTTCTTACATATTATGTAACAAGGGTATAATAGTCAATTTATATAAATTACATTTTCCATTCTTCTCTTTTTCTCTTCAACCAAACAAAAGAGTTTTCTACCCTCCCACTTTTCCATCGCTCCAACCAAACACACAAGAAGGAAAACTAAATATTTTCCATCATTCCACTTTTCCATCATTCCACAATTTTCTATCCTCCTACTTTTCCACTCCTCTAACCGAACGGACCCTAAGAGATCTTTTTCGGATAGACCTAAGAGAACAACTATCCTTTTTTAGGTAAAAAGAATAGTTGTATGTTAAACAAATAAAATTTAATGAAAATTACACTTTTATAGCAAAGATAATTTGCTTGAGAATAAACTCTACTAGTCGCTAATTCATGTGATGCACGAGATAGTTAAACAAAAATTAAAAAGTACATATTTTGCTCAAAGGTCTATGACTTGACTTAAAAAAATGTATAACTTAAAAATGAATGAAAATAAGTAATTTTTTGTTCAATATAATGGTTTAGAAAAATTCCTTTTTTTTTTCTTCATATTATTGGTTCCACATAACACATTCCAGTGTGGACTATTCTATGGTTATGACTTTATACAATACTCAACTACAATTAAATCTACTATCCACTTCCAATCTAATCTATGTTATCTTGATATTAGATCTACAAATTGCATTCTCATACCCTCCATCATTTAAAAGGTTATCGAAGTAATGATTATATGTAATGTATAAATTTTATTATTTTACAATATAAAATTATTAACAATATAAAATTATTAAAATAAAATCAAATGTTTTGGAAATTTTTTAAAATAGAATTTTAAATTTCTTAAAAATTAGTTAATAGAGTTTCTATTTTACTTGAAAGTGAACTATCACAATTAATAAGAATTTAATAATTTTTTCCAAAGAGAAGATAACCATAGGCCCAATTTTTTATTTTATAGCATTGGATGTTACAGTTAGATTCGTACCATGTGTAATACATTAGTTTATTATGATGGTTCTAAATAATATCTTAATACCTATTGTAGGGGAGGATTTTGTTCCAGCCCCTGGAAGCTGTTTGTCGTCTTTGGGGAGCCAAGCCCGCAAAGTTTTGTTTTCAAGCGACGTGGGCAAGCAAGCGTTGCACTTGGACTTAGTCCCACATCGGCAAGAAATGCACCCCACTCATGGTTTATAAGTTCTTGGAGTAACCATGAGTGTACCACTACCACACATATGTAGTAGTGGTACACTCATGGTTGCTCCAAGGGCTTACAAACCATAAGTGGGGTGCATTTTTTGTGTAGTAGTGGTATAGGCGTACCTTGCACTTAGGTGTTGGCAACAAAACCGTGCGGATATCATGTGGTGTCGGACATGGCCAAGCGAATCCTACCCTTTCCCTAAAGCAGACAATACTTGACATGGGCACTACCCTCAAAAAGCGCCTTTTTATAAGTGAAGATTTTGTTCCAGCCCTTGCAAGCTATTTGTCCTCTTTAGGGAGCCAAGTCTGCAAGGTTTTGTTTTCAAGCGATGTGGGCAAGTAAGCGTTGCACTTGAATTTAGTCCCATATCGGAAAGAAATGCGCCCCACTCATGGTTTATAAGCCCCACTCATGGTTGCTCTAAGGGCTTATAAACCATGAGTGGGGCGTATTTCTTGCCGACGTGGGACTAAGTCCAAGTGCAACGCTTGCTTGCCCATGTCGTTTGAAAACAAAACCTTGCGGGCTTGGCTCCCCAAAGAGGACAAATAGGTTGCAGGGGTTGGAACAAAATCCTCCCCTACACCTATCTACATGAGTTTTCTTTCAACTGATGCCATAAATGATGGAGTTTAATAAAAGTCATTTAAGACCCAATGTATCCAAAAATTAAAAAAAAAAAAATGTAATTTCAAAAGTCTTTTAATTGTAATTTTTTTTAATAATAAAATAGACTCTATCTAAACTCTAAAGGAAAGCATTTGGAATGATCACATCATTGATACCATATCATGATGGTTGCAAATAGCAATATTATTATTCATGATTAATTGATGAACAATGAAACTGTGAATTAACAATTTAACAATTCAAATACCAAGTTTAAACTACAACAACACATAATAGAAGACTCAAAATATTGGAACATACTTCTTTTGCCATTTTCATTATTCAATCAAAACAAAAATTTCAAAGATAATTCCAATTCAATTAAACCCAATACATACATACACATGAACGTAAAGAATTCCAAAAATAAAAACAACAATCTCCAAAAGCCTTTGCCTAATACAGACACTATTTATTTATTTATAGATTGTGCATTCTTTAATTCTTTTTCCTTTTATGTTTCATCAAACTTTTTCTAATTGACCAAAATATGTTTCATATATGTTAACATTAAACTTGATAATAAAACTTTACATATCTTTTGTTTTGAAGGTACTCCAAGAACCAAAAAAAAAAAAAAAAAAAACTATTTAAAATATAAGATAGGAATGAAAAGCCGAGTTGAAATTGTTAGGTTCTAAAGATTAGGAACTAATGTATTTAGAACTTCAATTTGTATGTTGGCAAACCATGATCAAAACAATGTTTAGTCGTGTGTTAGACTTGCTCAAAGTATGGGTCTTATTGTAAAGTTGGAATCGAGTTTTTATGCAGAAGTACTGTTCACTTTTTGTATGACTCGATCGATCGAAAATTAGACTCGATCGATCGAAAATCGTGCAGAACGTTTTTCTGCAGAAAATTCCAACTCAGCCCAAGCCCGTTTTAATGTATAGGGTTTTATATTTTGTCCTAAGTATAAAAGGGAAAACCCTAGCCACGTTTTTAGAGTTCTGTTTTGCTGTGTTTGTGAATCTCATTGTGAGATCTAGAGGTGTTTACCTTCACATACACTTAGGGTTTACAAACTTGAGATTTATGTCAAGAGTTGTGTAGATCGTTACAGTTGCAGAATCAAGAGAACACAAAGATATATAAGCAGGTGCGCTTGTGGATTTGCTGAAGAATTCCGGAAAGAAGGAGTCCGTGGATCTCGGAGCTATCATGGGGTCATGGTAGTAAGTTTCCTACACTCGGGTAGCAATAAGATATTAGTGGTCTAAGTCTATTGTGTAAACTTCGATTCTTTCATAGTGGATTCAGTTTACCTTGAGGATAGCTAGGTCAAATCCTCCCCAGGTTTTTACCGGTGTGGTTTCCTGGGTCATCAGATCTTTGTGTTGTTTATTTTCCGCTGCTTTGTTATTTTTGCTTAATTGTGTTAACCTAGTTTTAATTAAATTACCTAAGTTAATCACTTGGCTAATTCACTAGGTTAATCTGTTGGGTTTAAGGGGTCTAAACGAACTGACAAGTGGTATCAGAGCGGGTAGCTTTTTGTTTGATCCTTTGATCTTTGAGCTGATCCTTGACCCCTGTTGTCATGGAACACGGACACTCTCTTGTTGTTCCACCTCACTTTGATGATAACAACTATGCATATTGGAAAGTAAGGATGAAAACTTTCCTGAAATCCATAGATGAGAGAGTTTGGAATTCCGTTGAATACGGATGGGAGAAGCCCACTACTCCTGTGAGTGAGTGGCAAACTTCTCAAAAGGAGGCAGTCGCTTTTAATAGTAAAGTTATGAATGCTATTTTTAATGCTGTTTCCATGGAGGAATTTAAGAGAATCTCTATGTTGAGGTTGCTCATACTGCTTGGAAAATCCTCCAGACTGTGCATGAAGGCACGAAGGCAGTTAAAATTAATAAGTTGCAGCAATTAACTTCTAGATTTGAAAGCATAAGAATGAATGATGATGAATCTTTTGATGAATTCTATGCTAAATTGAATGATATTGTTAATTCTGCTTATAATTTGGGTGAAATCTATGACCAACCTAAAATTGTTAGGAAGATTCTTAGATCTTTGACTGAAGATTTTAGACCCAAAGTGACTGCCATCACTGAGAGCAAGGATGTGGACTCCATCCATGTGGATGAACTTGTAGGATCTCTTCAGTCCTATGAGTTAGACCTCCCCAAGACTAACAAATCCAAATCAATGGCTCTTAAGTCTGTTGATGATGTTGATGATGGTGGATTTGATGATGATCTCTCTGCTACAGAGATTGCCTATCTTGCCAAGAACTTTAGAAACTTTCTGAGGAATAATAACAGAAGGGCAAGAGGCAAGAACACTGTTGAACCTAGAAATTTTAGGAAGAATGAACCCACTAAGGTTAATAACATTGAAAAACCTAAGGAGAAAGTAGGTCAATCTTCTAATAATTCTTTGGGACAACAATGTTATGGTTGTCAAGGGTATGGTCATTTAAAGTCTGAATGTCCTACTTATTTGAGGTCTAAGGGTAAGGCTATGGCTGTAACCCTTAGTGATGACGAAGTTTCCGACAATGAATTCGCTAGTGATGAGGATGGAAACTTCATTGCTTTCACTGCTACCACTGTGGTCAATGAAAGCATATCTGTTGAAGAGAACCCTTCTGATGGGGAACTCTCTGAGGATGCAGATTTACAGGAAGCTTACAATAAACTTTGCAAAGTTGCTGCAAAGGATGCCATGAATGTTGAGTTAGGCTTGAAGAAAATTGCATCTTTGGAACTTGAAAAGAAAAATTTACTTGTTAAATTGTTTGATGCAAATGAGCTTTTGAATAATGTGAAAACTGAGAACATGCTCTTACTTGATAAAGTTAAATGTTTGGAACTTGATTTATCTGTTGCTAGAGAACAAACTAATAGGTCTGCAAGGTCCAAACTTGATCACATGTTGAGTATTCAAAAGTCTCCTTCTGATAAAACTGGTTTAGGTTATGAGGAAAGTATTTCTGTACTTGAACCATCTTCCACTAAATTTGTTCCTTCTTCTGAACCTCCTAAGAGTGAGATTGTCAAACCCGTGGTGAGTGAACCTATCAAACCTGTTAATGTTCCTCCACCTAGAAAGATTAGGGTTGATCTTCATGCTTCTCATTCTAGAGCGTCTACTTCTACTAAGGGCAAATTGCATGATAAGCCTGCATGGGTTTGTCATTTTTGTGGAAAACCTGGACACATTCGTCCAAATTGTTTTAAGTTGCAAGCTGCGAAGCGAGCAAATAAAACTAAAGTACCTGTGCCTCAAGCACATGATCCTATGGTACTTATTGGTGAATTGGTAAAGGCGTTAAACCTTTATTCCAATCCTGGAGTTGCTCAGAATTCTAATGTGAATCATAACTCCAATGCAAGAGTTGCATCTAAGAAGTCTTGGATGCAAAAGGCTCAATCTAATTGAGTCTGTCTGTTATGGTCCTTGTGCTTCATTGCTTAATCTTTTGTGACCTTTGTTTCTAGGATTTGCATTGCATTACATTCATGCATTTCATTCTAGGATGTTTGTTTCTTTGTTTAATAAATAAAAAAAAAAAAAATTTTTTTTGCAAATTGTGTTTTGCTATTTTTCCTTGAATTTGAAGACAAGGTTGGTCAATCAAAATTTACATGTCATATGTATGTACCTTGTTTAGCTTTGATGCACTTATTTCTATTGCACTTTACTAGCTAAAGTCTTGTTGTGCATGTTGTGTGGGAAGATGCTATATTTGTTGATCACATGATCTTGATCTTGAAGTCTTATGTCTTTGATTGTTGGACTTGAACTTATTGAGAAAGGCATAAATAACCATCTCACCACTGTTTATTAGCCAATCATGAACACCTTAGTGCATATCGTAAGATTTTGTGCTCGAGAAAGTGTAGCACATGCACAAAAAGAACATAAGGTGTAGCCTCTAATTAAAATTGGTGTGTACATTATTGGGCTATAATAATATCACAAATTCAAATAAAATTGGTGTGTACATTATCCCGGCTTTTATTAAGTTTCTAATCAATAAATTTGAATATTGAGGCAAATCAAGAAACTTACATGATTGCAAGCTTTTATTCTAGGAGATGTGGGAGTTGTAGGATGTAACTCTTTAAGTGATAGTCTCTTTCAAATTCATGTGATGGATTTTGTAGAAATTGTGATTGATCTCTATGTGTATATCACCTCACATGTTTCTCAAGCTTATGCTAGTTGCACACACTACACAAGCTATTCTTTGCTAGAATTGTGTACATGATATTGTGTGTATTTTTGGCCTGACCAACCATGTTTGAGAATTTTGGGAATTTGATGCAAAACATGTTTGCTTGTTTGTTGTTTTTTTTGGGTATATTGAGAGAAAATTTTGCTTTGGGAAATCTGGGTTGAATACATGTGTTTTTGGAAAACATCTCATCTCATACTCATGCATTTGATTTTTAAAATCTGTTGCTTTGAGGAGTTTTTGATCTAAAATATTTGGTTTTTCAAAAATATGATTTTTCCAGAATTTCGATCGATCGAAACTGATTTTCGACCGATCGAAAATGTTTTAAAATGCTCAGAAAACTCTCTGGTTGGCTCGATCGATCCAAGCTTATTTTGGATCAATCGAAGGTAATTTCGATCGATCGAATGTAATTTTCGATCAATCGAAACTCGGGATGACAGTATTTCAAAAGGTCCTTTTCCACGTGACTTTTCACTATTCAAAAACTTTTTCAAACTCTTTTGTCTTCCTACCAACCGGTCAGCACTTTTTTGGAGATTTTGTCGCTTTCTTCCAAATCTTTTGCTACAATCTCTCTCTCCCAAGTGTGGTAAGTCCTTTATACCCTTTCCTTTGCATTTATTTTCTAATTTCATGCATTATTTTCATGCATATTTGGGTATTTTCGGCATTTAGGATTTTTCTATTTTTGGGATTGTTTTTGAGTGGTTCTTTCTCAAATTTTTTATGGGTTTTTGTGGGGACACCTTCCCTAAGCACATCATGTGGTTTAATTTGGTTTATTTGGTGGTTTGAAGGAAATATGAAATTCTAGGGCTTGTAATTGAGTAAATTGGGGATTTTGTTCAATTTGATTGAAATTGATGAAATTGGCTTGTTAGATTGATTAATTTGATCATTATATTGTGTTAATTAACTATTGTGTTGATCAATTTATCAATTTGTTGTGTTTTGAAAACTAGGGTTTTTCAAATTGGGTATTTTTGATAAATATTGCTTGCTCAAGCCAATTTTGTTAATTTGGATCACAATTGAACATGTCACTGCATTAGTACATGCATCATGTTATGTTTATGCTCATGCATCATATAGAATTGATATTTTTTTTCTATATTTTTTTACTGTGCTAACTTGCAGTCTGCCTTTGGTATTGTTTTTGCTCTTTTCTTTCTGTGTCTATCTTTTCCTTAGCACTATGCCTAGGAAAACTAGAGCCCATAGAACTTCTGATCCTTCTCCTTCCTTTGACACTGAGAGGTTTCCTAGTGAGTCAAATCAAGTCACCTATGAGACTCTGAACCTTAGGCGTCAGATTTGGGCTGAGCGTAGGGTTATCTTAGATGAGCTGGATCCTGAGGTGCGTCGTAACTTTTCACGTCGGGGTTGGTTACCTTTGCTCGAGTATGAGCATTCTCCTCCTCCTGCCACCTTGATTAGAGAGTTCTATTCGAACCTCTCTATTCATGTCTACGATAAAGACACCTTAGTAAAGGTGTGGTTACGTGGTGTGGAGTATCGCATTACCCCTTCGGTAGTGTCTGATGCTCTTGGGGTGCCCATTGTGGAACATCTCGTTTTTCCTTACGAGGAGTCTCCTCCCCTTGATGACGTCTTGTCCTACATCACTGGGTCTTCTATCCAGTGGGGTTCTGATCCTCGGATCACTTCTGCTGAGCTGTTTGAGCTGCACTATCTTTTCTTTAGGATAGCGTGTCATTCTTTGTGGCCTATTTCGCATGTCCACACCATTCCTCTTGAGAGGTGTGTCTTTTTGTATGCCTTGGTCACTGATGCTCCTATCAGTTTTCCGCATCTGTTCCTTCGTTCTTTGAACGAGGTTCATCGGTCTAGTTCTACGGCTCATGCTTTGTTTTTTCCTGTTTTTATTCATAGGATTCTCCTTTTTCTTGGTTTTGGTGAGTATCCTGCTTCTGAGCCTGTACATGTTGTCACTCCTATCGGTGCTACCTTCTTGAGGCAAAGGACTGCTCAACTTCGAGCAAGCTCTAAGCGTCCAAGGGTAGAGCCTTCCGATGTCACTCCACCCCCTCCTTCTTCTACAGATACTCCTGCAGCTGGGACTTCTTCTGATCCTGCTGTTGCTGCTGCTGCTGATGTTCCTCCACCGTTTGATGAGGTTTCTGACCTTCGTCGGACTCTAGATACTGTCGTGACCGTTCAGGCGGCTCATGGTCAGCTTTTGGTGGACATCCTTGATGAGCTACGTGCGTTACGAGCGGATTTGGCGAGCTCTCGTCGATCTCCTCCACCACCTTTTGATGATGAGTGAGTGCCCTTTGGCAATTCGTCACAAAAAGGGGGAGTACATAGTTCATTGTATCTAGGAGATTTTTTTGTGGAGATTTACATTTTAGGGGGAGTTTTTGTTTACTTGGTAGTGATACAGCGGAGCTTGTGGAGTTATTAGATTGTATCTAGATGCTTCACTGTGTATTCTCATTTTTAGCTCTTGTTTAGGAGATTTATTTTGTTGAGATACATTTGTATGTATATGTTTCTTATTTCACTATGCTACTACTCTGCTTATTGATTTATATTGATGATGTTATTCATGATATATGTCTTTATTTTGTGTCATGTGAAATCAAGAAATTTTTATTTATGTATTTCCTGTTTTTTTTCTACACATGCGTTTATGTGTTTGTTAAGTGTTACAGGAATATACAGGTTGCTTTCAGTCAAGCTGCTGTCTACTTTGCAACTGTTAGATAGTAGTTTAGGTTGAATTATTATGTGGCTATTTTTATTGTAATGGGCTATTTCAATTTGTAACTTTGAGCTTTTTGTTAAGTTTGTGTTTTGTCACGGATTGCCAAATGGGGAGTTTGTTAGGTTCTAAAGATTAGGAACTAATGTATTTAGAACTTCAATTTGTATGTTGGCAAACCATGATCAAAACAATGTTTAGTCGTATGTTAGACTTGCTCAAAGTATGGGTCTTATTGTAAAGTTGGAATCGAGTTTTTATGCAGAAGTACTGTTCACTTTCTGTATGACTCGATCGATCGAAAATTAGACTCGATCGATCGAAAATCGTGCAGAACGTTTTTCTGCAGAAAATTCCAACTCAGCCCAAGCCCGTTTTAATGTATAGGGTTTTATGTTTTGTCCTAAGTATAAAAGGGAAAACCCTTGCCACGTTTTTAGAGTTCTGTTTTGCTGTGTTTGTGAATCTCATTGTGAGATCTAGAGGTGTTTACCTTCACATATACTTAGGGTTTACAAACTTGAGATTTATGTCAAGAGTTGTGTAGATCGTTACAGTTGCAGAATCAAGAGAACACAAAGATATACAAGCAGGTGCGCTTGTGGATTTGTTGAAGAATTCCGGAAAGAAGGAGTCCGTGGATCTCGGAGCTATCATGGGGTCATGGTAGTAAGTTTCCTACACTCGGGTAGCAATAAGATGTTAGTGGTCTAAGTCTATTGTGTAAACTTCGATTCTTTCATAGTGGATTCAGTTTACCTTGAGGATAGCTAGGTCAAATCCTCCCCAGGTTTTTACCGGTGTGGTTTCCTGGGTCATCATATTTTTGTGTTGTTTATTTTCCGCTGCTTTGTTATTTTTGCTTAATTGTGTTAACCTAGTTTTAATTAAATTACCTAAGTTAATCACTTGGCTAATTCACTAGGTTAATCTGTTGGGTTTAAGGGGTCTAAACGAACTGACAGAAATTGTAACAAATAATCCCTAAAAAAAAAAACTATTTATAATATAATATAGGGTTATGGATTCCTAATGAAATTTGGTTATATAATTTTTTTTTAAAGGATGAATATGTTGGTAGAGTCCATTTTATATAAATTTAAATCCTATTGAAATTATAAATTCTAATCAATGTTAATATAAAAAAAATATGAAAAAAAAGAAGAGAAAGAAAACGTAATTAATAGATATAAGGAAATATGATACAATTTTTTTCCAAAAAAAAAAAAAAATGTCATCAACGTAGAAATTATCAATTAATGGAGATATATTCTGTCTTTGTGGGATAGATTTATATTAATGGAGTTATTATATTGTTTGTTAGGATTATCTAAAAATTCCCTAATTAGGTAATAATTTTGGTCTCCTTTAAGTATAGTGGTTGTATAGCACCAAACAACTAAGTTTAATACTTTTTAAAAGAAATTTAACAAAATTTATGTAATTTGGTACTATAAAATCGAAAGAATTAAATCAACATTAATATAAAAAAAATGAAAAAAAAAGAAGAGAAAGAAAATGTGATCGATAGATATAAGGAAATATGATAGATTTTTTTTTTAAATGTCATCAACGTAGAAATTATGAAATTAATGGAGATATATCCTGTTTTTTGGGATAGATTTATATTAATGGAGTTATTATATAGTTTATTAGGATTATCTAAATTAGGTGATAATTTAGGTCTCTTTTAAGTATAGTGGTTGTATGGCACCAAACAACTAAATTTAATTTTTTAAAAAAAGAAATTTAATAAAAATTTTCAATTTGGTGCTATAAAATAAAAAAAATTAAATCAAATTAAAAAATATAAATAAAAAATGCCAATGTGAAAAATTATGGAGAGGTCAACTAAAAGTCAAAGGTTTCGGTTATATATATATATATATATATATATATATATAGTACCATTTTTTTTGGGATATGGTACTCACTAGTTGGCAATCTGCTATACCAGGTTATCAAAATAATCACATTTGACAGTTCTATTCTCATATTGTGCAGTTTTAATATCATATGCGACAGTTCTTTGTCACATTTGGTAGTTTCCTTATTTTTTCTCACAATTGACAGTTCCATCCTCATATTGTGCAATTCCAATATATATATATATATATATATATATATAATACCATTTTTTTTGGGATACGGTACTCACTAGTTGGCAATCTGCTATACCAGGTTATCAAAATAATCACATTTGATAGTTCTATTCTCACATTGTGTAGTTCTAATATCATATGTGACAGTTCTTTGTCACATTTGGTAGTTTCCTTATTTTTTCTCACAATTAACGGTTCCATCCTCATATTGTGCAATTCCTATATCCCATGTGATAGTTCTTTGTCACATTTGGAGGTTCTCTTATTTTTTTCTCATATTTGACAATTCCATCATTACATTGTGCAGTTTTAACATCACATGTGACAGCTCTTTAGTTATATTTGGTGGTTTTCTTATTTTTTTCTCACAATTGACGGTTTCATCCTTATATTATGCAGTTTTAACATTACATGTGATAGTACTTTTGTCACATTTGGTGGTTCCCTTATTTTTTTTTCTCTCATATTTGACAATTCCATCCTCACATTGTGTAGTACTAATATCACATTTGACTGTACTTTTCTCACATTCCGTAGTTCCTTTATTTTTTTTCTCACATTTGATGATTCTATTCTCACATTGTGCAACTCCAATATCACTTGTGACTGTTCATTTGTCACATTAGGTGGTTCTTTTATTTTTTAATTCCTCACATTTGATGGTTTCATTGTCACATTCGGTAGTACCAACATCATATTTAACAGTACTTTTGTCACATTTAGTAATTCTTTTTTTTTTCCTCACATTTTGATGATTCCATCATCACATTGTGTAATACCAATAACATATGTGACTATACTTTTGTCATATTCTGTAGTTCCTTTATTTTTTTCTCACATATGATGGTTCCATTGTCACATTAGGCAGTACCAACATCACATCTAATTGTACTTTTGTCACATTCAGTTGTACCCTATTTTTTTTCTCACATTTTATAGTTTCATTGTCACATTAGGCAATACCAACATTACTTCTAGCCATACTTTTGTCACATTTGGTGGTACCATTATTTTTTTTTTTCTCATATTTGATAGTTTCATCATCACATTGGGCAGTATCAATATTACATCTGATCGTATTTTTGTCACATTCGGTACTACTCTTATTTTTTTCTCACATTTGAAAGTTCTATCGTTACATTGAGTAATACCAACATGACATCTAACCTTACTTTTGTCACATTCAGTTGGACCATTATTTCTTTTTCAAATTTGATAATTCTGTCGTCACATTGGGCAGTACCAACTGTTGGGATATATACCCTTAAATCCTATTGTATGATGCTATGTATGACATTATGTATGACTTAATGTTATGATTAATAAAGTAATTTTATTATTATCTAAAATAATGGTAACATGAATATTTGGACATTATCATATAGTCCATGAGATGCATAGTATGTGATTTACGTGATTTAGTCACGGAAGATATAGATCACAAGTTCTTTGTAAACTCATAATTATAGTTTGTAGTCGGTGATGAAATTGGGTATTTCATCTGTGAAGACTATAACATATTAGCTAAGATGATTTGTCTTGATCATGGAAGTGGAGACTTTTAGTTAATATGTTGATATGTTTTAAGAGTTAAGACATATTGAACTGGACCGCTGTGAGATTTATTATTCTTCTAACGACTGTCAAATGAATAATATCATGACTTCTATTTGCATGAACTCTTAATCCTGAGAGAATAATGGACCTGATCATTAAGTGTAGGTTGCTTTGATATATCAGGAGTGAGATCTAAAGTTACGATCAAAACCTCAGTATGTTGGGTAGTCACATTTAGTGTTGATGGAACATATATTCTCAAAATTCATAATCTCTAAATGGAGATATAAAATATTCCCTTGAGATAAGTTTAATGGGTTTGGTTATTCAGAGTGTTAGGCCTAACCACTTTAGTAAGAATATATTAAAGTATATATTTATGGAATTGGATTTCATAGATATATCATGAATAACTTAAAAAGATTAAACTGGACACTTAAAGATTAAGATGTAGTAATTAACAAAGTGGCAGTCTACATTTATGATTTTGTATTACTATGAATATTTTATGAAAGGATTGCATGTATAATAAAGTCTTGGGATATAATTTATTAGTATGACCTAGAGTGCAATTATATTTATATAGTGGCATTAAATATAATTAATGGTAACTTTGGGCTTGTCAAAAGTTGATAGAAAAAGCCTAAGGCCCATTGGAGCTAGTGTCTTATTGGTCCCTTTTGGTCCCACTCCAAACCACACACTAAAGCCCAAATGGAAAAGGGCCCAATAGGCCGGCCCAATTAGATAATCAGTTAGTTATAAAAGGGAGAAACATATAGAATTTTTTAATAAGAAAAAAAATACATCATTGCGAAGTGATGTGTATGTGCGAGTGAAGCCACTCAATAATTCTCCCTTAGAAACTGATTGAGAGACCACACTTCTTGGGCGTAAAGTAGAATTGGAGTGAAGATTAAAAGTGTTCCCAAGTACTTCTAATTTTTTGTTTTGAATTTCACCACACCAAGGTACGCTATCTCGTTCTTAAATTCTGAAATTTACATAGTGCATGTTGTCAATCATGAATGAAATAGATCCATATTTGTTGTTTCCGCTGTGAGTTTTGTATGAGATACAAAATCAGATTTTCCAACACTAACTTCACATGTGATCATACTTTTGTCACATTCAATGGTACTTTAATTTTCTCTCATATTTAACAGTTTTATTGTCACATTAGGCAGTACCAATATGACATCTGACTGTACTTTTGTCACATTCTGTGGCACCATTATTTTTTTTCACATTTGACAGTTTCATTGTCAAATTGGGTAGTACCGACATCACATGTGACTATACTTTTATCACATTCAATGGTTCCCTTATTTGTTTTCTCACATTTGATGGTTCTATTGTTTACATTGGGTAATACTAACATCACATGTGACCAAAATACCCCTAAAACTCTAAAAAAAAAAAACTAGGATATCTTTAGAACCTAAAAAATGACCAAAATACACTTAGAACCTATAAAATGACCGAAATGACCCTAAACCTAAAAAATGACCAAAATACCCTTAGAACCTAAAAAATGATTGAAATGATCTTGAAACCTAAAAAATGACTAAAATGATCTTGTGACCTAAAAAGTGACTTAAATACCCTTTGGATCTAAAAAGTGACTGTAATGCACTTGAAACTTAAAAATTGATCGAAATACCCTTGAAACCTAAAAAATGACCAAAATACTCCCAAAAACCCTCTAAAATTACCAAAATACCCTTAGAATATAAAAAATAATCGTGATGCCATCGAAACAAAAAAAATGACCAAAATGTCCCTGAAACCTTTATTTGCAAGACCAAAATGACAATAAGTTGTTGTGTTTTGTTGTATTTAAAGATGATAAGTTATCTATAAAAAACTATCTAGTATACACACACACACACACTTGCATGTATTTATGCATGTGTGTGGGAGGTTTTTCTTAACTAATATATTTAGCACCACAACCCAGTGCCCTAGTGTTGACTTAAACCTTATGATTTTAAAATTTTTAAAGTTTTATTTTGAATTTCTGGCAAAAAAAAAAAAAAAAAAAAAACTTAAGGTTGTGTTTGGATGAAAACATTTAGATTTTGGTTTGGATTTTTAAATTAATGAATTTAAAATTCCTTGATTTGATATCCATTGATTTTAAAATTCCTTGTTTGGGTCTTTTTATAGAACGAAAGATTTGAAATTCCATTGTTTGAATACCTAAATTTGGATTTGGATTTAGAATTGGATTTAAGATCATAAAATAATTTTTCCAATCACTATTTTTCTTAAACCTTCTACATTTTAATTTTAGTAACATTTTTAATAAATACATGAGGTAATGGAAAAGCCATTGATAACCCAATTGACAAGATGATGACTAAAAATCTGTCATCATAGACAACTAATAATTTGCTATTTGTAACAACTTGGACTTGCAAAACATGAATTTATCATATAACTAAAAATAATTTTTGTTATTCCATCATAATTATTATCAATGGAGAGGACAATTATAATTGATCTAGATATTATGGACAATCATGCACATTCATGCAAAAGATTATCTTACACGAGAAGTCATTTTTTCCAGGTACAAGGCTACACAATGTTGTGAAACCATGAATGCATTATTGAATAGATTTTTGGATATGCAGACTAGGCTTTAATTTATCAACAGTCTCTCATTCATTGAAAAAAAAGAAGAAGAAAATTCACTAAATCATAAACAATCTCTTATTCATCATTTTATATAAACCACTGTCATTTGGGTGACTGAAAATAATCATGTGGTGGAAATTTTTCAGCATTTTCTATAATTTTGGAACGTAGTTCCTTTGCTGTTGAAAGCACTAAATTTGATGCCAACTTGTATTGCAAACGTTCCGACCAATTCTCCTACAAAAATTAGACACTAATGATAAAGAAGCAGTTGAAGCAAATTATGTGAAAACTATAAAATTTACTTCCAAGAAATATATTACCAAAAAAGGTAAATTGGTGTTGAAAATATGTGTATACATGTGTTTAATGACATACATGCCGCAATCATGCTTGAAATATAAAAACTGTAAAAAAGATAAAATAGAATAACAACAACCAATAGCAATAGATTAGAATGTTTAGACTTTCTCCACACTACTAATTTTTGGTGGCTAGGACTAAACCAGATGCAAAGGTATTAGCTCACATAGAAAACCACACATTGAAAACCATGTTGCAACCAATCCTATAAAGGTAGCTGTGCCATTCACCTATTACGTTTGCAAAGACATTTTCCCTTTTCCGACTTAGGCATGGAAGAAATATAACAATTACAAGCAATCCTAGCAAGAGTGAAGCATGCAAACAAGAAATGTTTTTGCTGGATCCCTTTCCTCACCCTTCAGAATTACAAATTCAATATCGAGAAACAAATTGTCTCTCTTCATCACTTAGCATATAAGAACTATAAAAACAAAATTTGAGAGTAAAAGGCTTCACATGCATCTTGTTCCTCAATCATTCAGAAAATCACACTAAATTCACTCATAAGTCTTGTAGAATTTGGCAAAGAAATTGTGTGGAATTGAATAATATGAAGAACTTCTTCAAGCTAGAGGAGGGCAGTTCACAAACCAACTTGAGCAAATTTTATAGCCAAAATTTTGATCATGTGAAATTTTCCAAGTTGTTTGTTGTAATATTAAATATGTTGCTTGATGAACTGTTATATTCTATAGGATGATTGAATCTTAGTATCTTTGTTGTTGCAGCTTTACAAATTTGATGCTATAATCATGACAACTTCTATTGCTATGCAGCAGACGGGGAATATTATTTTTTTATAGGCATGACTAGAGGATTTGGCTTACAAAGATGCTGAAGAGAAGTTAAGGCTGCAATGAAGCAATGTTGTCAGCACTTGATCTTAGTGACAAGAAGGGTACCCACAAGGGAGGAGGTGGGACAAGACAAGGATAGGGAAAATCCAAGGCTAAAAGGAAGAAAAAGGATCACAGAAAGACAAAGGAATTAAAGGTGTTACATACTGGTTATTTTTCTATTTCCTTTTTATGGTAGTACAGTTCTCCAAATCTACACGTATATAAATTCAACAGAAAAAATGGAGAAGAGGCAGGAACTAAAAGTGGGAAATATGTTAAATTTCAACATAAGATGACAGAAATTGTAGAAATATACTTGAATTAGATTCTAAAAACTTAAGATATGGAGGAACTAGTGTTAAAAGGTGAAACAAAACTAGAAGATAGTGTAAAAGAAATGGATATTTTAGAGGAACCAAGTTTGGAAAATGTGGATCAAGGTTACATGAATAGTAGTAATAAGGATCTGTAAGAGTAATAAACTGCGCAGTCTAATACATTTGAAATACAACAGACATTGAATGTAGGCACTTACTGAAAGAGATTATCACAACAGCTAGTTAATTGCATATAAAATATGCAGAGAATTGTAAACCTCAATTGTCTTTCCTTCTTACTTTGCCTTAGTCTCAACCTCTGCGTAGGGTTTGAACTACTAATTTTTAAACAAAATTCAGGCAGTTTCGTTATAATGATTACAGTAGATCTGGATAATTTATGGGTGGAGCTCTGTTATAGGGCGCGGGGCCATGGCCCCCCAAAATTTTGAATTTTTTTAATATATATATATATATATATAATTATTTTTAATGTTTTTGAAATTTAGTATAAAAAAATTAAAGTTGGCCCCTCCAAATATTTGAATTAATTCAATGATACTTTAAAAAAAATATTTGGTCTAATAGTTATTGTAAAGTTGTGATTTATAACTATTTTGTGTTGGCTTTAATTCTGTGCCAAATTTGATTGTAATTATGTTCAATTTTATGTACCATGTATTTGTTGTGGGATTTTATTGTAAGATTGTGTGTGAAAGAAAATGTGAAGACTCAAGGCATATTGAAGACAAAGAAGTTTTCGTGGGTAGCTCGCGGGTATCCTTCTCGCGAATTGAAGCATGTGCTTTGCACATGACTGGAATGTGAAGAGTTAGGATAGGATAGTGATAGCTGGTTTTTGTAAGTGTCTTGTGGGTAAGGCCTTCCCGCGAGATACCTGCAAAACATTCTGTTTTGCCAATTTGTCCTATCTGATACACCCTATCTCTACCTACATTATATATACCCCCATTACCCACATATGTTGAGGAGTTCTTTTCAAAAAGAAAACCCTAGCCACAACCCTTGAGAGTGAGAGATTGTTATACCCACAATTCTCTACACAATTCATTGTGGTTTTCCTCAACTCCTACCTTTCCATTTCCATATTCTTGAGAGGTTGATAGCCCAAACACTTACCACCCCCATTCTGAGTGTTAAGTGAGGTTTTGGTGCTGTTGGGAAGCATTGGAAGAAGCCAAGTTTTGGCGGATGCAATTGGGTGCATTGCGGGATCTGGAAAGCTAGACAAGACACGGTTCCGAGAAGCTTTGTTGGAATAGGAACTTGGAGGGCTTAGGTGTATTGGGCAGATTAGGCTTGGAGAGTCTCTTGCTATTCATGTATCCCAACTGATTGTCTAGTGGATCGATTTACCGCTTGGAGGGCGGTGGAGAGGTTTTATGTCGAGTACTTCGGTTTCCTCTTCGAAAACACATCGGCGTGTTATCTTGTGTTTGCATTCTTCTTCCCTACTCTTTTAGCTAACATTTTACTGCTCTGCTTTGATGAATATGGCTTAGAATAGTTTTATTGTTTGTTCGCTCGCATTTACTCTTTTCCGCACTTAGTTTAAGTAAGAGTAAAATCAACCGAGCCATAATCTCTAATTTTGGGGTCTAAACAGCTCTTGTATTTTAAAACATTTTCGAGCTTTCAAATGGTATCAGAGCGGGTACATTTGCTGTGGTTTCATTACCTAAGTGTGATCCCAGACCCCTTGGCTTGCTATGGATAGTGCTATGGCAAAGGCCAACATGAAGCATAGTTTATGTGTTTTGTTATAATGACTCTTTGAGCATCTTTGGAGATTGTCCTAGCAAGGAGCTTATAGAGTTATTCAAATAAAAAAAAATGCTAAAATTTTTATACACATGCTAAAAAATTTAGAGCATAGGAATCATGAGATTCATAATAACTTGTGTGAATCGAATTCCTTAATTGCTAAACATAAGAGAAGGAATAGAAATTTGTGTGATAAACTTGATTGTTTGAAAAGAAAGATTCACTCATCTATGAATGAAGTAAAGGAAGATGAGTCCTGCTTTAATGGTCAAGAATGCCTATCTCATGCTTGTCTTTTTGTTCATACCACATTGAAAGTGTTTAATTTCTGCTTGTGGTATCTTGACAGCGGATGTTCAAGGCAAAAGACAGGAGATAAATCACTGTTCAAAACTCTTAAGGAGAAGGAAGATGGTTATGTGACATTTGGAGATGGTAGTCACTCACAAGTTCTTGGAAAAGGAACCGTAGATATTTCGGGACTTCCCTTGTTGACTGATGTCCTGTACATCAGAGGATTAAAAGTGAACCTGCTGAGTATCACCCAAATATGCGATGAAGACTTTCTCGTTCAATTCTCAAAGAAAGGCTGTCTAATCCTAAATGAAGAAGGTGCTCAAGTATTTAAGGGACTTAGGACCACTGACAATTGCTATGGTGTTGTTCCCAAACCAAACATAGCATGTAGGACTGAGTGAATCTCTTGGAGTTATGGCATCAACTGTTTGGGCATGCAAACTACAAACAAGTGGCAAAAGTCTCAAAGCTTGAAGCAGTGGTTGGTTTGCCAAAGTTTGGAAAAATTGAGAAGAATGTTTATGGTCCATGTCAATTGGGAAAACAAACAAAATCAACCCATCCTAAAGTAAATGTAATTGCTACTTCTCGTCCTTTAAAGTTACTTCATGTGGATTTAATGGGTCCAATGAGAATAGAAAGCATGGGTGGAAAACGTTACATTATGATGGTTGTTGATGATTTCTCAAGGTACTCTTGGGTGGAATTTCTTAGAGAGAAGTCAGTGGCATGCGACAAGATGGAAAAGTTGTGCAAGAGGCTCCAAAATGAAAAGGGAGTTCCCATAGTCAAAATCAGAAGTAATCATGGGAAGGAGCTTGAAAATGCAAAATTTGAAGCATTTTGCAATGAGCACGGTATCAAAAAATAATTTTCAACCCCAAAGACTCCACAACAGAATTGGGTGGTTGAAAGAAAGAACCGGGTGATCCAAGAGATAGCAAGAGTGATGATTCTCAACAAAAACCTTCCCCAGAAATTTTGGGATGAAGTGGTGAACACATCATGTCACATTGGTGATGAGATTTTCTTCCGAGCAGGAACAAAGAAGACATCATATGAAATTTGGAGGGAAAAGAAGCTGAAGGTGAAATACTTTCGAGTATTTGGAAGCAAATGCTACATTCTCAATGATAGGGAGAATCTTGGAAAATTTGATGCTAAGAGTGACGAAGGGATCTTCCTAGGATACTCCACAAACAGCCGAGCATATAGAGTGTACAATAAGCACACTAAGATGGTGATGGAATTGATAAATGTGGTCATAGATGACACCATCTCAGAAAAGGATATTGATGAGGATGGCGAAGGACCAAGTCTTAAGAAGAATGAGGGTGATGATAACATGTCTCAAGGTGATGATGGTGAGAGAGAATCACCGGAAAAGAAGTCTACACCTCCTACTTTAAGAAGGGAGACTAGATCAACACAAGGATCTTTAAGTCCTCTCACCCCTCAGGAAATATAACCTCCAATCTCGCGTGATGGGGAACCCTCAACTTCCAAGAAACCGTCATCAAGAGTTTCTCTCAATCATCCCACAAGCAACATCATTGGTGATTTAGATGAGGGACTTCTTTTGAGAAAAGGACCGGGCTATAATGTGAATCATGTGACATACAACTGTTATCTTGCTTAATTTGAACCCAAGAAAGTGGAAAAAGTTTTGAAAGATGAGAATTGGGTAGAGTCCATGCACCAAGAGTTGCATCAATTTGTTAGAATCGATGTATGGGAGTTAGTACCAAGGCCCAAGGATACACATGTAATCGGGACCAAGTGGATCTTGAAGAACAAGACCGATGAAGATGGTGAAGTTGTTTGAAACAAGTCGAGATTGGTGGCTCAAGGATATACTCAAGTTGAAGGCGTTGATTTTGATGAGTCATTTGCACCGGTAGCAAGACTAGAATCAATTCAAATTCTTCTGTCCATAGCGTGTATCATGAAGTTCAAGTTATATCAAATGGATATGAAGAGTGCCTTCTTGAACGGACTTTTGAAAGAAGAAGTGTTCGTTGAGCAGCCAAAGGGATTTCAAGACCCTCACTTTCTGGACCATGTGCTAAGACTAAAAAGGGCATTATATGGGTTGAAGCAAGCACCAAGAGCTCACCACGTACCTTTTTGGATCATGGCTTTAAAAGAGGTCAAGCTGATCAAACACTCTTTGTTAAAATAGATAAGAAATCCCTCCTTGTGGCTCAAGCATATGTGGATGACATTGTCTTTGGATCCACAATCGATCATCTTGCTCAAGAATTTTCTGAAGAGATGAAAAAGGAGTTTGAGATGAGCATGGTGGGGGAGCTGAACTACTTCCTAAGGCTTCAGGTGAAACAACGGAAAGATGGGATATTTATATCTTAAGAGAAGTATGCCAAAA
This sequence comes from Lithocarpus polystachyus, assembly GCA_033629205.1. Taxonomy (NCBI): domain Eukaryota; kingdom Viridiplantae; phylum Streptophyta; class Magnoliopsida; order Fagales; family Fagaceae; genus Lithocarpus; species Lithocarpus polystachyus. The sequence goes on from CM066163.1 coordinate 45,754,691, forward strand.
ATCTTGTCAAGAGATTCGGCTTAAACTCCAAGAAGCATAGCTGGTGTGGAAGTAGATCCAACACTCTATCGAAGCATGATTGACAGTCTTTTTTATCTTACTACGAGTAGACCAGATATCGCCTTTAGTGTAGGGGTATGTGCACGATTTCAGGCAACACCAAAAGAGTCCCACTTGACAGTGGTCAAACGAATTATTCATTATATCAATGGCACATCTGACTATGGAATTTGGTATTCAAGATACTTGAATAAGTGCTTAGCTGGATATTTGGATGCTGATTGGGCCAGGTGTGTTAATGATAGAAAGAGCACCTCAAGTGGTTGCTTTTACCTTAGAAATAACTTGCTGTCGTGGATGAGCAAAAAGCAAAATTCAGTCTCTCTATCAATAGTTGAAGCTGAATACATTGCAGCGGGGAGTTGTTGTGCACAAATTCTATGGATGAAGAAGCTCTTACATGATTATGGAATCATTCAAGACACTATGTGTGTGTTCTGTGATAACACGAGTGCCATAAACTTGTCAAAAAATCCTACCCAACACTCGAAATTGAAGCATATCGAGATTCGGTACCACTTCATTCAAGACTTGGTGGAGGAAAAGATTGTGTGTTTAGAGTTTATAAACACCGACAACCAGAAGGCAGACATATTTACCAAACCTCTTGATGGCCCACGGTTTGAGTCTTTGCATAAGACCATTGGTGTCGGTATCATTCCTTGACTTTTATCTATTGTGTGACCTTATACTGATCATTATTGCATACTTGCTATATAGGTCTCACTTGTTTAGTTAGATCACGTTTCTTTTCAAGTTTGTTTTGTTTTTGTTGTTTTGTTGATCTTATTTTACATGTTCTATTTTTGAGTCTGTTGAAAAATTCAAAAACCCATAAAAATTGAAAAATCTCTAAAAATTTTGATCGTTTGTATTTTGTATATCATATGTAAGTCTGGCCTAGTACCTTTGTACTAATGGCGTAGTGCATTTACAAGCTTAGCTTGTTCTGTACGTATATCTATCTTTGTGACAAAAATCTTGAAATCAATGTGTGATTGTTGTAAATTGATCTTCAAGCTTGCCATGAATGATTGGTCAATAGTCTTGTTAGTTTTGATACATGCATAGACTTGTGCCTATATATCTTCCCACTATTTTTTATGTTATTGCTTAAAGAGCTCAACAAATGTAAATCTCAAATTATAGAGAGATAATGAGCCGCAAAAGCCATCGTACATACTAGTATTTGACTAGGAATAAGGGAGAGCGACTTGTATTGAAATGTATGGTGCCTAGGAAGCCAAAGGCTTATTCTCAAAAGTGAAATATCAAAAATTTCTGGCACTGATCTTAAAATGAGATGTATTGGTCAAAAAATGATCAATTGTTATGATTTGTAAAGAAGCCAAATAAAAAGCTTCAAAGATTTTGTAATCATTTTCTTGTGGGAGGTCATATATGTTCATTTCTATAATTGAGATAAACCACTTGACCTAGTACCAGTTGTGTATGACTTGATTGAATTGATCATTGAAACTTCACTTTGGACTAAGAACTATTCCACATTTGATACTCACACACAACACACAAGACTTTTGTTCAATGAATGTTTATTTCATTTGTGTGATTATATATGACCAAATGTGATGTGTATGCTCAATTGCTTGTTGATCAAACCCAAAAAGATTTTTGAGTATTTTACATGTTTTTGAAAGTGTTTTTATACTTTCGGGTTTTAAGATTTTGTGTAAATTGCATTTTCAATGTCTTTCTTCAAAAACTTCTTCAGAGGGATTTTTGCGAGAAGCTCGCGACTAAGCACTTCTCGCAAAAATGAATTAAGGCAAAGTAGTGAAAACAAAAAATTCAGACAGAAACTTTCGCGACTGTCTCGCGACTAAATACCTCCCGCGAAAAGTTTTGTGCTTCAAAGGTGTTTTTTGCGAGTAACTTTGCAAGTATGTAACCGGCGAAAAACGCGTGTTTTCAGTTTTATAGGGCAGATGTTGACAGTTGTTTCAAATATTTACTCTTCCCTTGATTTTGCCTCCCTCAAGCCTAAACCAACCCAAAACTAATTTTCACTCAAAACCCCAACAAGTTTCAAGTTCAATCACTTCAAAGTTATTTCTAAGGTTTGTTTTAAACATCTTTTCTCTTTAATTCCTTAAATTATGCAAAAAGATTCTAGGGTTTTACTTGATTTGGGGATTTTTGAAAAAGGGTTGGGAACTCTAATTTTTGTGAATTTTTTTCAAATTCTTGATTGGGCTGAGTCCCATTTAGTCTGTTTGTGTTTGTGTTTGTGTTGGCCCTGTGTGACAATTTTAACATGTATTTAGGCATTTTTCATTAATGTCCATGCATTGCCCACATGTTAGTTGTATTGGTGCATATCAAGTGTTTGACAAAATGCTCAAATGGCATTTTCATGTTGTTTGGACTCCAATGAGTACCAAACTTTAGGGATTATCATGATTGGACTTGTTTATCATGTTTTAATCATTGATTGTGTGTTTTACACACTTTGACCCAAATGTGCCTTGCCATGCATCTCCTAGGCACACCTTATGCACACTTGATGCACGCACATGCACAACTGTTATTTATTTATTTATTTTTTTGCACTTTAATGATATTACATGTTTCACCACTTAAAGTATGTTCATTTGACACTGTTGTATTCTGTTTTAAGTGTTGTGCTTATGTTTATGGACTAACTTCACACTAATCAAGTTTGTGTTCGTGTTTGTGTTTTTGCACTTGTGTTTTTCTGTTTTGTGATTATGTGTGCAAATGTCTCCATTCAAGAAGTCAGTTGTGAAAGGAGGCAGCTGCAAAGGAAAAGAGCCTGTGATTGATGTTGATAACCTTTCTCCAAGGTCGAAGAGTGACTAGAGCTTTTGATCTTGACAAGTTCAGATCCTATACTGCATTTTAGGAGTATGAGAACTATTTAGAGACGCTCCATTGTTGGTTGAACGGGCTGTTGATCAGGCGTCCCTTCTCGAAACAAAAGTTCCCAAATGGTTTGCCACCAAGGATTGGAACTACCTACTTTCCAACCTTGATGATGCATACGAGAACATGGTGAAAGAATTCTATACAAATGCCATTGTTAAAGGAAAGCAGCTCAAATGTTGGGCTAGAGGAAAGAGTTTCTCAGTGACTCTAGTTTATCTGGAGGACATCCTACGCATCAGAAGACCAATGTTTACTAAACCACCGGTATATAATGATCTGAATCTAGATGAGGAGATTTTGCGAAAAACTTTAGGAGATAACTTGGAGTTATCATCCAATGGGAAATTAGTAAGTATGGCATCCCTTTCTCCCGAATTGAGGCTACTTATGATGATCATGTTTCATAACCTCTACCCTTTGTCAAGTACTGGGTACTTGAATCTCGGTCGAGCATTATTCTTGCATGATCTGATCACTGACGAGGAGATTAATGTGTGCTCTCACATTTTCCACATCTTGGCAAAAACAGTTGAACGGACTGCTTCAAGGAATTGTGTTCCCTTCTACCGCTTTATTTCAAAGCCGCTTTATTTCAAAGATCTTGAAGTTCAAAGGCGTGCATCCTTCAGAAGATGAGTACCCATACCCACAGCCAAGTCCAATAAACATCCGCACTCTCAATGCAAGTATAAGTCACACCAAAAAGAGCACCAAGCAAGAAAGCCATGCTACTCCGGGTAGTTCAAGCTCTACCTCCCATTCCTATGATGAAAAGCTAGACAACATCATGGTCACTCTCCAAGAGATCAATACTAAAATATCCAGACTAGCTACCATCTTCTACTCCCAACACATTCGCTTTGACACAAAGTTCACATCTTTCTAGACTCAGTTGGACCAAATTCAGAGGCAACTAGAAGAACATGGAGACCAGCTATTCCATGACAAAAAGGGGGAGATGGTCATTGATGGGGGGAGTGTAGTGGTAGGGGGAGGAGAAGCTAGAACTGCTGTTCATATTTACATTGCTTTCTTTTAAAGCTTTAAGTACTAAGTACTTTGGTTTAATTTCAGTTTAATATTCAGTATTTGTGTAAATCACTGCTTTGTAGCATTTTTTTAGTACTTTTAGATGTTGTTGAATTATCTTGAGTACTACACACTTGTACCCTTGTTGGATCTTGCATCCTTGATGCAAATACTTCTAGTATTTCGTATTGGTTGTGTGTTGGACGTACAATTGATCCTTGTGATTGGTCTTAATTGCATTGCATGTCCGGATGATCATTTACTAGCTAAATGATCATTTTAGTCATTCTTTAATGATTGTTCTTGTATGATCAAGATATGCTTAACTGTTTTATAGTGTTTATTACTTTGACCAAATTTTACTTGCGTACATATGTACCATGTATTCAAATTGTCATAAGCTTAATGAAGGTTTTGTTTGTGTGCGAGTGTTTTAGGTCACAGGTATATATATGCAAGTGCTTCACAACTTCTAGATTAGGTGTGAGTGAGTTTTGCCACTGTTCCCCAAACTCACGTTTAAGCCTAGAGTCTGTTTTAGGGGTTTTGTCACGGAATAGCCAAAGGGGGAGATTGTAAAATTGTGATTTACAACTATTTTGTGTTGGCTTTAATTCTGTGTCAAATTTGATTGTAATTATGTTCAATCTTATGTACCCTTCATTTCTTGTGGGATTTTATTGTAAGGGTTGTGTGTGAGAGAGAGTGTGAAGACTCAAGGCATATTGAAGACAAAGAAGTTTTCACAGGTAGCTCGCGGGTATCCTTCCCGTGAAGCGAAGCATGTGCTCTGCACATGACTGGAATGCGAAGAATCAGTAGAGGATGGTGACAGTTGGTTTTCACGAGTGTCTCGCGGGTAAGGCCTTCCCGCGAGATACCCACGAAACATTCTGTTTTGCCAATTTGTCCTATTTGATACACCCTATCTCTACCCACACTATATATACCTTCATTACCCACATATGTTGATGCGTGCTTTTCAGAGAGAAAACCCTAGCCACAACCTTTGAGAGTGAGAGATTGTTATACCCACAATTCTCTACACAATTCATTGTGGTTTTTCTCAACTCCTAACTCTCCATTTCCATATCCTTGAGAGGTTGATAGCCCAAACACTTACCACACCCATTCTGAGTATTAAGTGAGGTTTTGGTGCTGCTGGGAAGCATTGGAAGAAGCCAAGCTTTGGCGGATGCAATCGGGCGCATTTTGGGATCTGGAGAGCTAGACATGACATGGTTCCGAGAAGCCTTGTTGGAGTAGGAGCTTGGAGGGCTTTGGTGCATTGGGTAGATTAGGCTTGGAGGGTCTCTTGCTATTCATGTATCCTAACTAATTGTCTAGTGGATCGATTTACCGCTTGGAGGACGGCGAAGAGGTTTTATGTCGAGTACCTTGGTTTCCTCTTCGGTAACACATCGGTGTGTTATCTTGTGTTTGCATTCTTCTTCCCTACTTTTTAGCTTTCATTTTGCTACTGTGCTTTGATGAATATGGCTTAGATTAGTTTTATTGTTTATTCGCTCGCATTTTCTCTTTTCCGCACTTAGTTTAAGTAAGAGTAAAATCAATCGAGCCGTAATCTTTAATTTGGGGGTCTAAACAGCTCTTGTGTTTTAACACATTTTCGAGCTTTCAGTTATAGAGATATAACTTTATTTTTCGCAATTCTAGTTTTTTATTGTAAAATATGCTCTTATATCTATTAAATATTTGATAAAGTTTGACACTAAACATGTTTAAATATATCTTTTTTTACCCGTCATGTGGCGATTAACAAGTTATTGACTCATTAAAAAAAAATCTTGTCACTAAACTATACACGAAATGTTTCTTTAGTTGCCACATAATGGGTTAAAGTAAGATAGCTTCAAATTCGTTTGAAGCTTAACTTATTCCTCCAAGTTTTGGATCATTCATATTTTTGAAAAATTCTTTAGTTCAATTGAAAGATTTTTTTACAATTTGATAATTTGTATTGAAAATGAAACTTTTTAAGAATTTCACTCTGAAATTGGTAAAAATAAATTTCATTTTATGAAAGATCGCCATCAAACATAATTTTGATTGAAAGTACTAAGATATTTTTTTTGGGTGTGTGCATATATATAACTTATCAAATAAAAAAGTGTGTATATATATATATATATATATTTGTGTATATATAATAAAAAAGTGTGTGTATATATGTGTGTGGGAGTTGTCTTGATATATATATATATATATATATTTATATATTAGTACCACAACTTGGCCCCTCAAACAAAAATTTCTAACTCCGCCCTTGTTGTGGGACTTCGGACAAACGAATCCCACACAACTCTGTAGAGTTGCACCTTGACCTATGTATGTGTGTTGTTTGCTGTGTGCATAGGTTCGGCTCGAGTTGTATGTCAAAAAAAAATGTTTCGTCTCTTATTGTTTTGATTCCATTAGCGGAGCTCACGAATCAAAAGTGGGGCATTTGCAGACACCGCATTTTGTACCCCTTACAACTTAAGCCCTAGTTCCCCAATCATGGCAGTACTCTAAAGCCCAAGGTTGGTTTAAGGCCTAATTAGATGAAAATTGACTTGAGGAAAGTGTTCGTCTAAAATATAACTTATTTTTAGAAGAATAAAACTATTTTTGGAAAAGAAAGGTCGCAGGAAATCCTAAGTGCCATGCGCACGCATGCTTGTAGCATGCGCACCCAAAAACTATGTAAGGAAAGTTTTTTTTTTTTGCAATAAATCTAGTTTGGAACGGATCCCACATCATTTGGGAGCCACCCCAAACCCCTATTGTTCGACTATATAAGGCCATAAAATGCACTTTTCAAAGGAGGACGAAAATAGTGGTAAAACACTCAAGATTACTAGAAAATAGTGAATCAAAGAGGGAGTTTTTCACAAAACATCCTCAAGTCAAATTTTGCTTGATTGAGACTTTTTTTGGTCTTACTATTCGAGTTCTAAGTTTACTAATCTATTTTTGATTTGATTGTGACTAGATTGACTAAGGGGAACAGTCAAAATCAAGATCTAAAGAGTTCTAGTGTTGAGGTAAAATTTCTAACTTAGCCTCTTCATTTTCTCTTTTCTTTTCTTTTCTTTCTATGTTTGTATATATGCTTAAGTGTTTATAACATGTTTGTTTAGTTTAGGTTTACGTTGTGTTTATATTTAAAGGATGTTAAGTTGCTAGATTTCTTGTTTTCTTTGTTTCTTTTTCTGTTCTGTGTTTCTGGGTTAGGGTTTCGGGTGTGTATGCATGTGCATTCTTCATGCATGCGTACGCATACTCGTAGTATGCTTATGCATACAGCTAGGATGTGCACGCATACCCTATGTATGCGCACGCATACTCTTGCGCAGAAATCCTAATTCGCGCCTATTTGTTTCTCCTTTGTTTTATTTACATGTTTAGCCTCTGTTTTAACCTACTTTTTGTATCTTAAGTCTCTACTTCTCTGTTTTGTTTTGTCTTGTTTTGTTTTATCTCTTTGATGTTTATTAGGGTTTTAGATTGTTTGAATATCATGAACATGCATATACCATGGACATTCATTGATGCATAGGTGCTGTGATGTAGTGAGGTAAGTCATGCATAATCACATGAACATGCATTTAATTTGGATGACAAGCATGATATGTTCGATGAACATGAATGTGCTTGGTCGAATACCATGTGTTTGGTGTTTGGATGTGTTATCTAGATCTGCCATGTGATGTTTCTGCCCTTGGTAAATATATGCTTAATGCCATGATAGATGAATGCTAGGCTTGGGATTTATATGCCATGATTGTTTCCTTTTAGATGCATGTTGAGTATGTGTGAATTAGAATAACATATTGAATAAGCCTTTAATGAGATTAATATTTGGAGCACAATGAGTGGAGGCCGACTCACGGGTTGGGTGGGGTTGGGTGCCTAACACCTTCTCATCCCTATACCTAAATTTCGGACATGTCTTCTGGTAAAGATCAGTCCTTCCATGAAGGGCGCTATATTTATGGTTCCTAGACCTAAATTAGGTGGCAACTCCATTTACATCTTCCGCCATGGTCCACCCTAAGCCAAGACGTATTTCCCACAAAAGGGGGATGGCCCACGTCACGGGCGCTTGCGCCCACACACCTCTTTTTTTAAGTAAAGAACTTGATCAAAATTTCCAAAACCAATTGTAGCCTCCTCTGCCAACTTAAGTTGGAGTTTCTTTTCAGTTAAAGAACACGTGTGTGGAAAAATACATGTTTATATCGCATACAAAACATATGCAGCGAAAAATTAACGGATCTATTTCATTCTCAATTGATAACATGTACTATGTAAATTTCAGACTTTAAGAATAAGAGAGTGTACCTTGATGTGGTGAATTTCAAAATCAAAGATTAGAAATACTCGGAAAAACTTTTAATCTTCACTCCAATTCCACTAACGCTCAAGAAGTGTGGTTTTTCAATCAGTTTCTATTTATTTGTTCAAGGGAGAATGAGAGAGTGTCCAATACTCACATACAAATCGTTTCATGTAACTTGTTAGTTAATTCTGTATGTTTCTCTCTTTATAACTGATTATCTAATTGGGCCAGGCTTTTGGGCCTTTCCAATTGGACTTTAGTATGTGGCTTGGACTGGGACCAAAAGGGAACAAATAAGACTCTAGCTCCAATGGGCCTCGGGCTTTTCTGTCAACTCTTGACAAGTCCAAAATTACCATTAATTATATTTAGTACCACTATATAAATATAATTGCACTCTAGGCCTTATTAATAAATTATATCCCAAGACTTTATTGTACTTACAACCCCTTCATAAAATATTCATAGTAATACAAAGTCATAAATGTAGATTGCCACTTTATGAATTACTACATCTTAATCCTTGAGTACCTGGTTTAATCTTTTAAAGTTATTCATCATATATTTATGAAATTCAATTTCATAAATATATACTTTAGTAATTTCTTACCAAAGTGGTTAGGCCTAACTCTCTGAATAACTGAACCCATTAAACTTATCTTAAGGGAATATTTTGTATCTCCGTTAAGAGATTATGAATTCCATCTTGAGAATATATGTTCCTTCAACAAAAAATGTGGCTGCCCAACATACTGAGGTTTTGACTATTACTTTAGATCTCACTCTTGATATATCAAAGCAACCTACACTTCATGATCATGTCCATTATTCTTTCAAGATTAAGAGTTCATGCAAATAGAAGTCATGACATTTATTATTCATTTGACAGTCATTAAGAGAATAGTAAATCTCACAGCGGTCCAGTTTAATATGTCTTAACTCTTAAAACATATCAACACATCAACAAGGAGTCTCTACTTCCATGATCAAGACAAATCATCTTAGTTGATATGTTATAGTCTTCACAGATGAAATGCCCAATTTCATCACTGACTACGAACTAAAATTCTAAGTTTACAAAGAACTTGTGACTTATATCTTTTGTGACTAAATCACATAAATCATATACTATGCATCTCATGAACTATATGATAATGTCCAAATATTCATGCTACCGTTATTTTAGATAATAATAAAACAACTTTATTAATCACAATATTAAGTAATACATAATGTCATACACAATATCATACATAGCATAATACAATAGGATTTAAGAGCACTAATTCTAACAGTGTGATATTGCCAAAATGAGTTTTACTTCACCACCTCAAAGTTTGTTGATAATTCTTAATTTTTTTTCCTTCACTCGAGTCATTGGGGACCCAAGAATATCCAATCTCCATGCTGCCTTCACAGAACTGTGACGACCTTCATCTTTTAACCAAATTTGCTCAAGGTGCCACGGTCTTTGTTTTTTGGTGGGGATGCCAAGGGGATGGATGATTATTGGTTTGTGGTCTGAGGAGCCACACTCCAGAGTAACAGATTTTGAAGCCGGGTACATAGCAAACCACTCATTAGTACAAATTGCATGAATCAATCATTCCCAAATAGTGATACCATTGGGGTAGTGTTTATACGAAGTGAGCTTGCTATTGACATATCCCAAAATCTATGAGCCCATATTCATCAAGAACATCACGAAACTCTTGCATTTGGTGTTGTGAACGTAATCTACCACCAAACGAAAAGTTTTTGGAAAGAAAGAAAAAAGTTTAAATAAAAAATGTTAACAGTAATGTTTGGTTCAACTCGAATATGCACTCACTACTCAGCAATACATGTGTTAGGAAGTAAATGTCAACGGTGATTAATTAATTGTAGTATTGGGAACTGGAAAGCATCCGGCAATTAATGACTTTATTTAGTAATAAAATAATTTTAGAGATAAAAGAGTTTAATTGGATTAAATCATTTAAATTCTTCGAATTTTGGAGTCCCACACTCCCACTCAAACCTAATCCATTTATATTAGCTGGCTTCAACATGTCACCAAAACAAACAAACAAACAAACTGCCGTCCTCTCTCTCTCTCTCTCTCTCTCTCTCTCTATATATATATATATATATATATATATATAAAACCGAAACATTTGAAGTTTTCACAATTTTTCACGTCAGTATAATATTTTAAAAAAATTTATAAATCAAAAAAACCTTTCTAAAACCAAAAAAAAAAAAAAAAACATGAACACAAAATAAAAATTTTCTAAAACCCGATGCCTTCTCCTTTCTCCAAAATGTAGACCTTAAGCTCTTTCTACCAGCTCACCCAATGCTCCTTCCTTAGTCCCATGACAAAGCCCACCTTCGGTCAGCCTAGTCGGCGATACACCATCACACCTAGCCCAGCCTAGTCAGCGATACAGCATCACACCCAACCCAGCCTGTCGAAACCGGCCCAAAGGTAACTAAGTTTGGTTAAAAAACCATGTTTTTTTTTTTCCATTTATTTTTGTAGATAAGTTTTGGTAATCAAATTTGTTTAGAAATCTGTAACTATAAACAAATTTAATTAGGACTCTATAACCATTATCTTATAAATAGTTTTTGCGATAATGTTTATTCTTTTTTTTTTAATATATATATTTTCTGTGCACCAAACCAATTCACGGCTATTCAGTTTATAATTCTTTGTACATTTGTGTTGTTCCTTCCCAGCAATAACAAAGCAGGTTTCATTCTTAATTTTTGTTCTTCCATTCACTTTTATTTACATTTAATATTCCTGATTAATTTCTGCTTTTTTATTGCTTTTCACTTCAGTATTTTCCTCCATTCGAATCAAGGTTAAAGGTATGGTATTCATTTGCCTCAGTACTAAATTTTTGATTTTTTTTTTTAGTATAGGGTTAACTATTTTTCTATGTACATCTAATTTCTAAATATTGTAGTGTTCTCTTTACATTTAAACTCATGAAACTCAATTTGAATTGTAACTTATTATGTATAAATAATTTTTTTTTGAATTTTAAGAAATTAATAATTGCATTGATATGCTGTTGAGACACATAATCCAAATGAAATTGTAAAAGCGTCATGAAGGTTGGTTGAATCTTACTCTGTTTTGATGATGATGTTGATTATATGTGTGCTTTACCTATAAGCAATTGCATTGTTGTATCTTCTGGAGTTTGATTTTTACAAACTTAACTTGAATGTTTTAAAGCTAGAACTCACATGAGCACATTAACCATCCTGCCCTAGGAGGTAGATTTCATAATAGCTGAATCTCCAACTTCTAAGTCTTTTTACTATGAAATGTTAAGTGATCAAGAAGACAGGGAAAGCCCTGAAACAGCAAACATATATGCTTGGCAGTATTCAAAACATGAGCATTAAGAACCTTGGTTCTTAAATCTTCTTATTTATACCAAGTTAACTTGATTAACAATACTGGGGATTATGACATGTTCTAATTTTGCACCTAATACGAAGATCATTGAAGGAAAATGAGATAATAACTTTTTTTTTTTTTTTTCCTGTAAAATCATCCGGATCAAGTAGATTATGTAAATTTTGTCTTGAAGATATGAGAGAGGGAGTAAAGTGTCAACCCAATCAAAATGATCCTTTATGTTTCAAAGTCGGATGATAGAAAAATCAAATTATGAGGAATCATGAAAGTAGAAAGTGAAAAGTCAAATGTAGGATTCCAAATATGTGACATTTCAAACAATCCACCCTGCACGTTGATTTAACAAGTATGTAGATAATGCATTTGCAACCAATGCATGTGCATTGAGAAGACTGGCTGAAAGATTCCACCAATAAATAATATTTTTTTTTTTAAGACTTCAAAAATTAAATATTATTCCAAGTCAAGTCATGATTAAAAAATTTATCTGTAGTTTGCTTTAACAAAAAAAAAAAAAAAAATATCATATGGGCCCTTTTCCCCCAATAAACAGTACCCAAATTTTTTTTTTTCGTTTTTTTTTTTTGTAGATAATTTATGGTACTAAAGACATATTGAAACAAAGGAAAATCTTTTATGCTTGGAGTTTTAATATTATTGAAAAATTTCTTATTCTTTGACATAGTTGATGTTACACTCTTTTGGAAAGTAAAAAAATCAAAATTTGATGATTTTTGATGCATTCATTCATATTATGCATTTAATTATTTCAAGAAACAACAAAGGATCCTTGAAGGTTGTTTGGGTATGCTCTCTTCTAAACACACAACAAATATATGGTTGCTGTTTTAAATCAATATTCTAAATTTTATTGTTTAATTGAAGGAACATGAGAGAGTTTGAAAGTTAATGTTGATTATAATTTCTCTGTATTGATCCTGATGTTGGGTTTCTCCCAATTATGAATCTTCATTGGTTAGAAAAGTAAGTGAACATGATTGGAAACGCTTTTGGCATATATCACTAAATCAGTTATATCATTTTTGCAAATGGAGGATCTTGATCGATTTAATGTAGTACACAGTAGTTCAAAAAGCAGTTTATAAATGAAGGATCTCAATTTATTTCATTTTAGGTTCTTTACACCCAACTAAGAAGCTATGAATGTTTTTTTGCAGAAAAAATACAGCTTCATGGTTTATGTTTTGATTGCTTTAAGTTCAGACTTAGAATAGTTTGGATTTCTTAGCTTTCTTTTAGTTTAGATTTTTATGCATGGATTGAGGTTGCAAATTCTTTTTAGTTTGATTGCTTTATGGTAATTACCTCTTACTAAAACACTTCTCTCTAATAAAGAATAAGATATTAGGGATGAGAAAATTGGATGGGGTAGATTTTTTGTAGGCCATGTGACCCAAGTTTTTGGAGATTGTAGAAGTATAAGAGTGTTTAAATTGATTGGGAGACCATATGTAGTTAAGAGCATGATTTATATCAATAGGTTACCTATTTAGATAATCTTAATTTTTTGGCAAGTTTTTTAATTCTTGGTAATTCATGTTGACAATGACACTGATTTTGGGTTTTTGCTCATTTAATTGGATGTCTAATACGCTTAGCAACTCGATTCATGAGAAAGTGAGGAAAATTGTTGGAACTACCTTTCTTGAGATGGTTTTGTAAAAATTATAGGGAAATTAAAACTGAATTTTTTATTTTTAGTGAGTTTAAATCTGGATCAACATAAAATTTGTGTTTTACATCTAAAATCTGCACTTTTTTTCAACCAAAATCTGCATTGCACTGTTTCACAAAAATCTACACTGCACTGTTTCATTAAAATCTGCACTACACTGCACTATTTTATACTTTCTGCACTGCACTATTTCTCTTCTATTAATGTTTCTTGAATGTTGGCTAAAAGTTTGATTCTTACTATTTTGCTGGTAGGGATTTGGCATTTTGTTATTTGGGTTATTTGGTAATACAACTACAAGATGAGGACAATCAGGTATTTACTAGTCTTTCCTTTATTTTGAACTATTTATCCTTTGGATCCAAGAATAGAAGAATATGTGCATGTTTGAGTAATTATTGTTACATATGAAATTAATTACATACACATTTGTGGGAGTCTTTTTTATATCATTATTGGTTTATTTAAGTTTAATCTAGACTGTATATGCAATACAATGGCTCTATTTGGATTTTGAAGTATTATACCAGAAGTATTTGCTATATAAATGCAAAAACTGCATGTATTGCTCAAACTTATGCTTTAAATATAATTTTTACTCTTCTGCTTGCTTTAATTAAAGGGTTTAGGGGTTATCTAACAAACTAAGTCTTGAATCTAAATATTTAGAGGATAAATGATTTTCATAGCATGTAGGACTTCATTTCTGATTGTAGTTGCTATCGGATTCATATGTTATTTGTACTGCTCATTCTGCATCTATGTTCATCAAATTTTCACTTGCTTTGAACTTCACCAATCCCAAAACAAAGAGAGAAGGAATGAAAATTCCACTAACATGAGCACTAGCCTAAGCACTATCTTTACCAGTTACAACTCCAGCTTCCAATTCAATATCACAAATTTTGCCAACACAGATGGAATGATATCAAAATTTGATTGACCCAGATTGGCTTTTCACTTTTTTATGATGGGTTTTGCTTGCTTTTGCATTTTGTATTATGCATAATTGGTTGTTGTACATTTGGTTGGAGTTAGTGATATGCTATTGTTATGATGAATATTTGTGCATAGTACTTTCAAATGATCATCTAAACAACATTTACAAGCAATAAAATTTTAGTGTTTAAACAATTCACAATTATTAGCGCATGATAGGTAACAATATACTAACAGTAAAACTCCAGCATTACTTTTTTTTTTTTTTTTTTAAGATTAAAAGTTCTGCTTTTAAACATAATTGCCATTGAACTGTTCATGTTCTTTTCCCAATTAATTGAAGTACTTTTATTAATTTATTGTCAATATTCCTTCCTAAATTCGGAGCCCAGATTCTATTTCCAAAAATCTCTTAAAATAGTAGTGTCTAAATACAATATAATTTTTCCTTTTAGGGTAAAAATAGCTTCAGAAAAAATAGCAATATTTATAAATAACAACAAATGCAATTAGAGAAGTCAAAATAGCCAATATTAACCTAGATATATCACATGATTTTTTTTTTTCATGTCCTGCATGATGGTCACACTTCACATGTCAATTATCAAAAAATTGTACATTATATGAAATATTATTCAATAACTTTATTGTTTCTAGAAATGGATGCAGGCCAGCCAAAAATAAAAATGAGGGAATTAATGGAAGAAAATCATATCAACAAGTATTCAGCATTCCAGAAAATATAAATTAATGAAACTGTGATTCCACATTTTGTCAGTTAAATTATCTTTCATTTTTTTTCTTATTTTGGGTTGATGATTTTTTTTTTTTTTTTTGTAATTAGTTAGAGACTCATAAATAAAGGGTGGTGAATAAGATTGTGGGTTCAATACTCATTGTGTGTGTAAACTTATCACTTAAATGCAATGGTTTTAATGCATAAGCAGTCTGTACCATGAATTTTATAGCTTTCACAAAAAAGCCCACAGAAACTTGTGCATTTTTTATACCAATTAAATGCACCAATAGGTATATTGTCATGTGTTCTGTGCATTGTCTATACCTTCCTTGCTTAAGAAGTGTCCAACAATTACATGTGATAGGAGGGTCCACTCATGGTAAATAAATAGAGCCTCAAAATTTATAATTGAGTAGATGACAGATGTCTTTAACTTATAAGTCAATTTTCTCCTAAACTTCGCTGAGCTCAAGTGGGATGGTTTGAAGTAACTTCCTAGCTGGTAATCCACTTGGAGTGGATACTTTATCTTCTTAGGTAGCTGATGGGCTGAATGGAATGGCCTTTTTACCACAAATATAAGTTTATATATAGATAATTGTACTTTTTTTTTTCCTAATGAATCCCGTGCATTGCAGGAGTTATTGTCAACAAGTGGAACAAGAGTTTATATTGATTTGGACATTCCTGAGACCGCTAAATTCAAAGATCAGTAAGTGCTTTGTTTTAGATACACATTTTTAATGTATTTACAGTCTCTACAATACTATGTCTAATATCTTTATGTAATATAACAGGTTGGTGGAAAATAACCAACCAATAGTAAAAATACCAAAGCAATTCAAACCCCTAGTGACAATTCAAGAAGAGATGAACATCAACAGAAGAACCATAAGTGAAATAACAAAAATTATGTGGGACTTTGATAGTGAGGTAAGAAAAAAAAAAAAACCTTGAACAATAGCGTTGTGTCCTTAACATTGCTTTGTGTACTATGGACCTGCTTTTACAAATTTAACCATAAAATTATGAATTGATTGATATTAAATTCATTTTCTAGGAAACTATCATTACCTGTCAAGGAAAGATTATAAATAGATAATTCTGGTTGGTACTTTATCTCTTGCGAAGTATGTTTTAAAAAGGTAAAGTCAACAGATGAATTTTTATGGTGCGACAATTGCAACAAAAAGGCATGCTTCCCAATAACTAATATGATATTAACATTATATATGTCATTTCTCTTATCAGGTATAGAATTCAATTAAATGTTGAAGATAGCTCAGGAATGGCCATATTCATTTTATTTGATTCAAAAGCAGAAAAATTACTCAACATATCAGTGAAAGACCTTTTGAACAAACGTTTAGAGGTGAGAATATGGAAGATAAAATTAGTATTCAATATTTACTAAACTTTACTTGAGTGTACAATTTGAAAAATGTTACTTTTGTTAGGTGCCCGAAGAAGTCGTCCTTCCTGTGTAAATAGAAAATTTGAATGGAAAACAATTTTTTTTTTCAAATACAACTAAATGACTATAATCTCAAGTATGGATGGGATTTTTACACCATCAAGAAAGTTTTTGAATCTTTTGAAGAAACTGACAAAGCAATTCAGCTTGATAAAGTGACAGAAGTACGTATTATTTAAGATAGCAAAATTACAAATATGATATTTAAGCTGTATATGTTGTAATACATTCCTCAACCCGTTCTATTGCCAAGCTTACATCAATGATACTTCAAATGAATATAGCATCAACTTATCAACTGAACAAGGCGGTGATTGTACAAAATTTCAAAAAGTTGATGTTCAAAGCAATGTGCAACTCACACCAACATCTGTACTCAAGGAAAACAAAAGGACATATTCAGGGACTACTATGAAGCAAAAAATGTAGAAGATACAAAAAACACTTTGAAGTTGCCTTTCAATTTATCTGAAATATTGATTAAGTAGTTCTTTAAATTTTTGTTGGTAAGTTGATGTTAAGTTTATTAGTTAGATGGTTATACGATTTGGTTTTAATGGATTTGTGATTTTGGTACTAAAGACATATTGGAACAAAGGAAAATTTTTTGCTTTTATGCACAATTTGGTTTTGAATTGAAACAGAGAGGAATGTGATAGACCAAGAATATATTGACCCCTTGTGATAAATCAACCAATTAATTTAGCCAAGTGAATTAATTATGTTAATTAATATGCAAATCGCGTGGTAGTACAAACAAATCACCAACTAAGTTAAATGCAACGGAAAATAAATTTGACACATGTGATTTGTTTACGAATGGGGAAAACCAACACGGTAAAAACCCCACCGGGTGATTTTAAGGTCACCACTCTCGAGAATCCACTATACCACAACAAGCGGTTACAAGTAAAGGAATCCCAATACCTTATACCAACCTACAGTTGAACCCTTATCCCAATGCCCAATTGGACTTGTTCTGTAGTGACAATCTCTCCTTTTAATGCACAGCTCCCAGTATGTGACTAACCAATAGATGCGTGGATTCTAGTACGCGACTTAATCACCAGCTTGGGAAGGATGTTGACTGTAAAGTTCTTCAGTTCATTGCACAATAAAGATCACGAAGCTCTTTAGTCACAAAACTCAACGGCATACAAATGCAGTAGCTTTTTCAAGAGAAAGATGAACTAGGAAAAATTCTGTCTCCGGTGGCGCAACCTTTGATAGCCCTTAAAACAATTCTTATATATGTTTAGGGTTGTGAGAAAAGAAAGCCTAAATACATACTCACAGATTGGAGTGAAATTAGCTCTAAAAGACTGAATTTCATTAACCTCGACAGATACCTTATCTATTGAGCAGTTGTTGAGCCTCGAGCTGAAACAACCTTTTAAGCCTCAATAGATACTAGCTGTTGAGCTAGCTGTCGAGCTTTAAAATCTAGCACCTCTTCACTTGATTCTTGGACAGACTTGCATGGCTTTAACACTTGAACTTGAAACCTTGTTCCTTGAAGCATTAAACACATCCTAGATCTACCCAATTACAAGTAAAGTGCGTTTTGTCAAAGGATTAGCCAATTACATAAATTATTGACATATGTTCCTAACATGAAACACATATGTCCTAACAATCTCTCCCTTTGGCAATTTGTGACAAAACGACAACAAATAAATGAACATATGACAGAAGTCATAAATTACTCAAGTCATACTCACTTGTTTGAATACAATAAAATCCTTCCTAACACAAACTCTTAAAAAACTTTGCAAGAAAAGAGTTTATTGCAAGAAAAGAGTTTATGGAAAGAAGACTTTGACAACCTATATTTCTAAAACAATTTAAACAAAACTCATCAAGGCATCTTAGTGTGAAACAAAAATAAAAGACTGCATACAAGATATAAGAAGCATGTGCATAAAGATAGAAAAGAAACAACACATGTAAAGATAGGTGAAAGAACTGTAATAACAAGCTCATCATATATATATATCATTAGTACAAGGTTTGCTATTACAATGTAAGAACAATGTATCTCTAAAAGAAAGAAAAGAAAAGAAAAAAAAAACATAAGTCCTCATTACATCCCTTATAAAAAATAGAAACATTCCCCCTAACAAAAATCTCTTATGCTAACTCTCCCCCTATGTATATGACTACTCTCATTTCCAAAACTACCCCTTTTTGTCACGAATGAAAAAGGGTAAGTACATCAAGTACACATCTCATCATCACTGGGTGAGCTAGCACCATCGTCCTCATCACTATCATCACTGCTGGAGCCAATATCACTCTCATCCTCTAAAGCTGGAGGAGATGGAGAAGAAGCAGGGAAACCACCTATGATAACCTGTCATCGTGCAATACGACCAACACGGGTGTTCACCTGACACAACTCATCACTGAGAGTGTCAAGACGAGCATCCATGTGCACAAGCTGTGCCATGATGGCCTCGAGAGTGACTCCACCCACAGAAGAAGTAAGAGTGAAGGTGGATGGAGCTGAAGAAGCTGCATAAGCTACCATCTTGATCTACGTCTGCCTCGGGCGAAGCTGTGCATCACTCTGTCTAATGGTAGCAGTGTCAATGGCACGCATGATGAAGAAGTGATCAGACGGGGGATAGGAGACAGAAAAATGGCAAAGGATCCTCATGATAGTTGAAGGAAAAATTAGCTTATCATAGGTTGCCGTATCCTTATAGACATCTATAAGGGACAGAATGAAGTGAGAAGGGAAGTTGATAGAAAGATCCTCAATGAGGGATATCAAAAATCAAGTATGAGGCTTTGTGAAAGAGTTATAGTGAGACAAAGGATGGAGAACAAATGTCATCACCATGTTAAGGAATCTCGAACCTTTAGCAAAGGTCGAGCATCAGGTGTTTTGATTATCACCCCATGAAGATGGTGTCTCATAAAATAGAGACATGAGTTCGTCTTTGGGCACAGTCCTCAGATGATCGCAACTAGGGTTAGTTAGGATGCACTACCCTAAGAACGTGTAGTACCTCAGATACAATATCCGGAGTAACTACAATGCCGTACCTCGAATGTGAGAGAAAAAATGAGGTACAGAAGTATTGAATTCGTGTATATTGGAGTAAAAATCATGTATGATCACGGATGGACAAGTGACTGGGATGTCACATAGTGACCCCCAACCCTGACTGTAGATGACAGTGGGAAGGTCAGTATCGAAAAAATCTGATAGGATGACTTGGCGTTCGGAATGAATGCCTCGTCTAGAAAAGTTCTCTGAAAAGTCCTTTTGGGCTTTATCATCACGGAACCGTATATGAGAAGGAGTAGGATCAGAAGAAGAAGATGCCCCAGAATGAAGATGGTTGTGGGACGGAGTGGATTTACGTTTAGGTGCCATAACGCAGACGAACGCAAGAATGAGAGAGAGGGAGAGCTAGAGACAAGCAGAAATGCTCTAAACAAATCAATATATAAGAATATAAAGATTTGAAGGTATGTATGCATGAAAATGCATGAGCATGTGACATGCAAACTTAAAAATATCATGGGCTTAGCCCAATCCAAACCTAACAGCACACAGCAAAACAACATATATAGCACACATCTAAAATGCATGACAATTTAGTTAAAATGCTCATGAGATGCAATGTATGATGATTTGAAATCATTTGAACATAGACCCATCCCAAAATTTTTGCAAAAACCTCAACAATTTTGAAAAATCCCAAAAGTTTTCAAAAACCTCAAATTTTAGGTCAAAAGATATGAAATGCATGATTAATGAGTGAAAGAGAATCATACCAAAGAGAGGAAAAGATCTTGAGACCGAAGATTTGAGTGGGGAGGTAAATTTGAGTAAGAGAGAGAGGTTTAGGAAGTTGAGAGGTCTGAAACTACTGAGAGAGATCGAGAGAAATGAGAACGAAATCGCACGGACCCTTTAAATAGGAAACCGTAATTCTTGACAGATCGAGAGGTATCGAGAGATGTCGAGATTTAAAACGCGTGAAACAGCTGTCGAAGAGCTATCAAGTATCTGTCGAAAGGTGTCCACGACCAAAGGATCTCGATAGATCGAGAAGCTATCGAGCATGTATCGAGCATCTAGAAAATTCCTCGATGGATCGAGTAGCTATCGAGAATAAGATAAAAAGAAGCTAAATGGGCTCGATCGATAGCCCAGCTATCGAGAGGTGTCGAGAAGTTGTCGAGATTGCTTAAAAATAGTTTTTTCATGAAGAGAAAAATATAGACATGAATGAAACCAAACATGCTACTCAACCAAAGATCCAAATAACATTTTAATCTCTCAAAATCATCTCTCAACAAGAAAAATGTTCAGCTTTTAGATCCTACACACACACACACACACACACACAACATGTCTAACCAATTTTATATTTCAAAAACAAGTTAAGATAGTTTAGTGAGCATACATTAACACATGTATTTCTTGTAATGGCCAAATCACATTGTACCTGCACATATATCAAAAGTAGCAAAGAATATTGTGTGTTGTGTGTGAAAATATCACAAGATTGCATAAGTGTCTACATGTTATGACGATTTGAGATATGAGAATATTACTTAAACTCACATATAATCATAACTGTTTGATGAGGACTATCACCTTTGAGGTATATCCTATAACTCCCACATCATCTCCTTGAAGACACGCTTGTAATCACATTTAAAGCATTTTTATTCTTTTTGCTTTTATTTCTTTGCATATTTTTCTTTTTAAGCAAACCATGCATGGGCATATAAGAGAGAGAAAAGAAATACCCAATTATGTTAAGCTTTTTTGACATTGCACTTTTGCTAGGCTAAAGCATATAGATGTCATTTTATGATTGGTGGGCAACAGTGGTGAGATGGTTATTTATGCCTTTCTCTTAGGATTTTCTATTCCTTCCCGTCAAAAAGAGTGATATAAGTGTTTAAGTATAGGAGATTACTTAATCTTACTCATCACAAACACGAGCCACAAAACTCACCTGCTTAGTTGTGCATAGAGATGCTCATCTAAGTTACGAAAGATACAAAATTTAGAAACCTTTGTTTCAATGGCCATTGAAGGTACACAAGTGTTAGGATTAATGCCCTTAAATCCTATTGTAATATGCCATGTATGATATTATGTATGACATTATGTATTAAATGATGTATGACTTAATATTGTGATTAATAAAGTTGCTTTGTTCTTATCTAAAATGATGGAAACATGAATATTTGGACATTATCATATAGTCTATGAGATGCATAGTATGTGATTTATATGATTTAGTCACACAAGATATAGATCACAAGTTCTTTGTAAACTCAGAATTTTGGTTCGTAGTCGGTGATGAAATTGGGCATTTCATCTGCGAAGACTAACATATCAATTAAGATGATTTGTCTTAATCATGGAAGTGGAGACTTCTAATTGATGTGTTGATATGTTTTAAGAATTAAGACATATTGAACTAGACCGCTGTAAGATTTATTATTCTCCTAACGACTGTCAAATAAATGATAAATTTCACGACTTATATTTACATGAATTCTTAATCCTGAAAGAATAATAGACCTGATCATGAAATGTAGGTTGTTTTGATATATCAGGTTTGAGATCTAAAGTATTGGTCAAAACCTTAGTATGTTTGGCAGCCATATTTAGTGTTGATGGAACATATATTTTCAAGATAGAATTGATAGTCTCTTAACGAAGATATATAATATTCCCTTAAGATAAGTTTAATGGGTTCAGTTATTCAGAGAGTTAGACCTAACCACTTTAGTAAGACTAAAGTATATATTTATGAAATTAGATTTCATAAATATATGATGAATAACTTTAAAAGGATTAAATCGGGTACTTAAGGATTAAGATGTAGTAATTCACAAAGTGGCAGTCTATATTCATGACTTTGTATTACTATGAATATTTTATAAAGGGGTTGCATGTGCAATAAAGTCTTGGGAAATAATTTATTGATAAGGCCTAGAGTGCAATTATATTTATATAGTGGTATTAAATATAATTAATGGTAACTTTGGATTTGTCAAGAGTTGACAGAAAAGCCCAAGGCCCATTGGAGCTAGAGTCTTATTTGTTCCCTTTGGTTCCCTTCCAAGCCACACATTAAAGCCCAATTGGGAAGGCCCAAAAGGCTAGCCCAATTAGATAATCAGTTATGTAAAGAAAAACATACAGAATTTTTTGAAGATGAAATGGTTTGTATGTTGGTAGTAAGAGAGAGACTCCTACACATGCTCTCTAGAACATATACACATAATTGATTGAGAGACCATACATCTTGGGCATCAAGTGGAATTGGAGTGAAGATTAAAAGTTTTCCAAAGTGCTTTCCATCTTTGTTTTTGAAATTTACCATACCAAGGTACACTCTCTTGATTTTATATTCTAAAACTTACATAGTGTATGTTATCAATTGCGAATGAAGTAGATCCGTTAATTTTTCACTGCGTATGTTTTGTATGCGATACAAACATGTTTTTCCTATCAACAAGTACTAATGTACATAAACACACACTGTTTTTATATTTTTCAATTATTCTTTTTTTTTTTTGTAATTTTTTTTTATAAAAACAAAATAATGCAAAATTGAAAACAAACAAACAAAAACATGCACACAATTATAAAGCAAAAAAAAAAAAAAAAAAAAAAAAAACTAGATGCAAATGCATGAGAGCATGATTCCAAAAACAGAAAAGAAATCATGCAAGAAAGTCCTACTTTAGATAGAAAGAATTAAAGCAGAGGACAAACAGAAAGACAATTAAGTCTTAGGATCCTTTATCACCCATACAGCATGAGTTTTTGGCCGTGAAGATGAAAAGGCACGTGTCCTAGTATGACTACTAAAGGACATAGAGGAATTAGAATTCCCCTGAAATTGAGTCAAAAAGCTCAAAACTTTTAATAACTCACCATGAATAGGTACAAAGTCTTTAGAAAAAGAATAAGACCTATTTGACACTCATTTATGAGGAAACAATTTGAAGCAATTAGGACGAGTGTGACCTAAAGCACCACTATGGTGACAAACATGAGTAGTTTTAGAACTGCTTGGTTTCCTAGAAGGAGATCTAACCTTGGGGGTTGACAGAGACCTTAACTTAGGACAATTTGGCCTAATATGACCAACAATATGACAATGATGACAAGAGGGGACAAATTCAGAATTTTTATTCTTCCTAGGAGGAATTTTAGACATAGGTTTAGAAACTTCAGCATTAACATCAGAATTTTTACCTTTGTCTATCCTAGCAATATTAGCCTTCAACTCTTCATTGTTCCTTTTAAATGGAGGAATATAAAAATCTTTTTCTTTTGAGTTAGGCTCAATAACAAGTTCGGCACTAGTTAATTTTTCAACTTCAAATTTAGATTCAACTAGTTGCTCTTCCAAACTTTTAATTTTGTCCACCTGGGATGAAATTTGATTTTTAATATTCTCATTCAAATTATTTTCTTCATCCAATTTTGCAATCAAATTATCTTTTTCAAGCTTGACCTTTTTAAATTTAACTTTTAATTTTGTAGAACTTTTAAGAGATCTCATACAAAAATTATAAAGTTTACAATAGGAATCTTGAATATCATCATCATCATTCAACACAAGATCATGCAGATCAAAACAATCAAGAGTTTTCATGACAATAGGGGTCAAAGCATCACACAACAAAGATTAAGCCTAATCAGAGTGTGCCTGCTGTGATACCACTTGATAGGTCAAGAATGTATTGACCCCTTGTGATAAATTAACCAATTAATTTAGCCAAGTGAATTAATTACGTTAATTAACATGCAAATTGTGTGGTAGCACAAACAAATCACCAACTAAGTTAAATGCAGCGGAAATTAAATTTGACATAGGTGATTTTTTTACAAATGTGGAAAACCAACATGGCAAAAATCCCATCGGGTGATTTTAAGGTCACCACTCCCGAGAATCCACTATTATCATAACAAGCGGTTACAAGTAAAGAAATCTCAGTACCTTATACCAACCTACAATTGAACCCTTACCCCAATACCCAATTGGACTTGTTCTGTAGTGACAATCTCTCCTTTTAATGCACGACTCCTGGTACATGACTAACTAATAGATGCGCGGATTCCAGTATGCGACTTAATCACCATCTTGAGAAGGATGTTGGCTGCAAAGTTCTTCAGTTCATCATATGATGAAGATCACGAAACTCCTTAGTCACAAAACCCAACGGCGTACAAACGTAGCAGCTTCTTCAAGAGAAAGATGAACTAGGGAAAATTCTATCTCCGGTCACAATTTGCATGAACAAAACTTTGCTTTACACTAGCACAACCTTTGAAGACCCTTAAAACAATCCTTATATATATTTAGAGTTGTGAGAAAAGTCAGCCAAAACACATACTCACATATTGGAGTGAAATCAGCTCTAAAAGACTAAATTTCATAAACCTCGACAGATACCCTATCTATCGAGCAGCTGTCGAGCCTCGGGCTGAAACAACTTTTTAAGCCTCGATAAATACTAGCTGTAGCTAGTTGTCGAGCTTTAAAATCCAGCACTTCTTCATTTGATTCTTTGACAGACTTGTATGGCTTTAACACTTGAACTTGAAACCTTGTTCCTTGAAGGATTAAACACATCCTAGATCTACCCAATTACAAGTAAAGTGTGTTTTGTCAAAGGATTAGCCAAGTACATATAGTATTGACATATGTTCCTAACATGAAACACATATGTCCTAACAGAATGAATCTTTTATATTTAGTTATCGGAGGATACAACTTTACTTCAAAGTTTTTCTCTAAAGCAAAGGATATCACAAGCTGACAATTTGGAAGTTATAGATTCTTGAAGGCAAAAGGCCCAAGGAAATTAAGATGGTTATAAGTAGCTGAGGTAGTGCTTATTAGGTGTATAAGCCTTCTTATTTTGTGGACCATGACATGGCAACCCCTTCTTATCTATATGCTTGTGTCTATAAATAAATCAACTTGACACATAAATATGGCATATTGGTGATTGCAGATTGATTCTCACATAATTTCTCATGCCATATTAAAGTTTGAAGTTTGATTTTTGAACTAGAGAGAGAGTTCAAAGACTATAATGCCATAAAGACTGTAAAGCCATATTTCTCATGCCATATTTCTCACAATTATGATATTATTTTTTCAGTTTAATAGTGTACAGATTAAATGATAGATAGTATTTATTTATTTATTTTTCTTTGGAAACAAACACACACATAACCTATGGGGAGGAGTTTATAACTTGCTTTTGTGTTAGAATAGGTAATATTATGAATTTTGAAATATTTTCATTTCAAGTAGAGAAGAACTTTTTGTTGTGAACATAACAATGCCAAAAAACCCCAACTTGCTTCAGTGCATTTCAAAGATGCCAAAAAATCTTCTACTCTAGTTAAAATCCTATTTATCACATTAATTGTTAAGTTTGTTTTACTTAAGTTCCAATAAATTTAAAATTTTACTCCAATCAAAATTCTATTAGCAAAAATTGGGTCCTAAAAATATGTTTAAATCTTTAAAGTTTTGGGTAATATTGATTTTATTACCTAAAATTTCAAATTTTGGATCCATAATTTAAGATTAGGCAGCTTTTGGGGGTGGGGGGAACTTTGTCCATATTCGTTGATAATAAGTTATCTATTAAATGTTACCTAGACTTATAACATGTGTTTGTTGGTTCAATCATATCAATCCTATTGTCTTTCTAGGGGCATTTTGGTTATTTATTAGACTTATAGGGGTAATTTGGTCTTATTCAAGTAATCAAGGGTATTTTGGCTAGTTTTAGGCACAAGGGGTACTTCGGTCATTTTTGGATGCCTTAGGGGGTGCTTGGGTCATTTTTGATGTTTTGGGGGTATTTCAGTCATTTATTATGTTTCGGGGGGTATATTGGTCTTTTTCTAGGTATCGGGGGTGTTTTTGCTCTTTTTCGATGTTATGAAGGATATTTTGGTCTTTTTCTAGGTTTAGGAGAGTATTGGTCATTTGTTAATTAATAAATCCCTATAGGTGACTTATTCCAGCACTTTTGGAGCACTAGAATAGGGTGGAATAGGTGGACCCTATTCCAGCGCTTCCAAAAGCGCTGGGATAGGTCTCTTTCTATAAGGGAATGGAGTGATCCTATTCTAGCGCTTCCAAAAGCCCTAGGATAGGTCTTTCTCCATATGGGCATGGAGTAATCCTATCCTAGCGCTTTTGGAGCGCTAGAATAGATGAACCCTATTCCAGTGCTTCCAAAAGCGCTAAGATAGGTCTCTCTCCATAAGAGCATGAAGTAATCCTATTCTAGCACTTCCAAAAGCGCTAAGATAGGTCTTTCCAATAAGGGAAATCAATAACTCTATTCCAGCGCTTTTAGAGCATTGGGATAGGACAACCATATTCCAGCACTTTTGAAGTGCCGGGACAGGATAGTTTCAAAAATTAAATTAATTAAAAAAAAAAACCTAACCTATAGTGGCGGTTATATAACGTTGCAATAGGGCTTCCTATGCCAGCGTTTTTGGAAACCGCCGCTATAGGCAACCTATAGCAGTGATTTATAAATTGCCAATTTTAAGTTGCCGTAATAGGGTTTCCTATACCAGCGGTTTCAAAAAGAGCTGGTATAGGCTTCTCTATTACAACGGTTTTTAAAAGCGCTGGGAAAAAAACTATTTTTTTTTGCAGTGTAAATAACCCTAGAAAATACTTTAAAAAATTAAAATATTTCTCCTAAAATGAAAAAAAAAAAAAAATAGTAGATGTCATAGGCTGAAATCCAATGTATCCTTTTATTTATTTATTTATTTAAATCTCTAATAATAAAAATAATTTATTCCCAACATTTTATGGTCTTCTAAACAGAAGATCACAATAGTTAAAAGTCTGTGCTGTGTATTCAAGAATTAGGCCCATTTGGATGTATACTACTGTCAGTTTCTTTAAAACCTTCTCCCGTTTCTCCTTGTGTGCGTTAAATACTTAATATTAAAAAAAAAAAAAAAAGACCACAACAAAAAATCTTTCCAAATAACTCCTTGGCCACGAACTCCACGTAACCCACTATACCTTAGAGGTTTGTGTTCATTCCCCAACACCAGCACCAGCACCTCCTTCAAAAATATTGATGAGTTTGTCAAAGACTACTTACGTGGGCAGAACATACTTACAACAAAAACTTGATGGATTGCCTATCCATATAATCGAACACTAGTGACTTTAGTAGGAAATCTCAAACTATATGATGCAGTTGTGAGTTGTGACCTGCTCGGTTGGTTGAATAATATATTCAACTAAGATTAAAAAGGTTACAGAACACCAGTAATTTAGGTTGGGGGGAATAATTAAAAATAATAATAATAATAATAAAATTTCATGACAATCGTTTACAAAAGAAAAGACACAAAATAATTATTTTTAATACATTTTAAATCAACTATTTGTTAAAATAGAATTAGACATTCTTATAAATCTCAAACATGATTATATATAATTGATTTTGTACTGAATTCTCAGGGACAAAATTGGCCTATACCCTTTTCACACAAACTAAGTAGCATTTTGTCCACTTTTTCAAACTAATCAGGGAAATGCCCCTCTTTTGTAAATCAATTTTCTAAAAATCGAGTTAGGCCCTATAGCGGCGTTTTTAAGGAGCCTATAGTGACGTTTTCAGGACCTATAGCAGCGTTTTATAACTCGATCTTTATAAAGTCGAGTTATAGGCAAAAAAAATGAAAAAAATTGCATATAACTCGATTTCATGGAGGTCGAGTTATAAAACACCGCTATAGGTCTTGAAAACGTCACTATAGACTCCTTAAAACGCCACTATAGGGCTCCAAAATTTTTTTTTTTTTAAACTCGATTTTGAGAAAATCGAGTTTCAAAAGAGGGGCATTTTCCTAATTAGTTTGGGAAAGAGGGCAAAATGCTGCTTAGTTTGTGTGAAAAGGGTATTTGTCCATTTTGTCCGAATTCTCAGTAATTTCCTTTTTAATATACAAAATATTTTTTTGTTTTTTAGAAACTTAATATACAAAAATCAAATAGCTAGTACTTTCGAATTTGTTATGACTTATGAAGCATAACACATTCGAAACTATGTACAATAAAAGTCTAAAATAAAAAAGTATTAACTCAATAAAATTGTATTCCTACGTTTAGTATATTTTCCCGAAAAAACTCATGCCCATATTGGTGGCCGTAATTAAGATCACGTTCGAAGAAAGCAATGTTTATTTCTTAAGGTTCACCGTTCACATATTTGAGTCTTTATAGGGGTTTAACATATGAAGTTTTAGTATTTTGAACAGATGATTGAGCAATAAGCTTTCAATCTTTGAACACTTTTTTTTCCTTAATATATATATATATATATATATATATATATAATGTCTCCATTAAATTACTCACACTTTAAAAACCATGAATATTAAAATTTATAAACTAGTTATACAATATATAGTAAACTTTTTTCACAAAGAAGTGTATAATATTCAATCAAACGAAAGCATAAGAAACTATGGTACACGAAGCATTAAGTATAGAGTATAAAAATGAAACAAAATACAAAACAACAACTAAAGAACAAAGAGAGATGTACCCACTGCCACCGGTTTGGGGGCGCCAGAAGTTGATTGGAGGCTAGATCGAACGGAGCTATTGAAGGAGAGACTACGGTGGCATAAGGAAGTTGTCTTTATATTTGTTTTTACTTCAAGTTAATAATGGATATATATTAGAGATATTTTCTCTTTCTGTATTTGGAGGGTCTGATTTACAAGGGAACTTTTTTTTTTTCCCCTTATATTGCTGATTTGGTTTTTTCTTTGAGCAATGCTGATTTGGGAAATTGTTATAGTTTTTTCGGTGTTTGGATTTGAAGGGGCTTTTTATCCCCCAAAAAAGAAAAATTGGAGGAGTTATTAGCCCAAAGAATGGGTCAATGCTATTATATTTGGGTTCTTTGAATTAATTTTTTTTTTATTGGGGTTTTTCTTAATTTTAAGATTCTAGGGGGGCCAGAATGTGTTTTTTTTTTTTTTTTTTTTTTGAGAATCCAGCCGGAAAGTCCAGCCAAGAAATTTATTAAAACACTAATGAACATCAAAAAGGCCCAAAGGGGCCACCAAATCATCATGTAAGGCTTCAAGCCAGACCTATAGTTCTGATCCAATTTTGGCTTTTTTAGCCAGTGCATCCGATAATCTATTAGAGCATTCACATCAAGGGTTTTAAAAATTTTAACATTTAGCATCTGAAAAACCAACTTTATAGCATTTAACACCACTTTTCAATACACTTAACATCAAAACTTCTATTTTTTTTACCACTTCATTAAAATATTATTTTTTTATTATTTTTTATTCTCATCACCCAAGCCACCACAAACCCACACAAAGCCACCACAAACCCACGGCACCACCCATGGCACAACCCACCAGCCTCAACCCACTGCACAACCTACCGACCTTAACCCACAACACTACCCACGGCACACCAACCCACTTTTCTCTCTCATCCGCTCTTTGCCTCAACCCACGGCACACCAAACACAAACCCATCACCGTTACCCCGCAACCTAAGTAAAAAAAAAAAAACCATTAGTAACCCAGCGAGACCCATCAAGCAACATCACCCACCGCCTTTCCCTTCTTCTTCCATTCTTCAAATTAGTTTTCTACACCCAAAACCTACCACGAAACCCCAGCCAAAATCCACCCTAGCCACAAAAATAACGACCACCCCAATGGCCCAGCCTCTTCGATCTCAACTCCAGCCAAGAAGGCCAATGCCAACTTAAGAATGCCGACTTAAGAGAAGGAAGAAAGTTGAGACCGAATTGAGAAAAAAAAAAAAAAAACGAGGGAGAGAGAAATTATATTTGATTGAGAAAGAGAGAGAAACCTAATAAAAAAGTGATGCGAACCCCAATCGACACGCTTTGAGACCCAACAAACAATATTGGAATTGATGCGAACCTCAATCGACACGCTTTGAGACCCAACAAACAATATTGGAATATTTTGCCCAAGAAAGCTAAAATTCAGATTTTTGATAAAAACCCTGACCCAACGTTTATAATCGAAACGCGAACCAAAGGTATAATAGACCTCGACCCAATGATTATAATGGAATCACGAACCAAAGGTATAAATTTTGAACGCCACAAGGAAGAATCCCTGATAAGTTCACAGTTCTTGAAGAACTAAAGAGAAGAGCAAAGTCTCACCTTTTTCTGATTTTTATTCAATAATCCATCAAAAACGTTTATAGACTTAAGGGCCTATTTAAGGGCTCCATAAAACTTGACAGACAAGAAAATATATTCTAAAATAACTCCTAATTGATACCTAACCATATTAGGAATCAAATTTGACCTAAAAAGCATTAAATGCACCTAAAAACAAGGAAATAAATCACCTAGACCCAAAATAACGTTTTTACATAAAAATACCAAAAATAAAAAATTACAATAATTAAATAGTAAATTGTGTCCTACATCAGACCCCTTCTCTTGAAACAAACTCGTCCTCGAGTTGATCTTTGAAATCTGAAATCTTCCGCTCCAAATAAACAAATACTTCGAATGCTTTAATAACTTGATCCGGTTCTGAAACTTGAATCCTTTATAAAGTGTAGCATAAAATTTCTTCTCATCTACTTTCAATTTATTTGCAACATCAATCAACAAAGGGTTGATAATAAAATTAAAATTTTCTACTCCAAGAAAATCAACATATTGTATTGTCATCTTCAACAAATCATCTGAGACTTGAGGATTGTGAGTTGTGGACTCATCCTCATATTTGACCTCAATTGAATCTTCCACAATGTTCTCAATAATTACCATCTCTTTTTTTTTTTTTACTTTTTTTTTTTTTTTTTGAGCTTGGTGCTCGATTTTAACCTGATTTTAGAACCTGTGCTCTGATACCAAATGATGCGAACCCCAATAGACACGCTTTGAGACCCAACAAACAATATTGGAATTGATGCGAACCTCAATCGACACGCTTTGAGACCCAACAAACAATATTGGAATATTTTGCCCAAGAAAGCTAAAATTCAGATTTTTGATAAAAACCCTGACCCAACGTTTATAATCGAAATGCGAACCAAAGGTATAATAGACCTCGACCCACTGATTATAATGGAATCACGAACCAAAGGTATAAATTTTGAACGCCACAAGGAAGAATCCCTGATAAGTTCACAGTTCTTGAAGAACTAAAGAGAAGAGCAAAGCCTCACCTTTTTCTGATTTTTATTCAATAATCCATCAAAAACGTTTACAGACTTAAAGGGCCTATTTAAGGGCTCCATAAAACTTGACAGACAAGAAAATATATTCTAAAATAACTCCTAATTGATACCTAACCATATCAGGAATCAAATTTGACCTAAAAAGCATTAAATACACCTAAAAACAAGGAAATAAATCACCTAGACCCAAAATAACGTTTTTACATAAAAATACCAAAAATAAAAAATTACAATAATTAAATAGTAAATTGTGTCCTACATCAAAAAGTATTTTATGTTTTGAGATTTTTGCTACAATGTGCTACAATGAGCTGCCATTTATGGCAGCCCATTGTAGTTGGGTGTTAAAAGTTAAAAGATTTAACATCTTTGATGTAGTTTGTTTTTTTTGTGTTTGATGTTTTTAATAGCATTTTTAGAATTTTAGCATTCTTGATGAGAATGCTCTTACCATTTCATTTTACATGACAGAAACTACAAGATAATAGTAGGGAAGCATGATAGTGGATGTCATAAAAAATGTGGCCATACACAGCTTGATTCGAAGAACCTTCAGTTATTGCTTGAATTATCATAGCTGAGTTTCCTTCAAAGATCACTTCTTGTAGCCCAATCTCTGCAGCAAATTGGGGAGTTCGACAACCTGCAAGCACTTCTACTTCTAAAATAAAATGGGGCAGAGGAATACGCATTGAAAGTGCACCAATCACCTTACCATCATGATCATGAATTACCACTCCTAAGCCAGCTGCATCAATGTTCTTGAAAATGGCTCCGTTAAAGTTAGCTTTATACCAATGACGATCAGGAGGGTGCCATATTTGAGGTGGGGATAGCAAGGTTGGTGGAGACGCTAAGGTTGGTTCAGGTTCCATCTCTTGAGCATGTAAAAAATCCTGGAGCATGCCACCAGCCATGGAAATGACCCTGGTGAGTGGCTTCGATGGGAGGCCAATTTGAGTGGCATTGCGTCGGTTCCACAGAATCCAAGCAGCTAAAGCAAAGATTTCCTTCCTTTGGTCATCAGTAACCTGCAAAAATCTAGAAGCAAGGTCAGAGAAATCAGTGGGAGGTGATGTGATTTTTTGGTTAACCCAAGACAGATTACTCCATACGATCTTCACCTCCTTACAGCTCCACACTACTTGAAGTGGATCCTCCAAATCATCCTTACAACTATTATAGAGGACAATAGGAACTATCTATCTCTGGAACAAGTTCTCCATGGTTGGCAGTGCATTGTTGCAGGTTCGCCAAATAAAATGTCGTACCTTATTAGGGACACGTAGCGTCCATATACCTCTCCAAAAAGACTTCTGGGAGGTTTGGATAAGAGCTACTTGCATTGTTGATCAAAGTACCATCAACCACAATTTGTAGGCATTGCGGGTGGTAAAATTACCCAGTTGGGACTAGATTATGTGGTCCTAGGGGAGACGGATACTTAAAGGAATGCTCAAGATCATTTACGCTTCGTGTAGGAGAAAAAGTTCCTGGATTAGTTCCGTCCTCCGCTTGTGCTCA
Organism: Lithocarpus polystachyus; assembly: GCA_033629205.1. Classification (NCBI taxonomy): domain Eukaryota; kingdom Viridiplantae; phylum Streptophyta; class Magnoliopsida; order Fagales; family Fagaceae; genus Lithocarpus; species Lithocarpus polystachyus. Next base: position 45,788,103 of record CM066163.1, read on the forward strand.
TCAACAACAATAAGACTATGGACCTTAGCATCAGGTGGAATGTTTGGTAGTAGTGAACAGACTGATCTTGCAACTGGACCTGGTAACCACTTGTCTTCCTTAATACACACAAATCGTCCATCACTTATCCTCCAAACCATACCTTGTTCGATGACCTCCCTGGCACTTAAAATGCTTTTCCTATTGGGGTTTATGCCTAAAATCCAATTTATTGGTATGTCATATATAATTAAATTGTTTAATTATATGAGACTATTTGTAAATGAACTAATGAGACATTATCTTAGTCCATGAGATGCATTGTATGTGAATTATGTGAAAAGTCACAGAAGATATAAATCAAAAATTCTTTATAAACTTAGAATTTTAGTTCGTAGTTGGTGATGAAATTGGACATTTCTTTTGCGAAGACTATAACATATCAACTAAGATGATTTGTCTTGATCATAGAAGTGGAGACTTCTATTTGATATATTCTAAGAGTTAAGACATATTGAACTAGACCACTGTGAGATTTATTATTCTCATAATGGCTGTCAAATGAGTAATAAATCTCACAACTTCTATTTACATCAACTCTAAATCCTGAGAGAATAACGGATCTGATCATGAGGTGTAGGTTACTTTGATATATCAGGAGTGAGATCTATAAGTTACTATCAAAACCTCTATATGTTGGGCAGCCGCATTTAGTGTTGATAAAACATATATTCTCAAGATGGAATTCATAATCTCTTAACGGAGACATAAAATATTCTCTTGAGATAAGTTTAATGGGTTTGGTTATTCAGAGTGTTGGGCCTAGCCACTTTAATAAGAAGTTATTAAAGTATATATTTATAGAATTTGATTTCATAAATATATGATGAATAATATAAAGGATTAAACCGGATACTCAAGAATTAAGATATAGTAATCTTCAAAGTGGCATTCTATATTCATGACTTTGTATTACTACGAATATTTTAATGAAGGGGTTGCATGTATAATAAAGTCTTGGGATATAATTTATTAATAAGGCCTAGAGTGCAATTATATTCATATAGTGATATTGAATATAATTAATGGTAACTTTGGACTTTTCAAGAGTTGATAGAAAAGCCCAAGGCCCATTAGAGCTAGAGTCTTATTTGTTCCCTTTTGGTCCTACTCCAAGCCACACACTAGAGCCCAATTGGAATGGCCCAAAAGGCTAACCCAATTAGATAATCAGTTATATTTAAGGAGAGAAACATACAGAATTTATATAAGTCTTTTCATAAGTGTTTTCATTATGATCACATGAGAACATGAAATGGTTTGTGTATGAGTGTTGAATACTCTCTTATTCTCTCCTTGGAAACTGATTAAGAGACCATACTTCTTGGGCATTAAGTGGAATTGAAGTGAAGATTAAAAGTGTTCCCAAGTACTTCTAATCTTTTGGTTTTGAATTTCACCGCATCAAGGTACGCTTTCTTATTCTTAAATTCTGAAACTTACATAGTACATATTATCAATTGCAAATGAAGTAGATTTGTTAATTTTCCACTGTGTATATTTTGTATGTGATACAAACATATATTTTTCCAACAAATGGTATCAGAGTGGTCTTCAATTTCGAATCTGTATAACATGGTTTGTGAGTTTTAGAATTAGAGATTATAGTTTCATGATGTTAGAAGATTATATATGCATTTAATTTTTTGCATGGTTGTTTGAAACTATGATTTGATAAAAATTGATATTGATGTTATGATGTTGTTTAAATCTGAATTTAAGTATGTTAAATTCATCTTTAAGGCTATAGTATCAATGGAATTCAATTTTGATATCAAATTCTGTCTATCATGTTCATATGGTGGTTGTTTGTTCATAAAAAATGTTGAAAGCTGTTAACAATTGCTCTTTAAAAACTAAAAACACGCTTTTTTCGTGAGTAACTTTGCGAGAAGGTAACTCACAAAAAATGCCTCTGAAACACAAAACTGTTTCGCAGGTAAGCTTTACTCGCGACATAGTCGCAAGACAGCCGCACAAGTTTTTGTCTGAATTTTGTGTTTTTACTATTTTTCCTTAACCCATTTTCGCGGGATGAGCTTAGTTGCTAGATTCTCGCGAAAATGCATCAAAAAGAAAATTTGAATTTTTTTTTTAATGTGTTTTCAAATGTGTAAGTTTGTTTAGACCCCTTAAACCCAAACAAATTAACCTAAACAATTAGCCAAGTGATTAACTTAGGTAAATTAAACAAATTTAGGTTAACACAAATATATCATATCATGCAAAAGTGCAGAATAATAAAGAACACATGATATGATGACCCAAGAAAACCAAACCGGTAAAAAACCTGGGGAGGATTTAACCTAGCTATCCCCAAGGTAAAACGAATTCACTATGAAAGAATCGAAGTTTACACAATAGAGATTTAGACCACTAACATCCTATTACTACCTGCCTGTAGGAAACTTACTACCACGACCACGTGACAGCTCCGAGACCACGAACTCCTTCTTTCCTTGAATTCTCAGCAAAGCACAAGCACACCTGCTTGTATATCTTGAAGCTCTTTGATTCTGCAACTGTATGATTTACCAATCTCTTGACATGAATCTAGAGTTTGGAAACCCTAAGTGTATGTGAAGGTAAATACCTCTAGATCTAACAATTAGATTCACAAACACAGCATTCAGAACACTAAAAACGTGGTTAGGGTTTTCCCTTATATACGTAGGGCAAAACATAAAACCTTACACATTAAATGGGCTTGGACTGAGTTGAAAAATTCTGCAGAAAAATGATCTGCATGACTTTCGATTGGTCGAGTCTAATTCTCGATCGATCGAGCCAGGCAGAAGTGCACAGTAAATTCTGTAGTAACTCGATTCCAACTTTACATAAAAAGCCATACTTTGAGTAAGTCTAAAACAAGACTAAAGATTGTTTTGATCATGGTTTGCCAACATTACAAATTGAATTTCTAATACATTAGTTCCTAATTTCTTAGAACCTAACAAACTCCCCCTTTGGCAATGCGTGACAAAACACAGACTTAACAAAAAGCTCAAAGTTTACAAAATAAATAGCCCATTACAAAACAATAGCCACTAAACAAATTCAACCTAAATACTATCTATCAGTTGCAAGAGTAGACAGCAGCACGACTGAATCAACCTGTATATTCCTGTAACACTTAACAAACACATAAACGCATGTGTGGAAAATACAAGTAACAAAAAAAAAAAAAAAACTATCTTGATTTCACATAACACAAAATAAAGACACATATCATGAATAACATCATAAATATAAATCTATAAGCAATGTAGCATAGTGAAACAAAAAACATATACATAAAAATGTATTTCAAAGATATCTCCCCTATCATGAGCCAAAAAAAAAAAAAAATGTAAATACACAGTGAAGCACCTAGATACAATCTAAAAGACTCCACAAGCTCCTCAGTATCACAAAAAGATACAAAACTCCCCCTAAGACAAAAATCTCCTCTACAAGATATGTACTCCACAATAGAATGTACTCCCCCTTTTGTGACGAATTGCCAAAGGGCACTCACTTATCATCAAAAGGAGGTGGCGGAGGAGAACGGCGAAAACTCGCCAAATCCACTCTTAAAGCACGAAGCTCATCAAGTACATCCACTAGAAGCTGACTATGAGCCGCCTAAATGGTCATGACAGTGTCTAAAATCCGATGAATATCAGAAACATCCGAAGGAGAAGGTAGAGGAACATCAGTAGCAGCAGCAGTAGGATCAGTAGATGTCTCAGCTGCAGGAGCACCTGTAGAAGAAGAAAGGAGTGGAGTGACACCAGAAGGCTCTACCGTATGACGCTTAGAGCTAGCTCGAAGTTGAGCAGCCCTTTGCCTTAGAAAGGTAGCACCAATAGGAGCAATAATGTGAACGGGCTCAAAAGCAGTGAAATCACCTAAACCTAGATGAAGAAGAATCCTATGAATAAAACAGGAAAGAATAAAGCATGAGCCGTAGAACTACTCCGATGCACTTTGTTTAGAGAACGAAGAAACAGATGAGGAAAACTGATAGGAGCATTAGTGACAAGAGCATAAAAAAACACACGTCGCTCAATAGGAATGGTGTGGAGATGAGAAATAGGCCATAAGAAATGATACGCAATCTTAAAGAAAAGGTAATGAAGCTCAGAAAGCTCAGCAGAGGTGATCCGAGGATCAGAACCTCACTGGATAGAAGACCCAGTGATGTAAGACATCACGTCATCAAGGGGCGGAGACTTATCATAAGGAAAGACAGGATGATCAACCACAGGCACCCCAAGAGCATCAGACACTACCGAAGGGGTAATGCGATACTCCACACCTCGTATCCAACTCTTAACTAGAGTGTTGGAATCATAGACATGGATAGAGAGGTTCGAGTAGAACTCTCTAATCAAGGTAGCCGGAGGCAGATGATCTATATCTAACAAAGGTAACCAGCCTCGACACTCAAAATTACGTCTCACCTCATCATCAACCTCATCTAAAATGACCCTACGCTCACCCCAAATATGACGCCTACGGTTAAGGGTCTCATATGTCTCTTGGTTCTTCTTATTAGAAAACCGATCACTATCAAAAGAAGGTGAAGGAATAGAAGTCCTATGGGCTCTAGTTTTCCTAGGCATTGTGCTAAGGACTGAATAGAGAGACACAGATGGAAAAGAACAGACAAAAAAAAAAAAAATAAACCAAGGGCAGACTGCAAGTTAGCTCAGCAAACAAAATAGAAATAACAATCTATATGATGCATGAACAAACTATGTAAATGATGCATGAACTAATGCAGTGACACAGTTCAAATATGATCCAAATTCACAAAATTGGCTTGAGCATGAAATTTATATCAAAAAATTCCCAATTTTCAAAAACCTAATTTTATAAAACACAACAAATTGAGAAATTGATCAACACAATAGTTATAAAACTCAATATAATGATCAAATTAATCAATCCAACAAGCCAATTTCATCAAATTTCATCAATTTGAACAAAACCCCCAAATTCGGCAATTTCAAGCCCTAAATTTTCAAATTTTTTATAAAACACCAACTTAACCAAATTAAACCACTTGTAACACTTGCATATGGTGTCCCCACAAAAACCCATTGATTTATTGTGATAGAAAACAATCAAAATCAACAAAAATTCAAAAAGAAAAAAGCCCGAAAATACCAATGAAATGCATGAAATTATGTATGAAAAACTGAAAATAAAAACAAAAGGAGGGGTAAAAGAGTCTTACTAGCCTTGGGAGAGAGATCTTTTGCAAAAAGATTGGAGGAAAACGACAAAAATAGCAACAGTTGGCTTGACCGGTTGGTGAGAGACAAAAAAAAGTTGAAAAGTTTTTGAAATAATGAAGAACACGTGAAGAAAAGTTATTTTAAAAAACTCTCAGCCCGATTTTCAATCGATTGAAAATTAGATTCGATCGGTCGAAAGTACCTCGATTGATCTAGTACCAATCGAATACCGATTGAAACACACCAAAACTTTCCAGGGATTTTAAAAACATTTCGATTAGTCAAAAAACATGTTCGGTCGATCGAAATTCTGGAAAAACAAATTTTTGGAAAAACGAACCAATTTCAGTGCAGAAACTCCTCAAACCATCAAATTTTATGAATAAAATGCATGAGTATGAGATGAAATGTTTTTCAAAAGCACATGTAGTTATCCCAGATCCCCCAAAACAAGATTTTCTCTTAATTTCCCTCAAGAACTCAAAAGCAAACATGTTTTGCATCAATTTCAAGAAATTTTCAAACTTGGTTGGCCAGACCAAAAATCACACAATAACATGTACACAGTTTAGCAAAGAATAATTTGTGTAGTGTGTGCAACTAGCAGAAGCTTGAGAAACATGTGAGGTGATATGCACATAGTGATCAATCACAATTTCTACAAAATTCATCACATGAATTTGAAGAGACTATAACTTAAAGAGTTACATTATATAACTCTCACATCTCCTAGAATAAAAGTTTGCAATCATGTAAGTTTCTTGATTTGCCTCATAATTAATATCAATTTTAATTGATTAGAAACTTATTAACAAAGCCGGGATAATGTATACACCAATTTTATTTGAATTGTGAATTTATTATAGCCCAATAATGTACACACCAATTTTAGCATTTTAATAGAGGCTACACCTTATGTTCTTTTTGTGCATGTGCTACACTTTCTCGAGCACAAAATCTTACGATATGCACTAAGGTGTTTATGATTGGCTAATAAACAGTGGTGAGATGGTTATTTATGCCTTTCTCAAAAAATTCAAGTCCGACAATCAAAAACATATGACTTCAAGATCAAGATCAAGTGATCAACAACTATAACATCTTCTTACACAACATGCACTACAAAGCTTAAACTAGTAGAGTGCAATAAAATAAGCTCATCCAAGTTAAACAAGGTACATAAACATGTTATGCAAAATAGATTAACCAACCTTGTCTTCAAATTTAAGAAAAATATAGCAAAAACACATTTTGCACACAAATTTTTTAAAGGAAATAAAACAACCTAGAATGAAATGCATGAATGTTATACAATGCAAATCCTAAAAAAAAATGGTCACAAAAGATAGAACAATGAAGCACAAGGACCAAGAACGTCAAGAATGACTAAGGACAGAGAGTCACACCAATAACTTGACGAAGAGTCTCAAACTTGCCTCTATCAAGTGGTTTGGTGAAAATATCAGCATTCTGACGTTCAGTTGGAATATACTCAAGAGCAACAATTTTCCTTTCAACTAAATCCCTAATGAAATGATACCTAATCTCAATGTGCTTAGTCTTAGAATGTTGAACAGGATTCTTAGAGATATCTATAGCACTAGAATTATCACAATAAACAACCATGGTGTCCTGTGATATTCCATAATCACTTAAGAGTTTTTTCATCCAAAGAACATGTGAACAATAACTTCCAGCAGCAATATATTCTGCCTCTGCAGTAGATAAAGAAACAGAATTTTGCTTTTTACTCATCCAAGCAACAAGATTTGCACCAACATAAAAACAACCACCAGTGGTGCTTTTTCTATCATCAGCATTACCAGCCCAATCAGAATCAGAAAAACAAGCAAGAGAGAGATTTGACTCTTTGCTGTAAAACAATCCATAATCACAAGTTCTAGCAACATATTTTATAATCCTTTTAACAGCATTTAAATGAGAAACCTTGGGATTAAATTGAAATCTAGAACAAACACCCACACTAAAGGCAATATTAGGTCGGCTAGCAGTTAAGTACAAAAGATAACCAATCATGCTTCTGTATAACGTAACATCAACAGACTCACCTGATGGATCATTTGTTAGTTTTGCATTAGCAGCCATTGGTGTCCTAGCATGTGCAGCCTTGTCAAGACCAAATCTCTTGACCAAATTTCGCGCATACTTAGCTTGATTGATGTAAATTCCAGAATCCGTTTGCTTGACCTGCAATCCTAAGAAATAAGTTAGCTCACCAACCATACTCATCTCAAACATGGCCTTCATTTCATCTGCAAAAGATTGAGCAAGAGAATCATTAGTAGCACCAAAAACAATATCATCAACATAAATTTGGGCAACTACAAAATGATTCTTATCCTTTCGTATGAAGAGAGTGGTGTTAGCAAATCCCCTTTTAAAACCATGGTCTGTGAGATATGCAGTTAGTCTATCATACGAAGCCCGTGGAGCTTGTTTCAACCCATAGAGGGCTCTCTTCAGCTTGTAGACATCATTCGGCCTGTGAGGATCAACAAAACCTTTCGGCTGTTCAACATATACCTCTTCTTGCAACATGCCATTTAAGAAAGCACTCTTGACATCCATTTGATACAGCTTGAAGTTCATATGACTTGCTATCGCCAAAAGTATCCGAATAGATTCCAATCTTGTACAGGTGCAAAAGTCTCATCAAAATCAATCCCTTCTACTTTTGTGTACCCTTGAGCAATAAGCCTAGATTTATTTCTGATAACAGTTCCATATTCATCTGACTTGTTCTTGAAAATCCACTTGGTTCCGATAACATTGACTCCCTTTGGTCTAGGAACTAATTCCCACACATCATTCCGAACAAACTGATGAAGTTCTTCATGCATAGAATTTATCCAATCAGCAACATGTAGAGCTTCATCCACCTTTTTCGGTTCAAATTGGGATAAATAGCACGAGTGTGTAATCACATTTAATGCTTTGGATCTCAATCTCATGTTATCATTCAAACTCCCCAATATATTAGAAGCAGGATGATTCAACTTAACTCTAGAGGATGGACCTTTGACTAATGATGTAGAAGTACCTCTCTGTTCTGATGAACTTTGAAACTTTCTCTGTTCTTGCTGAGTTTCACGAACTGGTGTAGATGGTTCTGCACTTGATGGCACAGAGGCTGTATCATTCAATAACATCAACTCTTCCTCAGTGTGCTTTCCCACATAATTTTCAGGTAGAGAGTCATCAACTTCCATAATCTGTTCTTGAACTGGAGATGCATTTTCTAAATGACCCTCAGAATTTAATTCATCATTGATCACAACATTTGAAGACTCCATGACTATTTTAGTTCTCAGATTGTATACTCTGTATGCTCTACTGGTGGAAGAGTACCCCAAAAAAATAACCCTTGTCACTCTTAGCATCAAACTTTTCTAGGTTCTCTCTATCACGTAGAATATAACAGTCACTACCAAATATTCTAAAGTATTTGACTACAGGCTTCTTTCCTCTCCAGAGTTCATAGGGAGTTTGTTTGGAGTTAGGTCTGAAATATACCCGATTGAGAGTGTGACATGCAGTGTTAACTGCTTCTCCCCAGAAGGATTTAGGCATCTTCTTGTTATGGAGCATGACATGGGCCATTTCTTGTACAACCCTATTCTTCCTTTCCACTATTCCATTTTGTTGTGGTGTTTTGGGTGAAGAGAATTCCTGATGTGTGCCTTGATTATTGCAAAAAGCAGCCAGTTTTGTGTTCTCAAACTCTCTTCCATGGTCACTTCTAATTCTGGCTATCACAGTTCCTTTTTCTACTTGCAATTTTTTGCACAAATGGATCATCTTTTCAGGAGCCTCAGCTTTATCTTTCAAAAGTACAACCCATGTGAATCTAGTAAAATTATCCACAACAACGAGAATATACTTCTTTCCACCTAAACTCTGAACTCTGGCAGGACCCATGAGATCAATGTGCAGCAACTCCAAAGGTCTTGTAGTTTGAACATCAGTTACAGACGGATGTTTGGACTTCACTTGTTTACCCATCTGACATGGTTCACAGATGCATTTTTCAGTTTTCTCAAACTTGGGCAACCCAATAACTGCATCACATTTAGAAATCTTCTCTAATTGCTTGAGACTAGCATGTCCCAACCTTTGATGCCATAAGTCAACTTGATTGATCTTAGCATTGAAACATTTATTACTTATACTTGGAGTGATTCCATAGCAGTTGTCAGCTGTCCTCACACCAATACACATGCAGTCACCACCTTCATCAAGTATCTCACATTCTTGCTTAGTGAAGAAAACATTCAGTCCATTATCACAAATCTGACTTATGCTGAGTAAGTTTGCCTTCAGTCCATCCACATACCAAACATCTTCAAAGACTGGTAATCCTGGAATATCTACAGTGCCAATGCCTCTGATCACAGATTTACTTCCATCTCCAAATGTGACTGTCCCAATCTTTCCTTCAAAGAGTGTCTTGAACAAAGCTTTATTTCCTGTCATGTGCCTGGAACAACCACTATCCAAATACCAAAGACAAGAATCACGTGCCTTTAAGGCGGTTAAACCAGTATAGCACAAGTAATTTTCATCATAAGTAATTATACCAAGATACTCAAGAAAAGATTTAACAAAAATGACAAAAGACAAGTATTCCAAGTAGACAATGTGGCAAACTAAAGAGAAGATTTTAAGAAAATCCATAACAACAGGGGTCAAGGATCAGCTTAAAGATCAAAAGATCAAAAACAAAAAGCTACCCGCTCTGATACCACTTGTAAGTTTGTTTAGACCCCTTAAACCCAAACAAATTAACCTAGATAATTAGCCAAGTGATTAACTTAGGTAAATTAAACAAATCTAGGTTAACACAAATATATCACATCATGCAAAAGTGCGGAATAATAAAGAACACATGATATGATGACCCAGGAAACTAAACCGGTAAAAAACCTAGGGAGGATTTAACCTAGCTATCCTCAAGGTAAAACAAATTCACTATGAAAGAATTGAAGTTTACACAATAGAGACTTAGACCACTAACATCCTATTATTGCCCGCCTTTAGGAAACTTACTACCATGACCACGTGACAGCTCCGAGACCACGGACTCCTTCTTTCCTTGAATTCTCAACAAAGCACAAGAACATCTGCTTGTATATCTTGAAACTCTTTGATTCTGCAACTGTATGATTTACCAATCTCTTGACATGAATCTAGAGTTTGGAAACCCTAAGTGTATGTGAAGGAAAACACCTCTAGATCTAACAATTAGATTCACAAACACAGCATTCAGAACACTAAAAACGTGGCTAGGGTTTTCCCTTATATACTTAGGGCAAAATATAAAACCTTACACATTAAATGGGCTAGGACTGAGTTGGAAAATTCTGCAAAAAAATGATCTACACGACTTTCGATCGGTCGAGTCTAATTCTCGATTGATCGAGCCAGGCAGAAGTGCACAGTAAATTCTGCAGTAACTCGATTCCAACTTTACATTAAAAGACATACTTTGAGCAAGTCTAAAACAAGACTAAAGATTTTTTTGATCAAGGTTTGCCAACATTACAAATTGAAGTTCTAATACATTAGTTCCTAATTTCTTAGAACCTAACAAAATGTATAAAGAGCAAGGTTGTGTATGATGAGATTACACATGGTTCTAACTAAAAGACCTAATGAGATCAAAGATATTAGTTAAATAGAACTCTTAGTTCTAAATAGTTTGAGACTTGTCTTTTAAGAAACATTCTAATGAGATTGGAATTGTTGTATGATTGATAGTCCTTAATTTATTTTAATTAGAAGTTTTAATGAGATTAAAGCTTAATTAAAAGGTATATAGTTTCTAATGAGATTAGAATTTTTAATAAAATAAGTTAATGATAGAGTTCTATATAACTAATTTTTTATCCATTAGAGTTTAAGGAATCCTAAATAGTTTAGGACTTCCATTTTAGTTAGTGGTTCTAATAAGATCAGAGTTTTCAACAAGTGCAAGGTTATTAGTTGTAATGGGATCACAATTATTTAAGAAACACCCAAATAATGAGTGGGAGTGCTAAAATAACCCTTTTGTTAAGTTTATTGTAATATGAATAGATACCTTGTCTTGACTTCGAGTCTAGCATTCCATGCGGAGGGTATTTACTTCACGGATTACAAGGTTAAACTTCTTTGTGATTGCGCGAATGTTCATTACGCTATTGTGACGTGACTTAGCAACATCACACTAAATTTAAACAATTCAACACATTTGATGTGTAGGGTTAAAATTGTGATTAGATCCCAATGTTTTCAAGACAATCCACTTGTTTTAAAATTTCTAGTAGGAGAGAGATACAAGGGTTGGATCTCACAGCCTCCATTCTAGTAAGGTAAACATCTTGCCTTGGCCTTGAGCCTTGCATTCCATGTGGAGGATGTTTATTTCATGGTACTACAAGATTGAACTTCTCGGTTTATAGTAGTGTGGGCAAGCACCTCGTCTTGGCCTCAAGCCTTGCATTCCATGCGGAGAGTGTTTTACATCATGGTACTACAAGATTAAACCTTACAAGGGTAGAATTATGTGGCTACACATGGTTTTAGGCAATGGTGTACACTAGACTAAGTTTGATAGTATCCTCTATGCTGAGTTCTTGCTATTATTACTTAGAGGCTAAAGGAAAAGCGCCAAATTATTTTTGTTTGGTAAGAGTTACCATGATAGCATTAATAATGAGAATAATTCTCACCTGATCATAGTGATTGGTTTGACCTCGCTTTTAAGGAATATTAATTGCGGGATTAGGTTGTCACTGCACCTAATATAGTATGGTTTTCGAGTTCCATATTTTATGGTTATGGATGCAAAATATAATGCCCCTGTAATTATGTTCATAATCTCAAAATAAAGTTGTCATAAATTTTGTTTTCTAGCTATTATTTTAATTGAATCACATTAACTAAGAAATAATTTTGGACATGGTGCTTAAAGGGGCTAATGTACATAAAAATGTTTTGATTCAGTATTGTCATAATATCCTATGCATGATGCATTGATGGAAGATAGCTTATGATTTGATCATAGTCTCCATTGAAATGCTAAAATGTTACATTAGCTTCTATCTCAAGTATGCTATAGCATGAGATGCAAGAGTTAGCACTAGACTTAGACTTTATGTTAAGTCTAAATGAGATGTTTGGTATGAATCATATTGAGTGCTAAGAAGAGCTTAAGGAGTTCCAATTCAATATCATTTTATGAAAATGTTTTAATTTTAAAATGAATTGGAATTCTTGGATGTAGAGATTCAATGTTAATCTCGTTTGGATATGATCCACAAGTCCTTGTTAGAATCATTTGATCAATTCAGATTTTTTTGAAAATAAATTCTTTTCATATTATCTGAATTGATGAGTGAGTTTTACGCAACGGAAGACATCCTAAAAGCTAAGGCTAGGATCAATATGATTTAATTCAAATTCTTAGCCTGAATCGAAAGGTAAAGGTGATAAGAAGAGGAATTAAAATACCAAATAGTTAGACAAGCAAGTTGCCCTAGTAGTTGCCAAAAGGAAATTGGACTTAAAAGCATGACCAAAAGGAAAGTGTTTCTATTTTGGTAAATCTAAACATTTTCCGTGATTGTCTTTGTTAGGATATGTGCCCTTAAATCCTATTATATGATGCTATGTATGACATTATGTATGACTTAATGTTATAATTAATAAAGTTAATTATTAGCTAAAATAATGGCAACATGAATATTTGGACATTATCATATAGTCCATGAGATGCATAGTATGTGATTTATGTGATTTAGTCACGGAAGACATAAATCACAAGTTCTTTGTAAACTCATAATTATAGTTCGTAGTCGGTGATGAAATTGGGCATTTTATCTGCGAAGACTATAACATATTAACTAAGATGATTTGTCTTGATCATGAAAGTGGAGACTTCTAGTTAATATGTTGATATGTTTTAAGAGTTAAGACATGTTGAACTGGACCAATGTGAGATTTATTATTCTTCTAACGACTATCAAATGAATAATAAATCTCACGACTTCTATTTGCATGGACTCTTAATCCTGAGAGAATAATGGACCTGATCATGAGATGTAGGTTGCTTTGATATATCAGGAGTGAGATCTAAAGTCACGATTAAAACCTTAGTATGTTGGGCAGCCACATTTAGTGTTGATGGAACATACATTCTTAAGATGGAATTCATGATCTCTTAACTGAGATATAAAATATTCTCTTGAGATAAGTTTAGTGGGTTTGGTTATTCAGAGTGTTAAGCCTAACCACTTTAGTAAGAATATACTAAAGTATATATTTATGGAATTGGATTTCATAAATATATGATGAATAACTTAAAGGATTAAATCGGGTATTCAAGGATAAAGATGTAATTTTAGAGTGACAGTCTATATTTATGACTTTGTATTACTACGAATATTTTATGAAGGGGTTGCATGTATTATAAAGTCTTGGGATATAATTTATTAATAAGACCTAGAGTGCAATTTTATTTATATAGTGGTATTAAATATAATTAATGGCAACTTTGGGCTTGTCAAAAGTTGATAGAAAAGCCCAAGGCCTATTGGAACTAGTGTCTTATTGGTCCCTTTTGGTCCCACTCCGAGCTACACACTAAAGTCCAATTGGAAAGGCCCAATAGGTCGGCCCAATTAGATAATCAGTTAGTTATAAAGGGAGAAACATACAAAATTTTTTAGAAGAAAAAAAAATACATCATTGTGAAGTGGTGTGTATGAATGAGTGAAGCCACTCAATTATTCTCCCTTAGAAACTGATTGAGAGATAACACTTCTTGGGCATAAAGTGGAATTGGAGTGAAGATTAAAAGTTTTCCTAAGTACTTCTAATCTTTTGTTTTGAATTTCACCGCACCAAGATACGCTATCTCGTTCTTAAATTTTGAAATTTACATAGTGCATGTTATCAATCATGAATGAAATAGATCCTTTTTGTTGCTTCCGTTGTGTGTTTTGTATGAGATACAAAACTAGATTTTTCCAACAGTCTTCTAGATGGAAATTTACATGTTTTACTTTTTAAACAGAAAGTTTCCATCCTTTGGTATTGTATGTTTTAACACTTCTGTTTAGATCTTATTAATGTAAATGATATTCAAGATTAGTGAAAGATGGGTTTTTAGAACCATTATTTTGTTAAATTCCCAATTTATGAATTCTATGTTTGGAAATCATTATGTTTGCATCGAATACAAAACATACGCAGCGGAAAATAAACGGATCTACTTCATTCGCAATTGATAACATGCACTATGTAGGTTTCAGAATATAAGAACAAGAGAATGTACCTTGATGCGGTGAAATTCAAAACCAAATGAAGAAGTACTCGGGAATACTTTCAATCTTCACTCCAATTCCACTTGATGCCCAAGATGTGTGGTCTCTCAATCAGTTCTATGTTTTCTAGAGAGAATATGAAAGAGTGCCTCTCTTCCTTATTTCATATATTGTACATCCATGAAACATACAAACCATTTCATTCTATATAAAATTCTGTATGTTTCTCTCCACATAACTGATTATCTAATTAGGCTAACCTTTTGGGCCTTCTCAATTGGGCTTTAGTGTGTGGCTTGGAGTGGGACCAAAAGGGAACAAATAAGACACTAGCTCCAATGGGCCTTGGGCTTTTCTGTCAACTCTTGACAAGTCCAAAGTTACCATTAATTATATTTAATACCACTATATAAATATAATTGCACTCTAGGCCTCATTAATAAATTATATCCCAAGACTTTATTATACATGCAACCCCTTCATAAAATATTCGTAGTAATACAAAGTCATGAATATAGACTACCACTTTGTAAATTACTACATCTTAATCCTTGAGTACTCGGTTTAATCCTTATGAGTTATTCACCATATATTTATGAAATCCAATTTCATAAATATATACTTTAGTCTTACTAAAGTGGTTAGGCCTAACTCTCTGAATAACTGTACCTATTAAACTTATCTCAAGGGAATATTTTATATCTCCGTTAAGAGACTATGAATTCCATCTTGAGAATATATGTTCCATCAACACTAAATTTGGCTGCCCAACATACTGAGGTTTTGACCGTTACTTTAGATCTCACTCCTGATATATCAAAGCAACCTACATTTCATGATCAGGTCCATTATTCTCTCAGGATTAAGAGTTCATGTGAATACAAGTCGTGAGATTTATTATTCAATTGACAGTCGTTAGGAGAATAATAAATCTCACAGCGGTCCAGTTCAATATGTCTTAACTCTTAAAACATATCAACATATTAACTAGAAGTCACCACTTCCATGATCAAGACAAATCATCGTAGTTAATATGTTATAGTCTTCGCAGATGAAATGCCTAATTTCATCACCGACTACGAACCAAAATTCTGAGTTTACAAAGAACTTGTGATTTATATCTTCTGTGACTTTTCACATAAATCACATACTATGCATCTCATGGACTATTTGATAATGTCCGAATATTCATGCTACCATTACTTTAGATAAGAATAAAACAACTTTATTAAACACAATATTAAGTCATACATCATGTCTCACATAGTGTCATACATAATATCATACATAGCATCATACCATAGGATTTAAGGGCACATATCCTAACAATCTCCCACTTGCCCTAAAGACTATTGTGCACTAATCTAACTCCCATTCCCTCCAAATGTGACTCGAAGGTCCTTTGAGGCAAGACTTTGGTAAAGGGATCTGCTAAATTATTTGCACTTTCATTCTTTGCCACCACCACATCTCCACGAGCAACAATGTCTCGAATGATGTGGTACTTCCTTTCAATGTGTTTTCCTTTCTTGTGATTTCTTGGATCTTTGGATTGTGCAACCGCTCCACTATTGTCACAAAACAATGTGATAGGAACTTGCGCCATTCTCACTACACTAAGATCAGAAAGGAATTTCTTGAGCCAAACAGCTTCCTTTGCCGCCTCACAAGCAGCAACATATTCAGCTTCCATGGTGGAGTCTGCAATACAAGATTGCTTAACACTCCTCCAACTTATGGCTCCACCTCCCAAGGTGAATACACATCCTGACGTGGACTTTCTGAAATTTAGATCTGATTAAAAATCTGAATCTGTATAGCCAATGAGAATCAAATCCTCACAATGGTAAACAAGCATATAATCTCTCGTTCTCCGTAGATACTTGAGAATATGCTTTACAGCTTGCCAATGTTGTGGTCCTGGATTTGATTGATATCGGCTGACCATGCCAACTGAAAAACAGATATCTGGTCTAGTACAAAGCATGGCATACATGAGACTTCCTACTGCAGAAGCATAAGGAACTTGTCTCATCATATCTTCTTCCTCTTGAGTCTTAGGCCTTTGGTCATCAGATAGAGGAATTCCATGTCTAAAAGGAAGTAATCCTTTCTTGGAGTTTTGCATGCTAAACCGTTCTAGAACCTTATCTATATATCCAGCTTGTGATAAGCCTAACATCTTATTCTTACGATCTCGCCAAAGCTTGATCCCTAGAATAAAATTAGCCTCACCCAAGTCCTTCATATCAAATTGGCTTGACAACCAAACCTTTACTAATGACATTACACCTACATCATTTCCAATGAGTAGAATATCATCAACATAAAGCACTAGGAACATTACTACTTTGTCTTGATGTCTTTTATACACACATGGTTCATCAAGATTTTGTTCAAAACCAAATGATTTGATTGCTTGATCAAATCTGATGTTCCATGACCTAGATGCTTGCTTAAGTCCATAAATGGACCTATTCAACTTGCATACCATATGCTCTTGGTTCTTTGCTAGGAAACCTTCTGGTTGCTTTATATAGATTTCCTCTTCAAGATTGCCATTAAGAAATGCAGTCTTGACATCCAGTTGCCAAATCTCATAATCATAATAAGCAGCAATGGATAAGAGAATTCTGATAGATTTAAGCATTACTACTGGTGAAAAGGTTTCCTCATAATCAATACCTTCTTTTTGAGTATACCCTTTTGCCACTAGCCTTGCTTTAAAGGTTTCAACTTTTCCATCTATCCCTCTCTTCCTCTTGTAAACCCATTTGCAACCAACATGTTTAATGCCGTTAGGCGCCTTTACAAGATCCCAAACTTGATTGGAATACATGGAATCTAATTCTGATTTCATAGCTTGGACCCAATAATGTGCATCGATATCATTCATTGCTTCTTCATAAGTGTGAGGATCAGTTTCAGCCTCCTTTGAGATAGCCTCATAAGTCTCTCTAAGACCTATGAATCTTATAGGTGGCCTAACATTCCTCCCACTACGACGAGGCACCTGTGTACTAGACATCTTATGAGTAGTATCTTGTGGTGTATCTAATACAACCACATCATCCCTAGTTTGAACCATTGGTTGTTCAATTATAGGTTCATTCATTTCGGCCAAGACAACTCTACTTCTAGGAGTGAAATCATTCATATAGTCATTTTCCAAGAATTTGGCATTTGTACTAACAAACACTTTATTATCTTTATGACTATAGAATAAACCTTCAGCAGTTCCTTTTGGATACCCTACAAAGAATACCACTTCTGTTTTAGACTGTAACTTGTCAGACTTTCCTTTTAACACATGTACTGGTTATCATCAGTTGAGAGTTAAGAAGGATGACATACCAAAGACAGCTTTTCGAACCAGGTATGGTCATTATGAGTTCTTAGTGATGCCTTTTGGTCTAACTAATGCTCCTGCTGTTTTTATGGATTTGATGAATAGGGTATTTCATGAGTATTTGGATCGGTTTGTTATTGTTTTCATTGATGACATCTTGGTTTACTCTAAAAGCCAAGAAGAGCATGAGGAACACTTGAGAATGGTGTTGCAGATTTTAAGAGACAAGAAGTTGTATGCTAAATTAAAGAAATGTGAGTTCTGGTTGAATCAAGTGGTGTTCTTAGGACATGTGATCTCTAGAGATGGAATTACAGTGGACCCTAGTAAGATTGAAGCTGTAGTTAATTGGGCTGCCCCTACTAATGTAAGTGAGGTAAGAAGTTTTTTGGGCCTTGCAGGTTATTATAGAAGATTTGTGGAAGGATTTTCCAGTATTGCAACTCCTCTGACTCGATTAACTCGAAAACATGCAAAGTTTGACTGGATAGAGGAATGTGAAAGAAGTTTCCAAGAGTTGAAGCAACGGTTGGTTTCTGCACCAGTATTGACTATTCCATCTGGTTCGGGTGGTTTTGTGATATATAGTGACGCATCTCGTAAGGGTCTTGGTTGTGTTCTAATGCAACATGGGAAGGTGGTTGCTTATGCCTCTCGACAACTAAAGAATTATGAACAGAATTATCCAACTCATGATTTGGAATTGGCAGCAGTGGTTTTTGCATTGAAGATTTGGAGGCATTACTTGTATGGTGAGAGATGTGAAATATACACTGACCATAAAAGTTTGAAGTACATATACACTCAAAAAGAATTAAATTTGAGACAAAGGAGATGGCTAGAATTGATTAAAGACTATGATTGTTCTATAAATTACCATCCTGGTAAAGCCAATGTTGTGGCTGATGCACTTAGTCGGAAGTCGTATAGCTTTTCAGCTGCTTTATTAACTACTCAGAAGCATATTATTGTTGATCTTCAGAAACTTGGAGTAGACATAGTGACTGGAGACTCCCGATCCTACCTGGCAAGTTTAAGTGTACAACCCACCCTAATTGATAAGATCAAAGCTGCTCAGAGTGGTGACCCTCAATTGTTTAAGATCATGGAACAAGTACGTGGTGGAAGTAGATTTGATTTTAGTATCTCTGATGATGGTGTTTTGAGGTTTGGTAATAGGCTTTGTGTGCCTAATGATTCATTGATTAAAAGAGAGATATTGGAGGAAGCACATCGTTCGCCTTATACAATGCATCCGGGTAGTACCAAGATGTATCATGACCTTTGAGAAGTTTATTGGTGGATTAACATGAAAAGAGAAATTGCTCAATTTGTGGAACAATGCTTGATTTGCCAGCAAGTCAAAGTGGAGCATCAGAGGCCATCAGGGTTGTTACAACCTTTACCTATTCCTGAGAGGAAGTGGGAGAATATCACCATGGACTTTGTGTGTGGATTACCGAGATCACCTAAGAATCATGATGCTATTTGGGTGGTGGTGGATAGGTTGACTAAATCTGCCCACTTCATTCCAATTAGAATGAACTACTCTCTTGACAAACTGGCTGAACTTTATATAAATGAGATTGTGAGGTTGCATGGAGTGCCAGCTTCTATTGTATCTGATAGAGATTCGAGGTTCACTTCAGGGTTTTGGGATAGTTTGCAAAAAGCCTTGGGTACTAAGTTGAACTTTAGTACTGCTTGCCACCCTCAAACGGATGGACAGTCTGAGAGAACTATCCAAACTTTGGAAGACATGTTGAGAGCTTGTGTCTTGGATTTCAAGGGTAGTTGGAATGACTATTTGACTTTGGTGGAGTTTGCTTATAACAATAGTTATCACTCCAGTATTAAGATGGCACCTTATGAGGCTTTGTATGGGAGAAAGTGTAGATCCCCAGTTTGTTGGGATGAGGTTGGAGAGAGGAGAATCTTGGGTCTTGAGATTGTTCAAAGGACCAGTGAAAAGATTGATGTGATTCGGGAAAGGTTGCGTGCAGCTCAGAGTAGACAGAAAAGTTATGCTGATCCACGGAGAAGAGAAGTGGAATTTGAAGTTGGAGACATGGTTTTCATTCGAGTGTCACCTATGAAAGGAGTTATGAGGTTTGGCAAGAAGGGTAATTTAAGCCCTAGGTACGTGGGGCCCTTTGAAGTTTTGGAGAGAGTTGGTTCTGTTGCTTACCGGCTTGCTTTACCACCGACCTTGTCAAGGTTACATAACGTTTTTCATGTATCCATGTTGAGGAGGTATGTTCCTGATCCTTCTCATATCCTGAGTTATGAGCCACTTCAAGTCAAAGAGAACTTATCCTACGAGGAAGTCCCGATTCAGATTTTAGATCGTAAAGAGCAAGTGCTACGTAATAAGACTATACATTTGGTCAAAGTATTATGGAGGAACCACTCCATGGAAGAAGCTTCATGGGAGCGTAAAGACGAAATGCAATCCAAATATCCCCAGCTTTTTCTGCAGTGAGGTATGTTTTGAATTTTCGAGGACGAAAATTTTATAAGAGGGGGAGAATGTAACACCCGTCTCATTTAAATTTAATTTAATCACTTCTAGAGAGTAAATTTGATAAATTGCTTATTTATTTTGGAGGAAATAATTAATTTATATTGTGATTTTTACAATAATAATAATAATAATATTAATATTAATATTAAGGGGTAACGTGAATAACTTTTTTGTGGTCTATTCAAAAATTAACTAATAGCCTCTTATCAGTTAAGGAAAAGGTTAAAAGGATTTGAACCTTTTTGGATTAGGAGTTTTAGTGTCTTTGGAATTCTTTAGAAGTCCTAGCCTATGTTAACAACCTTATAATGAGTTTAGTGGGAATATAGGTGGGTCTTGGAAGTTTATTTTAGTTGTAGTGGGCTTCTAAATTTTCAGCCCAAGTGAAATTAGCCTTAACCTGAAATAGGCTTCTGAATTTTCAGCCCAAGTGCAACAGCTTATTATGAAAGAAAATTAGGGTTTCTCAAAAACAAAAGAATAGGAGGCTGTGCACTTCAGGGCAGCCAGCAACTTCATCTTGGTTTTGAGGTAAGCATCATTCTAGGAAAGCCTTTTTTTCTTTTATTTTGCTGGGATTTCATCATTGACATGTTAGTGTTAGGGTTAGTATTAAGTTTGCTGGAATTTCAATTGGGTTTGCTGGAAATTCAATGATGGTTGCTGGAATTTCAATGATAATCATGTTTTTATGAAATTTTGTTATTAGCGTTGGAATTCATATGCCAGGATTCACTTATACATGTGATATATAGATTGAAGTTTATCGTTGGCCATAAACTTCTGAATTGATAGTTAATGAATGATGCCGTGTCTTGTTGATAATTGCCAAGGATTGATAGTTATTGAATGCTATATAACCGTCAAAATTGTCATGCGCGTGAATCAAATGGTTGCACTGCTTGGCTACATTTGCATTGCCTGAAGAATCCGTGTACCATATAAAGAATTATATCAGGCCGGCATGACTTGGCATTGTATTACATGCTATAGAATCATATATATAACTCTTGTATGGTTTCGTGGATTCTTGTCCATTCACATGTTTTCATATATTTATATATATGCAAGTTCTTGATGGCATCATATGATGATTGCTTTAAAAAAATTGAAACGGTATATTATAATATATATATATATATATATATATATAATATGGGTTTCTATGCAAATTTTTTAAAGGATTCATCATATTGTTGCTTGCCTTGGTTTATATATTTATTATATATTAATGCTAGGATTATGGAATTTATTCCTAATGAGATTAGGATTATGTTTTCAAGGTGTCTAGCATTATTATGGTTCTTGATCTTAAAAACCTTTAATTTAAAACATCTAGTGGGAGAGAGATATAAGGGTTGCTTATGGTAACGTGTTCTTATATAAATATTAGATGTTAGGTTAGGGAATGCTATACTATTATTTTAATCTAGAATAGGTTTGGGGTTATATTAGAAAGACACGTTAAATTTTATCTTGCCAAATCTTCATAGTGGTTGAGGAATTGTTTTATCAAGAGGACTTTGTGGTTATTAAAGAACCTGCCCTTATTGAATTGTTTAATTATTATTTAGGTTCTAGTTGACGTTGTTTCGAGCAATTGAAGTGAAGCTTGGTTTAGCCGCTAGAGGTAAGTAGACTTCAACACATGACGTCTCTCAAGACGTATATATTTTTACATATATATATATATATATATAATTGTGGTAAAAATATATTTATATATATATATACATACACATAATTGCAAAAGTGAAGTTTCAAAGACTTATACCATTGTTAGTGCTTTATACATACTCAAACTCTATTATTTATTGTATATTATTGTGAAACTGTATATGGCAAGAGTGTTTCAAATGGTCAACTAGACAGTCTGCAACCTTTGCCAACACAGGGTTAAGTGTTGGTCTTCGGCCGAAGTAGTGTTAGTGTGGTGTGGTGCAGTGTTATTGTTGCTCTTCGGAGCTAGTGTTGCCTCTTTGAGGTTAGTGTTATTGTTCCCATGGGAAATCACCCACCGAGTGTTTAGCAGCTTTTGTCTGTGTTTGACTAATATTTTTCATATTGAATTACTGTTTATTTACTACTGTTCTTTTAGGTGGAAAATTGCTTATTTTCAAAATAAAATTGTTTCTACCTATTTGGTGCATATTGTCATATAAATGTGGTCATTATTTTATTAATGTTTACAGTGTTATAGTGAAGTGTTTTATTTTAACAGCTTTATAGAATATATTATATTACAGTTTAAACTAATTTTAATTGTATCGTGATGACTATATTTTGTCAATGATATTATCGTTTTGTTTTGGAAGACATCCTCATGTTTGTAGTCTCTTATTGAGCCTTTAGCTCACCCCTTTTTCCATCCTTTCAGATTAGAGTTATGGAGTGTCTTTTGGTGGTAGATCAGTGGAGCCTTAGATGGACGACTTCGTTTGGAGCTTGGTAGTTGCAGAATTGTTTTAGTAAAATTGTTTCAGGACAATGAGATTATTATTTTGGAACTATTTTGAATGTTATTTGGAGATTTTACATTCAAGAATATTATTGTTGTTTTGTTTTTATGGATTGTTAAGGAAATCTGATGATATTCAAGAAGTTTATTTGAGGATAAATATTACGCTCTGTTCCATTATATCATTGTTGATTATTTCTAAGACAGGTTATACATCTAAATCCTTCTTAAGGGTTTGGGGTGTTACAATTTTGCCTTCCAACCAAGATTCACAAACTGGAAATTCATCAAAGTCCAATGGCTCTAAGAGACCATCTTTGATCAGTCTTTGAATTCTGTTTGGATTAATATGACCCAAACGCAAGTGCCAAAGATATGCATCATTAGTAGAAGGAAACTTTCTCTTTAATGATTTTACATGAGAGTTATTATCTAATTCAGAATTGTATAATTCATGCTTATCAGGAGTTAAAATATACAGACCATCCACAATATTGTCAGAACAGATAAATGTTTTACCCTTCTTTATTACAACATTGTCTTTAAGGATAACACAATATCCACTTTTACCTAAATAAGTTGCAGAAAT
This sequence comes from Lithocarpus polystachyus, assembly GCA_033629205.1. Lineage (NCBI taxonomy): Eukaryota > Viridiplantae > Streptophyta > Magnoliopsida > Fagales > Fagaceae > Lithocarpus > Lithocarpus polystachyus. Next base: position 45,811,613 of record CM066163.1, read on the forward strand.
TAAATTCCTACGAACATTAGGTACATACAGACAGTCTTGCAATATTAAAACTCTAGTTTCAAAGCATAAATTAAACACTCCAATAGCTACAACTGGAATCCTACTCCCATCAGCCAAGGTCAGAAACAACTCTCCTTCTTTAAGTCTTTTGGTCTCCTGGAATCCCTGCAAAGAATTGCAGATATGATTAGTACAACCTGAATCCACACACCAGGAATCCGTGGGATTTTGTACCAAACATATTTCAAGAAGGAATGAACTTTTCATACCCTTATTGGCAGCCTTGAACTTTGGACAATTTCTCTTCCAATGTCCTTTCTCACCACAATGGAAACATTTTCCTTTCAGCTTCTTTCCTTTGTCGGCAACCCCTAAGACAATTTGTTTACCCTCTTGCTTAGTGAAGTCCTTCTTCTTCTTCTTCTTCTTCTTCTTACCCTTGCCTTTCGACTTAGGTTGAGAAGTAGAAGCTTCACCCACATTGGCTTCAACATTAGAAGTACCAAGGATGCCTTCCCCCGCTACCAACTCATTCATTAATTCAGACAAAGAATAAATCTTTTTGTTCATGTTATAATTAAGTCTGAATTCCTTGAATGATTCCGGTAGTGACTGGAGTATCATATCCACTTGGGATTCTCCATCAATGTCGGCACCCAAAACTTCCAATGTATTCAGATTAGAGATCATTGTAAGACAATGTTCTCTCACTGAACTACCTTCAGCCATTTTGGTATTATAAATTTGCCTCATGGTTTCTTGCCTTGCAGAACGACCTTGCTCACCAAACATCTCTTTCAGGCTTTGCATAATGTCCGAAGCTAGTTCTACATCCTGTATTTGATGCTGTAGAACATTTGAGATGGACGCTAGGATGTAGCACTTGGCCATTTCATTAGATTTCTGCCAACAATCATATCGTTGTTTTTCCTTGGGAGGAGCATCTAATGAAGGAAAGCTAGGACATGGTTGAGTAAGCACATATTTGTGCTCTTCAGCTGTGAGAACTATGTCCAAGTTTCTTTTCCAGTCAACATAATTGGTTCCAGTCAGTTTGTTTTGATTAAGAATGCTAACAAGTGGGCTAAATGATGCCATGTTCAAATCTGAAATAATAAACATGAATATAATAAGTAAACTGGACATTATCAATTTAGCATATAAACATATAGTATTGAACCTTAATAAAACCATAATATAATATATGCAACGACAACCCAATCTCATACTCAATATCCCTCAGCATAGAGTGAATATTAAATACTATGATTGATTGAGAACTATTCTCATTATTAGTGCTATCATGATAACTCTTATCAAACACTTAATAATATGCCGTTATACATTTGGCCTCTAAATGATTATAGCAAGAACTCAGCATAGAGGATACTATAATATTTAGTCTAGTGTATACCATTGTCTAGAATCATGTGTAGCCACATTTCATCCCCTTAACAGGCTTATCATGTAGTACCATGATACAAAACACCCTCCGCATGGAATGCAAAGCTCGAAGCTAAGACAAGGTATTCGATCAAACCACTATAAACCAAGAAATTCAATCTTGTAGGACCATGAAATACATATTCTCCGCATGGAATGCAAAGCTCGAAGCTAAGACAAAATATATATTTCATACTACTATGAACCAACAATGAAGGCCGTGAGATCCAACCCTTGTATCTCTCTCCCACTAGATATTTTAAATTAAAGGTTTTTATCTTTAAAACATGCATAAACTAATTATACACAACCTTGCACTTTTTCTTACTAATTATACACAAAATTTAAGTTTGAAAACACTTAGAAAAAATTTCAGATTTTCTTTCTTTCGATCGATCGAATGTGCCCCTCGATCGATCGAAAAAATTAAACAATTCGAACTTAACCTTCTGTCCATCTCGATTGATACTCGATCTCCTCTTGATCGATCGAAATTAAAATTCGATCGATCGACTAGCAATCGAATATTAATCGATTTACAAGGATAAGTCTCTGTTTCACTCGATCGATCGAAAGTAAATTTCGATCGATCGAAAATCGTAAAACTCGAATTTTCAGAAATTCTTCTAAGGCAGTTTCCAACCGTTTTGCATGAACAAACAACCATCATACGAAAATGATAGACAGAAAATGATACCAAAACTGAAATCTATTGATGCTATAGCCTTAAAGATCAATTTAACATTCTTAAATTCATATTTAAACAACATCATAACATCAATATCAGTTTTTATCAAATCATAGTTTCAACAAGAATGCGGAAAATTAAATGTATAATCTTCTATCAACTTGAAACTATTATCTCTAATTCCAAAACGCATAAAACATGTTATACAGATCCGAAATGAAGACCGCTCTGATACCAATGTTTGGAAATCATCATGTTTGCATCGAATACAAAACATACGCAGCGGAAAATAAACGGATCTACTTCATTCGCAATTGATAACATGCACTATGTAGGTTTCAGAATATAAGAACAAGAGAATGTACCTTGATGCGGTGAAATTCAAAACCAAATGAAGAAGTACTCGGGAATACTTTCAATCTTCACTCCAATTCCACTTGATGCCCAAGATGTGTGGTCTCTCAATCAGTTCTATGTTTTCTAGAGAGAATATGAAAAAGTGTCTCTCTTCCTTATTTCATATATTGTACATCCATGAAACATACAAACCATTTCATTCTATATAAAATTCTGTATGTTTCTCTCCACATAACTGATTATCTAATTGGGCTAGCCTTTTGGGCCTTCCCAATTGGGCTTTAGTGTGTGGCTTGGAGTGGGACCAAAAGGGAACAAATAAGACACTAGCTCCAATGGGCCTTGGGCTTTTCTGTCAACTCTTGACAAGTCCAAAGTTACCATTAATTATATTTAATACCACTATATAAATATAATTGCACTCTAGGCCTCATTAATAAATTATATCCCAAGACTTTATTATACATGCAACCCCTTCATAAAATATTCGTAGTAATACAAAGTCATGAATATAGACTGCCACTTTGTAAATTACTACATCTTAATCCTTGAGTACCCGGTTTAATCCTTATGAGTTATTCACCATATATTTATGAAATCCAATTTCATAAATATATACTTTAGTCTTACTAAAGTGGTTAGGCCTAACTCTCTGAATAACTGTACCTATTAAACTTATCTCAAGGGAATATTTTATATCTCCGTTAAGAGACTATGAATTCCATCTTGAGAATATATGTTCCATCAACACTAAATGTGGCTGCCCAACATACTGAGGTTTTGACCGTTACTTTAGATCTCACTCTTGATATATCAAAGCAACCTACATTTCATGATCAGGTCCATTATTCTCTCAGAATTAAGAGTTCATGTGAATACAAGTCGTGAGATTTATTATTCAATTGACAGTCGTTAGGAGAATAATAAATCTCACAGCGGTCCAGTTCAATATGTCTTAACTCTTAAAACATATCAACATATCAACATATTAACTAGAAGTCACCACTTCCATGATCAAGACAAATCATCGTAGTTAATATGTTATAGTCTTCGCAGATGAAATGCCCAATTTCATCACCGACTACGAACCAAAATTCTGAGTTTACAAAGAACTTGTGATTTATATCTTCTGTGACTTTTCACATAAATCACATACTATGCATCTCATGGACTATTTGATAATGTCCGAATATTCATGTTACCATTACTTTAGATAAGAATAAAACAACTTTATTAAACACAATATTAAGTCATACATCATGTCTCACATAATGTCATACATAATATCATACATAGCATCATACAATAGGATTTAAGGGCACATATCCTAACATTCTATTTAGAGGATAATAAGATCTAGTGCTCCTTTATTGTAAAGGAATAAAGTTTCAATGACTTTTTTAAGTCAGTACATACATAAAGGAGGAATAAGACTCTTTTAGAAATAGTAAAGCACATGATAAGTATTTCCATTTGCTTATTTCATTTGTAGATATACTCTAATAATTACTATACATTTTCTAAAGTTGATTTCAAAAGTTTGTTCCTAGGATATTTATCAAATCGTGGATTGGGTGAAAACCTAGTATATGATACTTCCACTTTTGGAGATGTCCAGTACTTGTGCTAGAAAGGAAGTCTGACAAATTGAAATCAAAAGGTAGAAAAATGTGTGTTTATGATGGGTATCCAAAAGGAATTATAAAAGATTGTTTTGGTAGTCATAAAGAAGACGAGATGTTTGTAAAGCACAAATACAAAGTTCTTGATGATGACTATGTGAATAATCTTAAAGCTAAAAGTAAAATTTTTCTAGAAGAAAGATGTCAGAATTTGTTGAAAGACAACTATTAAATATATTTAGAAATGAGATGGTTGTATTAGATACACAACAAGGCATTATATTAAATGTATAGCTAGTACACTGGTACTATATCGTAGTAGGAGGATTGTCAATTACCAAAAAAATTCATACTTTTGGGATAAACTTTTGAAGTCATTCCACAAGGATATGAATTTGATCCACGATCTTATGTAGTGGCAATAGATGATATGAATATGGATTACTAGATGAAGGTTATGTGAATAGAATTGGATTCTATTTGAAGTCTAGAACTTGTAAAGGCGCCTAATGGCATTAAGCCTATTGTTTTCAAATAGGTCTACAAGTAAATGAGATAGATAGATTTGAAGGTGAAAACCTTTAAAGTCAAGACTAGTGGCGAAAAGATTTATTCAGAAAGAAATTGTTCGATTTTGAAAAGTTTTTTTCACCAATAGTCAAGTTTGATTCTATCTAGATTCTCTTATCCATTATATTTCATTTGGATAAAATATGGCAATGGATATCAAGAAAGCTTCTTTTAGTAGCAATATTGAGGAAGACATCTATATGATGTAACTAGACTTGTACATAGCAAAGAAACAATAGTGTTTAATATGCAAGTTTCTTAAATTCCATTTAAGGATTAAAGCAAGTATTTGAATCATAAAATATCATATTTGATCAAGTGATCAAATTGTTTGATTTTGATCAAGTGTTAAAAGGCCTTATGTGTGTAAAAGCTATATAGAATAATAAATTTCTTATTGTATGTTGATGACATTCTAATCATTTAAAATGATGTAGAGTTATTGTCATCAATGAAGTTTTTTGTTGTCTAATCCAGTTTGATATAAAGTACTTGGGAAAGACTGGTCACATCCTAAGAATTAAACTTTAGTAAAATTCAGAATTTAAGATGCTAGGTTTATCTCAAACTGCTTAAATAGATTAGATTCTAGCCAAGTATAGCATGTAATACTTCAAAAAAGGATTCTTTCATTTTAAGTTTGAAGTACCTTTATAAAGGACTATAGTCCTAAGATATATAAAAGGAAGAGCATATTAAGACGGTTTTTTATACCATATCAATAGGAAGTCTTTATGCTATGCTATATTCTAGGCTAAGATCAATTGAATCTAAGATCACTTAATTTTGTGGGAGTAAAGCATATACCCAAATATCTTAGGAGAATGAGGGATTATATGCTTGTCCATAAAAGTGAGGTTTTAATGGTTACTGGATAAACAAATGCTGACTTGCAGTTTGATTGTGATTCATGAAGTTGAACTCCAAGATATGTGTTCATCTTAGGTGGTGAAGATACACATTAAGCATAATATTATCTCATTAGAGATATATGAGTATGTGAGAAGTAGTAGTAGAAAAAATAATTTATGCAATAAATCTGGCTGTAACTTGTTTTCAAACCATGCCTTAGAGTGACTATGAATTACTCTAAAGGGAGATAAGTGTCGGATATATGGTAAATTGTCTTTGAGGGCAAGTGGGAGATTGTTGGGGTTTATGCCCTAAAATCCAATTATTGGCATGTCATAAATAATTAAATTGTTTAATTATATGAGACTATCTGTAAATGAACTAATGGGACATTATCTTAGTCCATGAGATGCATCGTATGTGATTTATGTAAAAAGTCACAGAAGATATAAACCACAAGTTCTTTGTAAACTCAGAATTTTAGTTCGTAGTCGGTGATGAAATTGGGCATTTCATCTGCGAAGACTATAACATATCAACTACGATGATTTTTCTTAATCATGGAAGTGGAGACTTCTAGTTGATATGTTGATATGTTTTAAGAGTTAAGACATATTGAATTGAACTGCTGTGAGATTTATTATTCTCCTAATGACTGTTAATTGAGTAATAAATCTCATGACTTCTATTTACATCAACTCTAAATCTTGAAAGAATAATGGACTTGATCATGAGGTGTAGGTTGCTTTGATATATTAGGAGTGAGATCTATAAGTCACGATCGAAACCTCAGTATGTTGGGCAGCCACATTTAGTGTTGATGGAACATATATTCTCAAGATGGAATTCATAATCTCTTAACGGAGATATAAAGTATTCCCTTGAGATAAGTTTAATGGGTTTGGTTAGTTAGAGTGTCCCAACCACTTTAGTAAGGAGTTACTAAAGTATATATTTATGGAATTAGATTTCATAAATATATGATGAATAACATAAAGGATTAAACCAGGTACTCAAGAATTAAGATGTAGTAATCTTCAAAGTGGCAGTCTATATTCATGACTTTGTATTATTATGAATATTTTAATGAAGGTGTTGCATGTATAATAAAGTCTTGGGATATAATTTATTAATAAGGCCTAGAGTGCAATTATATTCATATAGTGGTATTGAATATAATTAATGGTAACTTTGGACTTGTCAAGAGTTGACAGAAAAGCCCAAGGCCCATTGGAGTTAGAGTCTTATTTGTTCCCTTTTGGTCCCACTCCAAGCCACACACTAGAGCCCAATTAGAATGGTCTAAAAGGATAGTCAAATTAGATAATCAGTTATTTTTAAGGAGAGAAACATACAGAATTTATATAAGTCTTTTCATAAGTTTTTTCATTATGATCACATAAGAACATGAAATGGTTTGTGTGTGAGTGTTGGACACTCTCTAATTCTCTCCTTGGAAACTGATTGAGAGACCACACTTCTTGGGCATTAAGTGGAATTGGAGTGAAGATTAAAAGTGTTCCCAATTACTTCTAATCTTCTGGTTTTGAATTTCACCACACCAAGGTACGCTTTCTTATTCTTAAATTCTGAAACTTACATAGCATATGTTATCAATTGCAAATGAAGTAGATCCGTTAATTTTCCACTGCGTATGTTTTGTATGTGATACAAACATGTATTTTTCCAACATTTCCACACATAGGAGCCCAAAGCAGATTCTTTAGCATAGAGGATAGAAAAATTAGGGAGAAAGCGGGCTTTAAAGACTTTTTAGCAAAGTGAATCCGGATTTTGGAGCATTTTCCACCCCTGTTTGGCTAACAAAGCCATGTTTGACTTCTCAATTTCCTTGAATCCCAAACCGCCCACTTCCTTGCTTATCAAAACCTCAATTTCTTTAATCAAGGCTTTAGGGAGTTTGAAACAACTCATAGAATAGGTTGGGATGGCTTGGATTATGGATTTGATGAGAACTTCTCTATCTGCTTGTGAAAGCAACTTCTCCTTCCACCCTTGTAATCTCTTCCATATCCATTCTTTGATGTATATAAAACTTTGCTTCTTAGCTCGTCCAACAAGTGCCGGTAAACCGAGGAACCTCTCATAGTGCCTAATGGAAGGGACATCCAGTAGCTGTTGTATACTTGATTGAGTTTCTGGTAGGGTGTTGAGGCTAAAGAAAATGTTGGTTTTATCTCTGCTGATTTTTTTTTTTGGAGCCTTTCTCATAAATTGAAAGAATGTCAAGGATAACATGGCACTCTGATTCTTGAGCTCTACAAAAAAACACACTATCATCCGCAAAGAACAAGTGAGATACCCAAGGACCATTTCGGCAGATGGACACTCCCCTAATTGCCCTCGTAGCTTCGGCTCTGTGCAAAAGACCTTCAAGACCAATGGAAATTATTTTTCCATAAAAACCCACTTGCCGCATCACCTTTTCTAAAAGCACCCATTCCACCCTATCATATGCCTTACTCATATCCAACTTGAGAGCCATGAAACCAAGCTTCCCTTGGGTTTTCCGTTTGAGATAGTGTAGCGCCTCAAAAGCCACTAGGACCTTGTCTGTGATTAATCTCCCCGAAAGGAAAGCACTTTGGGAATTAGTGACCACATTTGGCAAGATAACTTTGATCCGGCTAACCAAAACCTTAGCAATGAGTTTATAAAAAACATTATTGAGGCTTATATTCCTAAAATCAGAAACTTTTTTTTGGTTCTTTTACTTTTAGGATTAGAGAGATAAATGTAGTGTTGATTGAATCAGGATATTTCCAGAATTTAAGGCAGCTAGGACTACCTTTGTAACACCCTTACCAACTATGTGCCGGAAAGTTTTGTAGAACACAAGCGACATTCCATCTGGGCCAGGAGCAGTGTGAGGGGCTATTTGCTGAAGGGCCTGGCAAACTTCATCCTCTGTGTAGGTCTAGTTTAGGCCCAAGTTCATATCAGGAGTAACAGTGGGAGCCACATAATTCAAAATGTCATCAAAACTGGTTGGGTTAGAAGTTGTGAAAATATTAGCAAAATACTCTTCAACCATAGCACCCATACGCTTTTCATCATTAACCTAAAACCCACTATCATCTTCTAAACCTAGGATTTAATTGCACATGTTCCTTTGATTAACTTTACAATGGAAGTACCTAGTGTTACGGTCCCCTTCTTTCAGCCAAGAATTATGAGACCGCTGTTTCCACATCACTTCTTCCCTTGTTTGCAAAACCTAAATCTCTTCACATAAGCGATAAATTCTAGTTGGATTGATTCGATACATACCTGCCTCTTCAGCACTAGTTGACTGTCTAAGTTTCTTGGCCAAAGTTTTTTGAACTTGTCCAAAATGCTCCCTGTCCCACCTCTTCAGATTATCCTAGCATATTGTAATCTTTTTAACAAAAGTTTGCATAGGGAATGGCTCGGCAATATCAGCCTAAGAATATTTGATAACATCTTCACATGCCTTATCTTTGATCCACATTGCCTCAACTCGAAACAGCCTACCTTTATGATAGAACCGTTGTAATTTAGAATCCGAGACAAGGAGGATCGGTTTATGGTCAGAGTGGAATGCATCTAGATGGTGAATGCGAGTTGTAGGGAACCTCAAAATCCAATTCAGTGTAGTAACTCCCTAGTCAAGACGGATCCAAACATTGCTATCCCCAAGTCTCCGATTACACCAAGTAAAGGGAAAGCCATTGAAACCCAAATCCTTGAGGCCACTGATGTCTAGCATCGCAGAAACCTTGCATCTGTCTTTCAGGTCTGTTAAGCTAGCCTTGTTTCTCATCTGCCCTCAAAATTTCAATGAAGTCGCCTATACATAGCCAAGGTAAGATAAACCATTGATTCAAACTCTTGAGCAAAGACCAAGAATTTTCTCGGCTGGCAGTTTCTAGGTCATTGTTGTAGACATTGCATTTTGTACCCCTTACGACTTGGGCTCCTGTTCCCTAATAATGCTAAATTCTAAGACCCAAGGTTGGTTTAGGGCCCAATCAGATGTTAAATTGACTTGAGAGATGTTAAAATGAAAAATATAACTTTTAAATGAGCAAATAAATATATTTTTGAAAAATAAGGCTAAAGGAAACCCTCGCTATGCGCACATAAGAATTAGCCTGCGCATGCAGCTTTTTGCATGCGTTCGTAGGCCTGATCTTGCGCACACATAGCAAATTTCAGAAACTATACAAGGCAAATTTTTGCATTAATGTTGAGGTTTGGAACAAATCCTACATCATTTGGGAGTTGTTCGAAACCCCTATTCTTACACTATAAGTAGTCTTACATGGTATATTTTCAAGAGACAGAAATCCCACGGGAAAACACTAAGATTCACTAGAAATAGTGAATCAAAGAGGGATTTTTTCACAAAACATCCTCAAGTTAATTTTCTTTTGATTAGGACATTTTCTGGCCTTGATTTTTCAGTTTAATATTACTAATCATTGTTTTATTGAATTGTGAATAGATTTGACTGAGTGGAATGGTTAAAAATCAAGCTTGAAGAGCTTTTTCTTTAAGGTATTAGTCTAAACTTTTCTTTTTCCTTTTCTTTTATTTTGATGCTTTAAATATGTCTGTTTGCTTTATTTTCTTGTTATCATATGTTTTAATATATCTATGTAGTCTAGGTTTAGGTTTTTGTATATTTGAAGAGCATGCTAAGATGTTAGATTTAGTGTTTTAAGGCTTAGCTTTGTTTCTAGGGTTTCTAGGCAGAAACCTGTGCACACAGGGAAGTTCATGTGTGCACATGAACTTGCCTAGAAACCCTGATGTTTATTTTTCTGTTTTTGCTTTTGCTTTCACATGTATGTTCTTGTTTAGTTTCTTCTCTGTACTTTTATACTTTCAAAGCTTCTGTTTCACATGATTAATTGCCTGTTTCCTTTCACATGTTAGAATTAGGGTTTATCTTATGTTGTTTTGTTTCAATACTATGAACACGCATTCACATGCTCATGCATAATGCCATAGGTGTTGAGTAACTACAAGGTAAGTAAAGGTAAGCCATGCATTCAAATGAACATGCATGGTTGGGTTTGATAATTGTGATCTTGATGCCTTGGATGATGACATGTTTTGATTGGCTTTGTTTCTATTTTTGATCTTTAATGCTCATATGTTTCTACCTTGGATATAATGATGAAGTTTGTGATAAAGCATGTTTAGATGTATGGTGATAGGTTTGTGATGAAGCATGATTAGATGTATGATTAAGGTTTGTGTTGTGATGAATGCTTTGATGCCATGATATGTATGTTAGATGAATGTTAGGAGATGCCATGCTAGATGAATCATAGGTCATTTGATATGCATGCTAGATGAATGGTAGGCTTTGGTTGATAAGCATGATAGATGTATGATTAGGGATATTTGATGCCATTTTGATTGTTAGATGTATGCTAGTGTGTGTGTGTAAGTTAGATACAAGTATTGAGTTTGCCTTTAATAGGGTTGAGACATAAGACATAATAATGGGAAGCTAACCTTAGGGTTGGGCAGTTTTGGGTGTTTAACACCTTCCCAAGACCGTACCTTAACTCCGAACCCATATCTCTGGTAGTAAGATTAAAAGTTCATTTCTCGAAAGGACGCTATATATATGGTTCCTAGGCCATTGGAAAAAGCAAGTAGCGACTCCTAAAAAACGACCCCTTGTGTCCATAGTGGTGACTCCACTGGGGATTATGAGTTTAATTCCTATGTGTCTTATGTCTTAACCTTAATAAAGGCTTATTCAATATTTTTTTGCACACATATCACATGGTTCTTTTTTCCCTTAACCTCGGTTGATGATGAGTGGGAAGATGGAAGGCTCCATTCGGGCCCAAGTCTTTCAAAGTTCATCCCACCAACTCACAATGTGTGCCAATGCCTATGATGGGCTTTGAGTACATAAACAGTTTGCCACCAATCCTCAAAGGTCCACTTAGGCCCTCGGTTGGAATTATGGCTCACTAGTTGTGAGTGACCTACTTATCTATCCCTTAGCCTTAAAGGGCCTACCCACACTTAGAGAGATCCTAGATACTATCAAAAGAGGATGCCTTTTATATATCTCTTATTTGTTTAACCATATCTTGTGATTACCTAATCCTAAAGGACAAATAAAAGATGTAAAAAATGGAAGGATAACCCTAAAGTTATGGTATGCCTAAGACAAATGGGACAAAAGAAAAGAAGTTCTCACACATAAAAGGCTTGTCCTTAAATCTAAAGGGTATATCTTAATTTGAAAGGTTCATAAGACCATAGCCTGCTATAATAAGCCCAAACCAAAAAGCCCTTTTGAAAAATGGACTTTGGGCCTATGATAACAAGTATGCTATGGGCTTAGCATCTAAAATCCTACAAAGTCAATATGGATTTCCCTAATCTTGGGCCTCTTTGTTGTAAGCCTAGGCCCAAAATGATGAGAATTTCATGGACTTTGTGAGGAAGGTTACAATATATTCTAGCTAATGGGCTACTTCAACAAAAATGATGATAATGAAATGAAAAGAGAAGAGCCTAAAGGTGATGAATATATTGTGAGCCCATGTTTGAGACAAAAGTTTGAAAATCTCTAAGTACATTCTAACGAATGTCCATGAGGGTAAAGATGAGAGCATTGTTGTAAATGGACTAAAGCCTAATGAAACAAGAGGCAATGTCCATTAAAGGAAACATAGTAACTTTGTAACTAACCCTTCATTAAAATGGACTTAAAGATTTTCTAAGGACACCTATAAACAAAAGGAACCTTTTAATTGAGACAAGGACTTAAGAGAAATGGGACTTCTTTTTAGACATCATTGAACCACCAAAGGTCAAGAAAACACATCCCCACTCCAATTTAAATCCAAGAGAAGACTAGAAGGCGAGACATTCCAAGAAGAAACCCCTCAAGAGGAAAGGATGGACGCTTTAAGTGAAAAGGCTCTCATGCAAAAGCTACTCGAGTGTGTGGAAGCACAAGGCGAAGTTCCTAAGAAGATAATAAGCCACCTCTCCAAGATAGAAAAAGATAAGCTAAAGGAAGGAGAAGGATGGGATGAAGGGGACACGGCAAACTATGGACAAAGCGAGCTGACTCAAGAGGATATCAATCGAATGATGACAAAAGGGAATATCTTCTTGCTTCTACCTAACTTTATGCCACAATTGAAGAGCATTCCAGACCATGGACTTTCAAGGGGGCCCACGTCAACGACTTCTCTGAATTGGGAGACGTAGGGTCTTGAGAAGATTATGATTTGCCAGATTGGACCTTGAACATGGGGACAACTCAAGTCACCCCAGCTTGCTTTATGCTTGTACGCGACATGGACCCTTCATCTGACGACGATCAATACCTTATGCTGACTCAAGATGAAGAAGAAGAGGAATGAAATGATGAAGTGATCAGCTACTGGAGTGAAGATGATGGTGACTAGTTCTTCGACAAGGTGGGAAGGGATTTCCCCAAAGAGATTGAGCTTCTGTATGGTATAACCAAAGCTATGCACATATGGAAACCTCTAAGAAAGAAAGACTGGTTTGCCGAGCCGAAGGATTCATTCAAAGAAGAGGATGAGGAGAAGAACGACAAGCCTTAAAGAAGAAAGAAGACAGAATTCATTATACCTGTTGTGGGGCAACTTAATAATTGGACTTGGGTTGGTTTTTCTGAAAACGTGGGAAAGAAAATGTGTAGTGCAAGTCCCAATGTACTTTTCAACATTTTTAATAAGATGAATTCTGATTTGGCTTATTTTGATGTGTCCCATAATATTTAAATTCTGCACTTAAATGATTAAAATGAATTTGAATATGAAATTAATAAACAATTGGAGAAGAAAATTAAACCTATGGAACCAACTTTTGAAAATCTTAATTTGGGCAATGATGAGAATCCAAATTTAATTAAAATTGGCTCAATCCTAAATGAAAAAGAAAGAAAAGATCTCAAAGAATTGCTCACCAAATTTCAAGAGGTGTTTGCATGGTCCTATGAAGATTTGCCTGGTATTGATCCCAAGATAGCTCAACATCACATTGACACTCATGCTCACATGGTACTCGTCATGCAAAAGTTAAGGCGTATGAGAACCAAATGGCTTCTAAAGATCAAAGAAGAGGTCACTAAGCAATTGAAGGTAGGGTTCATCAAACCCGTACATCAAGCTGAGTGGATAGCCAATGTTGTGCCCCTACCCAAGAAAGATAGGAAGGTATGAATGTGTGGATTTTAGAGATTTGAACAAAGCTTGCCCTAAGGATGACTTTCCTCTTCCTCACATAGATGTCTTAGTGGATAATACTGCCGGTAGTGCCTCATGCCTTTCATGGATGTTTTCTCGAGATATAACCAAATCAAGATGGCTACTAGGCATATAACCAAGACTACCTTCACCACAGAATGAGGAATCTATTATTACACTATAATGCCATTTGGGCTCAAGAATGTGGATGCGACCTACCAAAGAATGGCCATAGCCTTGTTACATGATATGATGCATAATGAGGTAGAAGTGTACGTCAATGATATGATTGTGAAATCCAAGAGAGAGAGGGTCATATCATTAATTTGAGGAAGTTCTTCGAAAGGATCAAGGAGTATAGGCTGAGATTGAACCCACATAAATGCACCTTTGGAGTAATCGTAGGAAAGTTTTTAGGCTTTTTGGTAAGTGATAGAGGGCTAGAAGTTGACCCATCAAAGATCAAAGCCATATTAGAAATGCCTACACCCAAAAGCGAGAAGGAGATACATCAGCTGATTCATTGCCAAACTCACTTCCACTTGTGAGCTCATCTTCAAGCTCTTAAGGAAGAAAGAACCTCCTGAGTAGAGTGATGAATGTTAGAAAGCTTTTGAGCTCATTAAAGAGTATCTCTTCCATCCACCTATCTTGGTACCCCCGATGCATGGAAAACCACTACTCCTCTACCTTTCTATCATAGAGGATGCGGTTGGAAGTATGCTTGCACAAGAAGACGACGATAAGAATGAGAGAGATGTGTAATTTTGAGTAAGAGGTTCCATGATTATGAGACTAGATACACACCTATAGAAAAATCATGCTTTGCTTTCGTATGGGCCATACAGAAGTTGAGACACATTATCTAACATTTCCAAATATGGGTAATGGCTAGAATGGATCCATTAAAGTACTTGTTTGAGAAGCCTGCTTTGAGTGGAAGACTATCAAGGTGGTTGATCCTACTAATGGAAGTCGATTTGAAGTATGTAGCGAGGAAAACCATCAAAGGGAGTATTGTATAAGATTTTTGTGCCAAGAACCCCGTGGAGGGAGAGGATGGTAGAGAAGATTTTCTGGATGAGGATATTTTGGATATTGAGCTAGGGGCATGGAAGATGTATTTCGATGAAGCCATGAACCAATATGAAAATGGGATCGGAGTACTCTTGATTACTCCTGAAGGATCTCACATATCCTTAGTAGTTAAGCTGAACTTCAAGGCAACTAATAACATGGCAGAGCATGAGGCTTGTATCACCGGAATGGAAGCTCTCTAAGAATTGGGGGTGATGGAGATTTGACTTTGGTCATAGCTTAAGTACAAAGGTTATGGAAAGTGAAGGAAGAGAACTTAAAGCCCTATCAACAATATCTAGAGGATTTGACCAAAACCTTTGACAAGATCGAATATACATGATGGAAAAACATGTTTGTATCGCATACAAAACATACGCAGCAGAAAATTAACGGATCTGCTTCATTCGCAATTGATAACATACACTATGTAAGTTTTAGAATATAGAATCAAGAGAGTGTACCTTGGTATCGTGA
The DNA here is from genome assembly GCA_033629205.1 of Lithocarpus polystachyus. Classification (NCBI taxonomy): domain Eukaryota; kingdom Viridiplantae; phylum Streptophyta; class Magnoliopsida; order Fagales; family Fagaceae; genus Lithocarpus; species Lithocarpus polystachyus. The sequence continues at coordinate 45,826,945 of CM066163.1, forward strand.
ATTTCAAAACCGAAGATGAAAAGTACTCGGGAAAACTTTTAATCTTCACTCCAATTCCACTTGATGCCCAAGATGTGTGGTCACTCAATCAATTATGTATGTATGTTATAGAGAGAATATAAAGGAGTCTCTTACACCAACATCCAAACCATTTCATATTAATAAATTATGTATGTTTCTCTCTACATAACTGATTATCTAATTGGGTTAGCCTTTTGAGCCATCCCAATTGGGCTTTAGTGTGTGGCTTGGAGTGGGATCAAAAGGGAACAAATAAGACAAATAAGACACTAGCTCCAATGGGCCTTGAGCTTTTCTGTTAACTCTTGACAAGTCCAAAGTTACCATTGATTATATTTAATACCACTATATAAATATAATTATAATCTAGGCCTCATTAATAAATTATATCCCAAGACTTTATTGTACATGAAATCCCTTCATAAAATATTCGTAGTAATACAAAGTCATAAAAGTAGATTGCCACTTTGTAAATTACTACATCTTAATCCTTGAGTACTCGGTTTAATCCTTTAAGTTATTCATCATATATTTATGAAATCCAATTTCATAAATATATACTTTAGTAACTATTTACTAAAGTAGTTAGGCCTAACATTTTGAATAACAAACCCATTAAACTTATCTCGAGGGAATATTTTGTATCTCTGCTAAGAGACTATGAATTCCATCTTGAGAATATATGTTCCATTAACACTAAATGTGGCTGCCCAACATACTGAGGTTTTGACCGTAAATTTAGATCTTACTCCTGATATATCAAAGCAACCTACGCTTCTTGATTAGGTCCATTATTCTCTCAGGATTAAGAGTTCATGCAAATAGAAGTTGTGAGATTTATTTTTCATTTGACATTCGTTAGGAGAATAATAAATCTCACAGCGGTCCAGTTCAATATGTCTTAACTCTTAAAATATATCAACAGATCAACTAGAAGTCTCCACTTCCATGATCAAGACAAATCATCTTAATTGATATGTTATAGTCTTCGCAGATGAAATGCCCAATTTCACACCGATTATGAACTAAAATTTTGAGTTTACAAAGAACTTGTGATTTATATCTTCTATGAATTTTCACATAAATCACATACTATGCATCTCATGGACTATATGATAATGTTTGTATATTCATGTTACAATTATTTTAGATAATAATAAAAAAATTTATTAATCACAATATTAAGTCATATATAATGCCATACATAATATTATACATAGCATCATACAATAGGATTTAAGGGCACTAATCCCAACAATACAGTCATCCCTAGAGCTCGAAATCAGTTTGCAGATGCCTTGGCTACTTCAGCTTCCATGGTTGAAATACCTGAAGGAGTGTGGACGCGACCCTTAGAGATTGAACAAAGTTATAGGATGGTACATAAAGAGAAGGCCGAAGTTTCAACCTTGGTTATAGACGAAGAAGGGGTTCCTTGGTATTATTGACATCATGAAATTCTTGGAGTTGGAGGTATATCTGGATGGTGCCGATAAGAGAGAGCGTCATTTGATTAGGATGATGGCAATGCAATACATCTTATATGGAGGTCAGCTCTATAAGAGATCCTATGATGGTATACATCTTAGTTGTCTAAAGAAGGAAGAAGCTGAGAAAGTTATGGACGAAATGCATCAAGGGATTGGTGGTCCTCGTATGAATAGGAGAATGTTAGCCAAGAAGATCTTAAGGATAAGGTACTATTGGAACATGATGGAGACCGATTGTGTAGACTTTGTGAAGAGTTGCCACAATTGCCACACGAATTTAAATCACATGCCACCTAGTGAGCTATATAGTATGGCCTTTCCATGGCCTTTCTCAGTTTGGGGCATAGATGTGATTGGAAGGATAGCCTTTAAGGCCTCAAATGGACACGAATACATCTTAGTAACAATTGACTATTTCACCAAGTGGGTGGAAGCGGCTTCTAAAGGAAAATTACATGTTTGTATCACATACAAAACATACGCAGCGAAAAATTAACAAATCTACTTCATTCGCAATTGATAACATGCACTATGTAAATTTCAGAATATAAGAATGAGAGAGTATACCTTGGTGCGGTGAAATTCAAAACCAAGAGAAGAAGTTCTTGAGAATACTTTCAATCTTCACTCCAATTCCACTTGATGCCCAAGATGTGTGGTCTCTCAATCAATTCTATGTGTTTGTTCTAGAGAGAATATGAAGGAGTCTCTCTCTTTCACTTATATGAACATACAAACCATTTCATTATAATATAAAATTCTGTATATTTCTCTCCACATAACTGATTATCTAATTGGGCTAGCCTTTTGGGCCTTCCTAATTGGGCTTTAGTGTGTGGCTTGGAGTAGGACCAAAAAAGAACAAATAAGACACTAGCTCCAATGGGCCTTGGGCTTTTCTGTCAACTCTTGACAAGTCCAAAGTTACCATTAATTATATTTAATACCACTATATAAATATAATTGCACTCTAGGCCTTATTAATAAATTATATCCTAAGACTTTATTATACATGCAACCCCTTCATAAAATATTCGTAGTAATACAAAGTCATGAATATAGACTGCCACTTTGTAAATTACTACATCTTAATCCTTGAGTACCCGGTTTAATCCTTTTAAGTTATTCATCATATATTTATGAAATCTAATTTCATAAATATATACTTTAGTCTTACTAAAGTGGTTAGGCCTAACTCTCTGAATAACTAAACCCATTAAACTTATCTCAAGGCAATATTTTATATCTCCATTAAGAGACTATGAATTCCATCTTGAGAATATATATTCCATCAACACTAAATGTGGTTACCCAACATACTGAGGTTTTGACCGTTACTATAGATCCCACTCCTGATATATCAAAGCAACCTACATTTCATGATCATGTCCATTATTCTCTCAGGATTAAGAGTTCATGTGAATAGAAGTCGTGAGATTTATTATTCAATTGACAGTCGTTAGGAGAATAATAAATCTCACAGCGGTCTAGTTCAATATGTCTTAACTCTTAAAACATATCAACATATCAACTAGAAGTCTCCACTTCTATGATCAAGACAAATCATCTTAGTTAATATGTTATAGTCTTCGCAAATGAAATGCCCAATTTCATCACCGACCAAGAACTAAAATTCTGAGTTTACAAAGAATTTGTGATCTATATCTTCAGTGACTAAATCACATAAATCACATACTATGCATCTGATGGACTATTTGATAATGTCCGAATATTCATGTTACCATTATTTTAAATAAGAACAAATCAACTTTATTAATCATAATATTAAGTCATACATCATTTAATACATAATGTCAAACATAGTATCATACATAGCATCATACAATAGGATTTAAGGGCATTAATCCCAACAGCCTCCTACTACGTGTTAAACGCCAAGCATGTGGCTCAATTCATAGAGAATAATATCATTTGTTGATCTGGGGTTCCCCAAAAGATCATCTTCGATAATGGTTTTCACTTTGAGGGAGAGGTTAGAACAATCATGGAACTGTACAACATTGAGCGTCACAAGTCTTCACCATATCGACCACAAACCAATGGGGCCATAGAAGTAGCCAATAAGAACATCAAGAACATCCTAGCCAAGATGGTAGTGACATATAAAGATTGGGCTGAGAAGCTCCCATTTGCCTTATGGGGTTACAGAATTTCTATCCGTGCATCAACTGAGGCAACCCCCTACTCTTTGGTCTATGGTAGTTAAACGATACTCTTTATTGAGGTGGAAATACAATCTTTGACGGTACTATCAAAAACCAAAGTCCTAGAGGAAGATTGGGTAAAACAAAGATATGATTAATTGGCTTTGATAGATGAGAAGAGAGCTAGGGTACAATACCATGCACAAGGATACTAAAAGAGGATTGCTAGAGCATTTAACAAAAAGTTGAAACCTAGAAACCTTAAGGAGAGGGACTTGGTTCTAAAAGTGCTGAAACTTTTGATTCGAGAGCAAAGATGAAGCCAAGATGGTCTGGTCCTTTTATTATCAAGAAGATCATGTCAAGAGGTACTACAAGAATCACGAATTTGGAAAGGGAAGAGATGCCTTGCCCAACCAAGAAAAAAGAAAAGAAAAAAGCCTGCTAGGTTGAAAACCCGAAGGGCGGCTTAGGCAAAAGTTAAGGCAAAAAGAACCTCACTAGTTTGAAAACTTGAAAGGGCAATCTAGGCAAAAGATAGGGGCGAAGACCATAGGCATGGCGAAAATTTCTCAAAGGATGTCATGGGAAAAAATTACATGGCATGGAAAAAAAGGAAATAAAAAGAAAAAGAAAAAGAAAAAATGATAAAAATAAGAAAAGATAATAAGTGGGTGGTTCTCTCATTGCTTAAATTAAAAGATGATAAATTGTTTCTATGGGGGATATGGAACATTCCAATCTTTTATTAAATTCATAAGAAAAGACATGAGAATCATAAAGTGCAGAAAAGTAAAATTTGGGGCATATCAAGGTGGTTGGTCAGTCTTTCTTTCTTTTGGTTGGACTTTTGTAAGCTTTCTTGGCTATGTGAACCCACTTCATGACAGCCCTAAGTCATTTCTTATATCTTAAAGTTAGATGAAGAAATTGGAGCCTCTTATATGGCCATGTTTGGAAAAGGGGAAAGAGAGAAGGAGAGAAGATGTGACAAAAAGGAAAAGAAAAAGAGAAAAAAAAAAAGAAAAAAAAAAGAAAAGAAACAATAATAAGCTCAAAAGATGATACAAGAAGCCTTGATGGGTTGAAAACCGAAAGGCAATCCATGCGAAAGTTAAAGGAATCCTAGTAGGTCGAAGACCTAGGCAAAAATGAGGGATTAAGAGAAAAGATTTATCCATTTTCACTTGATGGTGTGGGAAGGTGCAAGGGAGAGATTAAAGGGACTACTCAAGGCACAATTCAAGCACGGAGTTTCCAAGAACAATAGAATGGCATAAAGTTCCCACAAGTTTGTAATTTAATTACATATCCCAAGTAAAAGCATAAATGTAAAAGGTGTTCCTAAAATACAACCAAATGTCTTAAATTAAATGTAAGTGCAAGCATGTATGCTAAAAAGAAAAATAATAAAAGAAACAAAAGTTGAAAGTATGCTATACTATGCTATACTGTGTTTGTGTCTGTGTTTGTCTGTCTGAAGGATCATCAGAAGTGCCTCTTCCTAGGCTGATGGCTCAAAGTCAACTCTAAACCTCCCGTACCATCACTGCCATCATCACCATCATTATCATCCTCATCATCCCCGCCACCATACAGCTGCCAGGAGTACTCAGTCAGCTTTAGCTTGAGGTTTCCTGCAAGCCAGACGAGCTCCTCATGCTCCTGGACAGTGGGCTAAATTTTGAAGGAAAGGTTGTTAAAATAAGTATTCAGATGCAAAAATAGAAAGGAAAAGGAACAAGAATGAAATAGAAATCACAGCCCATGTGCCTTCAGGGAAGGGGTAGCCCGTGACATTTGTATTGCGCTCAACAGGATGCTTCCGAGCAAAGCCATCAGGGTCATAGGCATAGATCGAACAGGGTAAGTTGGGAGGATCAATAAGAGCACTGGTTGCAGAGTCTTCCTAACATAAGTGTTCATTTGAGTGTTACCAATGAACAATAATGTAAATGATAACTGATTAAAGGAAAAAAGAGAGCAAGAATACATACCGAAATAGTGAGGGAAGGCATAAGGTGAGTTCCACTGAACTCGTCATAATCTAGCTTGTCCGTGACCTAGTTGGTGAAGGGGATGCCCGACCTCCACAGGTCGTACTCTGCATCTGTTATGGAATAAAGGGCAAGCATGAACACTAAAGGGTCCATGGGGACCTGAGGCACGTCCTCCCCTGCCAGCTAGCAGCACACCCTCTCTGCCAAATAGATCACCCTCAATCCATCGCCCTCAAGGGGCCAAGAAAGTCTAGAAGTAAGTATGGTAGCTGCCTCCAAGCCTGGGTCCGCTACAGGGCAGCTCCTTCCTAGGACTCCACATGATCTGTAATAACACATAGGGTTAGAAAGAGAACCTTAAGAAGCATGCAAATAGTGAAATGCAATGTGTTTCTAACTTACATCCTCTGGAGAGAGCCAGTCAAGGTGAGCCCAAAGCTAGGTGATCCTCCTCAAGTCCACTATAGCTTCCGTAGTAATAGGACCATACTCCACGACCCAGCGCTAAAAAGACACGACAATTTGTAAGATTTAGAAATAGTAGTGTGCAAGATGACAGTTTGCAAGATTCAGAAAAAATAGTTTGCAAGATTCTGAAATAACAGTTTGCAAGTTGATAGTTTGTAAGAGGTTATACGGTTTGCAAGATGATAGTTTGCAAGGTTTAGATGTGGTACAGTTTGCAAGACATAGATTTGGCAGTTTACAGGGTAATATTTTGCAAGATATAGGTATGGATGTAATTAGCAAGAATGTGGTACATGGTCCTAACCTATATGGCATGTGAATGTATGGCTATAAAAATACATGAGTTTTAAAGGAAAAAAAGAGAGAAACTGACCTCAAAGAGCTTCCAAGGCCTCATTAGCTGGCACAGTGTCCCCCAACTAAGAGTGTCCAAGGAGGAGTAAAAGTAGGCCAAGCATATCAACCCCTAGTTGGCAGCTCGAGCCCTCTCATAGTCTAGGAAAAGGGCCAACAACCTCAAGGACACCGTTTTCCCACCATTGGCGAACAGGAATGCCCCCCAATAAATACAGTAGAAAGACCTAGCCATCCGAAGGCACTCCTCAGTTGTCCCTTGTGGATGATGCATGAAGTCCACTTTAAGATCAGTTAGCGGATTGTCTTAGTTGCATACCAAATCTGCGCACACAGGCCCGAATCTGTGCACACAAGAATGAACATAGAAGGTTGTTCTTCGATATTTTCCAAGTTTTCTCGACCAAAACTCAACCTAAACATGATCCTACCCCTCCTAGAGTGTCAAGTTTTCATCTAAGCCCATCCCAAAGCAAAACCCAAGCATTTACAGGCCTAAAAATAGATTAAAATGGAAGATTAAAACAAAACTTGAAAAATAAGAAAAGTTTGAAAAACTTACTGATCCGACCATTTCACCCTTTGAAAGGTGTTGTTGTGATCGGTAGGTTAAGCGAGGAGCCGTTGTTAGCCTTATCACTCCATTCTAATGGGTAAGATGGAAAGTATCGGTGAAGAGGATGTAAGAACTCTTCCTGAACTTGGGTGCCATTGAAGGAGGTGAGAGAGTTTGAGAAAAAAGTTTAGATTGAGGAAGGAGACGAGAGTCAGATTGTAAGGGAATGAGAGAGAGGCAGATGGCTTTTATAGAGAAAGTTAGAGAATGTGAAGAGATAAGGGAGTGAATAGAATGAAAAGAAAAGAAATGATTGGTAACCTTGGGAGAAAAATGAAAAGGTGGGAACACTCTTGATGGCTAAACTACGTGTAGTTTAGGCCTCCCCGCTAAACTATGTGTAGTTTAGCAACAAAAAAAAAAAAATTCAAAAAATCCCCACAGAGTTCCCAGGAGGCTAGAAATGCAAAAGAAAATTTAAAAATACATCCAAAAATTGCAAAAATATCCCTAGTGGATCAAGAGCATCAAAATCATTCCCCTGTAGATCGAAACTATCAATAATATCCCCAATGGATTGAAATCACCAAAAATCCCTCAGTGGACCAGAAATCATCATGAAAACTCCTCTTTGAGTCAAAAGCATCAACTAAATCCCAAGTAAATCCAGTATCATAGACAAACTCCCCCGTGAGTCCAAGGCACAAAAGTAGCTCCCTCGAGAGTTCTAAAACAAAATTATGAAAAGGAAGAAGATAATCATTCCCTAGTGGAAGGAAGTTCCCCAGTGAACGACACACCATCGGAAAATCCCTAGTAAGCTACTCCCTCCTCAGTGGGCCGTGCACCATCAAGATTTCGTGGTAGGTCGGAATCATAACTAAGACACTTTCCAATAGAATTAGAGTCCCCAGTGAGTCCTCCAGCATCCGCAATGGATTTTTCATCCAAAAATAGTCAAGAAAGTTGGAACACATAACTTATGCATATATCCTTCGGGAATTAAATATGCAGGCACAGATCCTATACAGGTCTGAACTTGTGCACATATCCTCTGGGAATTGAACATGCAGGCACAAAACCCTACAAAAGTCAGAAAGAAAGAACACAAAACTTGTGCACATCTCCTCTAAGAATTGAATATGTAGGCGCAGACCCTATATAAGTCAGAAATCGTGCACATATCCTTCGGGAGTTGAACATGCAAGCACATCATACAAATTTTGCGCAGATATCCTACATGAATTGAACATGCAAGCGTGCTAGAAGAGGTAGAGATAGAGATAGAGACCAAGGTCACGTCGAGGTAAGAGCCTCACCAAAATAGGTAGAGATTGAGGTGGAAGACAAGTACCACCTAGAGAAGTTTGAGGTAAAAGCCCTAGATGGACACCATAGATGTATATCCTTTTAAGCTCGTAAGAGCACCCTTGTTTGTTTGTTTGAGCTCATAAGAGCACCTTTGTGTTTTCTTTTTAGTGACTCTAGGATAGTGAGTCACTCGCCTTTTGCTTGCAATTAGCAAAACGGGTTCTGGGATAGCGAACCTATTGTTGCTCATTTCCTGAGCAACAAATGTGGGAATTCAGACATACGAATCCCACGCAGCTCTTCAAAGTTGCACCCCACCCCATGTATGCGTGATGTGTGTTGTGTGCGTGGGTTAGGCCCAAGCTGTATGTCGAAACAAAATGTTTTGTCTCTTATTTTTTTTATTCCATTAACGAAGCTCATGAATTAAAAGAGGGGCATCTGTAGACACCGTATTTTGTACCCCTTACGACTCGGGTCTCCGTTCCTTAATGATGCTGAATTCTATGACCCAAGGTTGGTTTAGGGCCCCATCAGATGTTAAATTGACTTGAGAGATGTTAAAATGAAAAATATAACTTTTAAATAAGCAAATAAATCTATTCTTGAAAAATAAGGACAAAGAAAACCTTCGCTATGCGTATGCAAGAATTAGCTTGCGCACGCAACTTTCTACATGTGTACATAGGCTCGATCTTGTGCATGCATAGTGAATTCCTGAAATTATACAAGGCAAGTTTTTGCATTAATTTTGAGGTTTGGAATGAATCCCACATCGTCTGGGAATCATTCTAAACCCCTATTCTCACACTATAAGTAGCCTTACAAGATATATTTTCAAGACAGAGAGAAATCCTATGAGAAAGCACTAAGATTCACTAAAAATAGTGAACCAAAGAGGAAGTTTTTCACAAAACATCCTCAAGTCAATTTTCTTTTGATTAGGGCCTTTTTTAGCCTTGATTTTTGAGTTGAAGATTACTTATCACTTGTTTTAATATGTTTATGTAGTCTAGCTTTACATTTTTGTATGTTTAAAAAGCATGTTAGGATGTTAGATTTAGTGTTTTAAAGCTTGGTTGTATTTATAGGGTTTCTGGGCAAAAACCTGCACACGCATAATCTTGGTTGCGTACACAGGCTTGATTATGTGCACGCAGGGGAGTTCATGCCTGTGCATGAACTTGCCCAGAAACCCTAATTTTTATTTTTCTGTTTTTGCTTCTGCTTTCACTATTTTATTTTTTTACTTTTATGCTTTCAAAGCTTTTGTTTCACATGTTTAATTGCTTGTTTGTTTTCACATGTTAGAATTAGGGTTTATCTTAAGTTGTTTTGTTTCAATGCTATGAACATGCATTCACATGCTCATGCGTGATGCCATAGGTGTTGAGTTGCTGCAAGTTAAGTAAAGGTAAGTCACACATTCAAATGAACATACATGTTTAGGTTTGATAGTTGTGATCTTGATGCCTTGGATGATAACATGTTTTGATTGGCTTTGTCTCTATTTTTTATCTTTAATGCTCATATGTTTTTGCCTTGTATATAATGATGGAGTTTGTGATGAAGCATGATTAGATGTATGATTAGGGTTTGCGTTGTGATGAATATGTTTATGTAGTCTAGGTTTAATGCTCATATGTAAGACGAATGTCAAGAGATGTCATGCTAGATGAATGATAGGTTGTTTGATATGCATGCTAGATGAATGGTAGGCATTGGTTGATAAGCATGATAGACGTATGGTTGGGGATGTTTGATGCCATGTTGATTGTTAGATGTATGCTAGTGTGTGTGTGAGTTAGATACAAGTATTAAGTGTGCCTTTAATATGGTTAAGACATAAGACACAATGATGGAAAGCTAACCTTAAGGTTGGGCAGTTTTTGGGTGCCTAACACCTTCCCAAGACCGTACCTTAACTCCGAACCCATATCTTTGGTAGTAAGATCAAAAGGTCCTCCCTCGAAAGGACGCTATATATACGGTTCCCAGGCCATTGCAAAAATAAGGTGGTGACTCCTAAAAAAAACGACCCCTTGCATCCAGAACCATAGAAACCCGTGAAACGCCAGGCGTCATCCATTTCAAGATCTATAATAGCATCAATATATCTATCTGAAGAGTTTTGTTCTGATACACTAATGTCTTCCTTCCATAGCAAAGCTAAACCACCCCTTTACTTACACGAGGGACCATAAAATGAATCTGCAAACTGCAACTTATGGAAAATCCTGTCAATGACTTCTTTTTCAACCATAGTTTCCATCAAGAGAATAACCTTGGGATCTTTGTAGCTAACCAAAACAACAAGTTCGGCTTCTATTTGTGGGTTCCTAAGCCCACGACAATTCCAACTTAGGTAACTCCTTGGAACTGGTGGTGCTATTGACCAGCTACCACTTGAATGTTTTCTTTGTCCTCAAAACTAGACTGAGCCTTGCATTGTTTCTTTGACACCTTGAAGTCCATGGCATCAATTAGCGGCCTATGTGTAGCGTGAGCTTCCAATAAAATACAGTCATTGTTATCCCCTTCACCACGGGCTAACTTCTTCCACTTCTTAGTGGTTCCTAGTGGGCTTAGTTGATCGGCCTGATTGGTAATGTTGCTCAAATGGGATTTATTCGCACTAAAAGAAAAAGGAATAGATGGGCTTGGGATTAAGGTACCTTCTTTCACATGTTGACTAGTATTTGGGGCCCTTAGGAATAATTCAACACAGCTGTCGACTCCCCTTATTGCAGCTTTTTGTGCCACCAAATCCCCACTCAATCCCAAATTTAAAGTAGATTCCAAATTAGGATCACTTACTTGGAAACACCCCAAAACTAAATGAGACAAATCCAGAATCATGGCATCCTTCATTATGAGTTCGGGGATTCCTTGACTTTTCATTCTCTGTCCGCCATTGTAGACACTGCATTTTGTACCCCTTATGACTTGGGCCCCTGTTCTCCAATGATGCTTGAACTCTAAGGCTTAATGTCAGTTTAGAGCCCAATCAAATATCAAATGGACTTGAGTGCTAAAATAGAAAATATAACCTTTTAAATGAGCAAAAAAACCTATTTTTGGAAATAAAAGACCAAAGTAGCCTTTGGCCCACGTACATGGGCTGCCGCCTGCGTACGTGGGTTAAAGCATGAGTACACAGCTAGGGTTTCAGAAGTCTGGAAAAGGAAAGTTTTCTGCAATAATAGTTGAGGTTTGGAATGAATCCCACATCGTCTGGGAAAAATTCCAAACCTCATTTTTTCCACTATAAAAAGCCTTATATGATACATTGTCAAAACACATAGAAATCTCACAGGAAAAACTCCTTATTCACTAGAAAATAGTGAATCAAAATGGAGTTTTTCAAAAAACACCCTCAAGTCAATTTTATTTGATTGGGACCTTTTTTGGCCCCGATCTTTTGAGTTTAAGATTATTAATCACGTATTTATTGACCCTGATAGATTTGACTGAGGGGAACGATCAAAATCAAAGCTTGGGAACTCCTCTTGAGGTATCAAGCTTTAACCTTTTTTCATTTTATTCTTTTCTTTTTGTGTTTTGATATTATTTCTTGCTTTGTTTATGTTATAACATGTTTGCTTAGTTTAGTTTTATGCTTGTTTGATGTTTATAAGCATGCTAGGTTGTTAGAATTACAGTTTTCTTTTATGCTCTGTTTTTCCATTCCATGTTTCTAGGTTAGGGTTTGTGAGCAAGTACATGCATGCATGCCATGAGCATGCGTACACAGGTTAAATCCTGTATACGTAGGTCTCTGGCTGTGTACACAAGCACTTGCCCAGAAACCTTAATTCAGATTTATTGCTTTGTTTGGTTTGTTTGTTTCACATGTCTTGCCTCTCTTGAAGTCCTTTTTCATATGAACATCTGCATCTAAGTTCCTGTTTCACATTTTTTATTTGTTTTCTTGTGTTTAACTTGTTAGATTAGGGTTTCCTTGCTTAGAGATTGCTATGTCATTCATTCACATGCTAATGCATTAATGAAATAGGTGTTGTGTTGCTGAAAGGTAAGTTATGCATTGGTATGAACATGCATTGGATGATGTATATTGTTCATTAGGACACATGTAGAACTTGTTAGAACATATGTCATATAATATTGGCTAATCCTTTGACAAAGCGCACTTTACTTGTAATTGGGTAGATCTAAGATGTGTTTAATACTTCAAGGAATAAGAGTTCAAGTCCAAGTATTGAAGTCATGAAAATCTGTCCAAGAATCAAATGAAGAAGTGTTGTTCATTAAAGCTCCACAGATGTATCTATCGAGATTTAATATGTGATTCTTAACAGCTCTCGACAGAAGCGGTATCTATCGAGAATCACGAAATTTAGATTTCCAGATCCGTTTTTCACGCATATCCAAGCTATTTATGTAGGGTTTCTTTTCTCACAACCTTAGACATATATAAGGATTATTTTAAGGGGCGTCAAAGGTGATGCAACTTGATGCAAAGTGATTATTCACTCAAATTATGACTAGAGACAATTTGCCCTAGTTCATCTTTCTTTTGAAGAAGCTGCTGCGTTTATGGGCCGAGGGTTTTGTAACCAAGGAGCTTCTTGATCTTCATCATGTGGGCAAACTGAAGAACTTTGCAGTCAACATCCTTCTCAAGTTGGTGTGTTAGTCACGTACTGGGATCCGTGCATTGATTGGTTAGTCACGTACTGAGAACCGTGCATTGAAAAGAAAGATTGTAAATACATTACAAGTTCAATTGGGTATTGGGGTAAAGGTTTAACTGTAGCTTGATATAAGGTACTGGGATTCCTTTACTTGTAACCGTTTGTTTTGATAATAGTGGATTCTCGAGAGTGGTGACCTTAAATTCACCCGGTAGGGTTTTGCCTCGGTGGTTTTCCCAATTCGTAAACAAATCACCCGTGTCAAATTTAATTTCTGCTGCATTTAGTTATTTCATGATTTGTTTGTGCTACCATACGCTCATTGAATGTAATTGAATCTAATTAATTTCACTTGACTAATTAATTTGATTAAGTTACTGAAGGGGTCAATACATTCTTGGCCTATCAAGTGGTATCAGAATGGGCACACTCTAATTAGGTTTTAATCTTTACTATGTGATCCATTGACCCCTGTTCGTCATGGAAGCACTATAAGCCAGCCTTTTTGGAAAATGATCATCCTTGTAGGGATTTAAGGGAAAGGTCCAAGCCCACGGAACCTAAAGGAAGAGAAGACAAAGAAGAAGAAGAGGGGTATTAATGCAATTGAAGAATACTCAAGCTCATGTGTCCATATAAGGCTTACTTATAGCCTCTCAAAAACCTCGTAAGGCTCTCTTGGATGCTTTATTTGGGAAAGTAGTACTTATAGAAACTACACCATAAGAAGTTTTGTCTCTCATGGGAGTCGAGGGTTCCCACACCCCCTCTTTGCCTTTTTCGATGAAGATCTCCCTCTGGAAGGAGCTACTCACACTAGACCCTTACAAATCACCATTGAATGCATGGGTGCCAAGGTTTCGATAATGCTCATTGACAATGGGTCTGCCTTGAATGTTTGCCCTTTTAGGATCACCCTTACTGTTGGCCTAGATATGGAGACTATCATCCCTTCTCCCTTGACTGTAAGGACATATGACAACACTTTAAGGAAGGTCATGGGTACTTTCAAGGCTCCTTGCAAGATTGGACTAGTAGAAACCATTATGGAATTTCATGTCATGTATATCACCTCGAATTATAACCTTCTCTTAGGAAGGGCTTGCCTACACCCTAATGAGGCCATCCCCTCCTCACTACACCAAAAGATAAAGATCTAATGGAAAAGAGGGATTGCTATAGTTCTTAGAGATGGTGAGATTCTAGCACTAGTTTGTGGACTCAAGGAAAGAGGAAGTGAGCGTCAAATAAGTGGCTTTGAGTTTGTGAATATGGCTGACTATAGGTTGAAAGATGAAAGGTATGCTACCGACTTATTCCTATATTGTAGTCATGAGATGATCACAATGATGAAGATCATGGGATTCATGCCTGGTATGGGCCTTGGAAAAGAATGAAAAGGGCTAGTTGAGTTCCCTAACGTCAAGGCTCAAATGGCTAGGGAAGGTTTAGGATTCTTTGAAGGTTGTGATGATACCAAGAAGAGCATTGGCACTTTCAATGGGAACTTCATGAAGGAAGGGGGAAATTTCCCTTATTGTGGCTTCCCCGAACCTTGGGTAGGCAAGGATGGAAAGGTGTATCTGGGATGGAAAATGTTCTTTAATGAAAAACTCACCTTTAAGGATAAGCCTATCATGGTGATCAAAGAGATACAAGAAGAGGTCGATTTGGTAATTACATGGATGCTGAAGCAATGAAGACCATGATGAAGATGAGTGGGGACGTATTCGCCATCACTGATGAAAGCCAAGTGATCCTTCCAAATTCATCATGCCTGTTGTGGGGCCCATTAATAATTGGACTTGGGTTAGGTTTTATAAAAACATGGGGAAAATGTTTTGTAATCCAAGTTCCAATGTACTTTTCAATATTTTCAATAAGATGAATTCTAATTTGGCTTACTTTGATGTGTCCCATAACATTGAAATTATATTCTTAAATGATTAAAATAAATTTGAAAATGACATTAATAAACAATTGGAAAAGAAAAAAGAACCTATGGAACCATTTTTGAAGCAATTAATTTGGTAAATGATGAGAATCCACGCTTAATTAAAATTGGATCAACTCTAAATGAAAAATAAAGAAAAGATCTTCAAGAACTCCTCATGGAATTTCAAGAGGTGTTTGTACGGTCCTATGAGGATATGCCTGGAATTGACCCCGAGATAGCTCAACATCACATTGATACTCATGATCACATGGTACTCGTCAAGTAGAAGTTAAGAATAATGAGGAGCGAATGGCTCTTTAAAATCAAAGAGGAAGTCATTAAGCAATTAAAAGTAGGGTTCATCAAACCTTTACACCAAGCCAAATGAATAGCTAATGTCGTACCCATATCTAAGAAAGATGGGAAGGTACGGATGTGTGTGGATTTTAGGGACTTGAACAAGGCATGCCCTAAGGATGACTTTCCTCTCCCTCACATTGATGTCTTAGTGGGAAATACGATAGGAAGTGCCTTGATGTCTTTCATGGATGGTTTCTCGGGGTACAACCAAATTAAGATGGCTCCCAAAGATATGACCAAAATCACTTTCACTACTGAATGGGGAATCTATTGTTACACGGTGATGCCGTTTGGCCTCAAGAATGTTGGTGCAACCTACCAAAGGATGGCTATGGCCTTGCTAAATGATAGGATGCATAATGAGGTAGAGGTGTATGTCGATGATATGATAGTGAAATCCAAGGATAGAGGAAGCCACACCATAAACTTGAGGAAGTTCTTTGAGAGGATTAAAGAGTATAGGCTCAGATTGTACCCATAAAAGAGTACCTTAAAAGTAACCATCGGAAGATTTCTATGCTTCTTGGTGAGTGATAGAGGGATAGAAGTTGACCCATCCAAGATCAAAGCCATATTGGAGATGCTGCCGCCCAAAAGTGAGAAGAGATAAAGGGTTTCTTGGGTTGATTACAATACATTAGTCAATTCATTGTGAAGCTCGCCTCTACTTGTGAGCCCATTGTTAAACTCCTAAGGAAGAATGAACCACATTCATGGAACGATGAGTTCCAAAAAGCCTTTGAACTTATCAAGGAATATCTCCTCCACCCACCTATCCTAGTGACTTAACAACATGGAAAACCCTTACTCCTATACCTCTCCATCATAAGGGATGTGGTTGGGTGTATGCTTGCACAAGAAGACGACGACAAGAATGAGAGGGCCATATACTATTTAAGCAAAAGATTCTGTGATTATGAGACTAGGTTCATTCCCATAGAAAATGTCATGCATTGCACTTGTTTGGGCCGTACAGAAATTGAGACATATCATCTTACCTTTCCAAATATGGGTGGTAGCAAGAATGGACCCATTGAAATATCTCTTTGAGAAAATTGCTTTAAGTGGAAGATTGTCAAAATGGTTGATCTAATTGGTAGAATGAGGATAGGAAAACTATCAAAGGAAGAGTCGTGTCAGATTTTTGCGCTGAGAATCCTATAGAGTGGGAAGATGGTAAAGAAAACTTTCCAGCTGAGGACATTTTGGATATTGAGTTAGGGGCTGGAAGATGTACTTTGACGAAGCTATAAACCAATATGGGAATGGGAAAGGAATACTCTTGATCACTCCCGAAGGATCTCACTTACCTTTGGCAATCAAGTTAAACTTTGAAGCAACTAATAACATTGTTGAGTATAAGGCTTATATTGCTGGAATGGTAGCTCTTCGAGAATTGGGGGTAAAGGAGGTTGAAGTCTTTGGTGATTCAACTTTGGTCATAGCCCAAGCACAAAAGTTGTGGAAGGTTTAGGAGGAATACTTGAAGCCTTATCAACAATATTTGGAGGACTTGACTAAGACCTTTGATATAATTGAATACACAATCCTCCTTAGAACTCAAAATCAATTTGCGGATGCCTTAGCTACCATAGCCTCCATGGTTGAAATACCCGAGGGAGTATGGACATAATCCTTGGAAATTGAGCAAAGTTATAAAGAAATGCACAAAAGGAAGACTAAAGCTTCAATAATGACCATAAAGGAAGAGGAAGTTCTGTGGTACTATGGCATCATGAAGTTCTTGGAACTAGAGGCATATCCGGATGGTGCCAACAAGAGAGAATGTCGTTCCATTAGATTGATGGCAACACAATACATCCTATGTGGAGGACAACTCTATAGAAGGTCCTATAATGGTATACATTTTCACTGCTTGGAGAAAGAAGAAGCCGAGAGGGTAATGGAAGAAGTTCATTAAAGGATTTGTGATCCTCATATGAATGGGGATATGTTAGCCAAGAAAATCCTAAGGATAAAGTACTTTTGGAACACAATGGAGACTGATTGTATGGACTATCTGAAGGGTTGCCATGATTGTCAGACGCACGCCAATTTGAACCATGTACCGCCTAGTGAGTTGCATAGCATGATTTCTCCATAGCCATTCTTGGTTTAGGGTATAGATATGATTGGAAGGATAGCTCCTAAGGCTTTAAATGGGCATGAATACATTTTGGTGGTAACTAACTATTTCACCAAGTGGGTAGAGGCAGCCTCTTACTCCGTGTTGAAGGCTAAACATATGGCTCGGTTCTTAGAAAAGAACATCATATGCAAGTTTGGGATGCCCCAAGAGATCATTTATAATAACGGTTCCCACTTTGGGGAGGAGGTTCGAAGGATCATGGAGTTGTATAACATTGAGCATCATAAGTCTTCACCACATTGATCACAAGCTAATGGTGGCATAGAAGCAACTAATAAGAATATGAAGAACAGCCTAGCCAAGATGTTAGTGACGTACAAAGATTCAGCTGAGAAGCTTCTATTTGCCTTATGGGGTTAAAGAACTTCTATCCATGCGTCGACTAGGGCAACACCATACTCCTTGGTTTATGGTAATGAGGCTG
The DNA here is from genome assembly GCA_033629205.1 of Lithocarpus polystachyus. NCBI lineage: Eukaryota > Viridiplantae > Streptophyta > Magnoliopsida > Fagales > Fagaceae > Lithocarpus > Lithocarpus polystachyus. The sequence continues at coordinate 45,844,834 of CM066163.1, forward strand.
TGCTTCCTATTCAGGTGAAGATACAATCTTTGAGGGTATTGGTGGAAACCAAAGTCCTAGAAGAAGATTGGACTAAGGCAAGATATGAATAGTTGGCTTTGATAGATGAGAAAAGGGCTAGGGCACAATATCATGCGTAAGGGTACCAGAAAGGGAATGCTAAAGCATTCAACAAGAAAGTGAAATCGAGAAACCTTAAGGAAAGGGACTTCGTCCTAAAGGTGCTTAGAGATGAGACTTTTGATCCAAGAGGAAAGATGAAGACAAGGTGGTCTGGGCCTTAAATCATTAAGAAGATCATGTCTAAAGGTGCTACAATGCTTCACCCAATTGAAATGGATAGACTTCGGAAATACATCTAAAAAAGGGAGAAGGGGGAGGGGGGGGGGGGGGGGAAAGAGCCCGTTAGGTTGAAAACTTGAAAAGGCGGTCTAGGCAAAAATGAGGGGAAAAGACCATCAGCATGGCGAAAATTCCCGAAGGGATGTTATGGGAAAAAATTACATGGCAAATGAAAAAAAGAAAAGAAAAGAAAAAAAGGACTAAATGAAAAGAAGCAAAGATAATAAAAAGGTGATTCTCTTCTTGCTCAAATTAAAAAGTAACAAAACTATTTTCATAGGGGATTTGGAACATTCCAATCCTTTATTAAATTCAAAAACAAAAACATGAGAATCATAAAAGTGCAGAAAAGTAAAACATGGGGCATATCAAGGTGATCACTTAGTCCTCCTTGCTTTCTTGCTTGTCTTCATATAAGTTTTCTCATCCCTCATAATCCACTTCATGTCATTCTCCAACCATTGCTTGTACCCCGCAGTGAGGAGGAACAATGCCTTTTGTCACCCTACGGCGTGGCCAAGCCTCACTAATCCTCCCCAAGATCCTATTAGTAAACACCGCAGTATGGAAGACGCCTTCATCACGATGAGCTCATTGATTCTCTCCAAATTGCCTTGAGATACAACAAGTGGAGTAGTATGAGCAGCAAAAAGTCCAACTAAAGTCACATAGCAGTCCTTGTAGCAACTATGAACCATGCTTGAGATGTGCCAACACTCCACAACCCATTGAATGTCGGTCTCCTTGAGGTAACCTATAAGCTCCATGTATGCCTTGAAGCTCATGTCATTTTGATGAAGCCGACGGTCCCTAAGATGCCTAGGGAGGTAGGTATTGAGAGGTACGGTGGGAGGTTGAAGCAACCGAAGTCTCTCTTCTAGCCATATCTGAAAAAGCGAGAGAGAGAGAGAGACAGAGAGAGAGGGGAGTAAAAAGAAGAGGGAAAACAAAAAGGAAAAAAAAGAAGAGAAAGCATGAGTGAGAAAAAATAAAATAATGATGAAAGACGATATAAGGTGCCTCGATGGGTTGAAAACCGTAAGGTAACCCATGCAAAATTTAGAGGGGTCTCGCTAGGTTGAGAACCTAGACAAAAGAAGCTAGCTTCCTTCCTATGAAAGGCATCCAAACCATTGAGGGTTTCTACCAAGATCAAGCCCACCGAGTTACCTTTCTTTAGCTCATAAGCCACTATGCACATCCAAAGGTTCACACAATATGAATTTTGAACCAAGAAATACCTTGCAAGGGCACACAAGCAAAAGGCACGAAGAAAGTATAAACGTGACCTCTTACTCACTAGAAAGGCTAAACTGGAAAAGTACTAAAAAACCAACCTAAGGTTGAGCTTGCCAAAGATACACCACCTATTTGCCATGATGGAAGGGATGCCCAATGAAACTTGCAGCAAGGAGGGGAGATCCTCGCCCATGGTAGGGAAGATGAGATCATCAATCTCCAGTTCACCCATGATGGAACCAAATTCTTCAATAGTGGGACATAGTTCTATTCCATTGAAGTGGAAAACATGCTAAGAAGGAGCCCAATAATTGGCAGCAGCACGAAGAAGAGGCTCATCCACCCTAACTTGATGGTATGGGAAGACACAATAAAGACCATAAAGGGTGATGAAATCCTTGAAATCGGGACCAAGCCTCCTAATCCAAGCTGAGACATCAAGTGGAGAATTTTCTGCCATTGGGGACCTCAAAAAGGGCTCTTTGGGTCAAAAATAAGTTTGTAAAGGTTTTAGACTTAAACGGCTACTTTAATACTTAAGTCGGTTAGGATTTTTTCTGATTCGCAGCCCACGTACGCAAGGTCAACCCTGCGTATGCAAAGTTAAAGCTGTGTATGCAGGCCCATCCTTATGTACACATGGCGCTTGGTAGAAGCCCATTCTCCCCTTCTTTAAGCATAGTTTTCACTTCAAGGCATTCCTAGGGCTCCTATGACCTAAGGGATCATCCAAGACATATTCTAAGCATAAGATTTCAAGCATCCAAGAAACAAAGTTGTATAGAAACATACAATTAGTCATATATCTTGTAATTTGAGTGCTAAGTCCCAATTAAGAGCATAAATGTAAAAAGATGTTCTTAAATACAATCCTTTCTCTCAAACTAAATCCAAATGTTTGCTAAAGGGAAGTAAAAGAAAAAAGAAGCATAAAAGCAAAAAAAGAAAAAGCTGTGTGTTGTATGCCTACATGTCTTGACTGCAGTTAGTTAATGGTGCTGCCTCTTCCTTGACTAATAGCTAGGAGTCGCCTCTGAATCCTCCTCATAACCATTATCATTATCATCATCACCACTACCTGGGCAGGCCGCTCCTCTAGAACTATACAAGTGCCTTGAGTAGTTAGTCACCTCCAGCTTGAGATTCCCAGCCAGCCATACCAATTCTTCATGCTTTTTGATAGTGGGTTGCAATTCAAAAAGAGAAAGGTTAGTGATTGAACCAGAAAAAGAGAAATGCCAAAAAAAAAAAAAAAAAAGAGAGAAAGAACAAAGGGAATGATGAACTCACCGCCCGTGTGTTAGGAGGAAAAGGATAGCCTATGACATTAGGATTACGGGGCACAGCACATTCTCGAGCAAAGCCATTAGGGCTGTAAGCATAGATCGTCCAAGGGAGATGTGGAGGACTAACTAGCTCACTGGCAGTAGGTTCCTCCTATTACATTTTTCCACATTAGAAGTCATGACAAACAAGTTAAAGGAAAAGAAAAGAAGAAGAAGAAGTTAATCATATAATTGAGTAGTGAGGGAAGGCATAAGGCGGGTGATGTTAAACTCCTCATAGCCCAACCCTTCAAGAAGCCACCCGGCATAGGGATTGCCACTCCCCCACGAGCTGTATTCAGCATTAGTGATGGAGTGTAGGGCAAGGATGAACTCAGGAGGGTCCATTGGAATCTGTGGGTCATCCCTACCTACCAACTAGCACCGCACCCTTTCCACTAAGTATAGCGCCCTCAAGCCCGCTCCTTTAAAGGGTTGGGTAATCTTTGAAGTAATGAGAGTGGTAGGCTCCAAGTCTCGAGAAGCAGGAAGGGGCTGGCCAGCCCATGGAGTGCAATTAAGCTATAAATAACACAAGGTTAGAAGAAAGGTATCTAAAGGAAATGCATGAAGAAGTATGAACAACTAGAACTCTTAAACTTACCTCATCCAAAGTTAACCCAGCAAGGTGGGCCTCACTCAAGGGAACTCCCTCAAAATTAGATCGGTGCCTGAGGTTATGAGGCATCAATCGAGGTTTAAAAGGAAGATTTAGCCTGATGCTCGATAGCTGCTCGATAGATAACCTATCTATCGAGATTTATGAAAATTTGTTTTTCAGATCTGATTTCACACCAATCCATATATACATGTTTAGGCTTTCTTTCCTCACAACCTTAAACATACATAAGGATTATTTTAAGGGCCGTCAAAGGTTGCGCAAATGTGAGGCAAAGGTTTGTTCATGCAAATTGTGACAAAAGACAGAATTTGCGCTAGTTCATCTTTCTCTTGGAGAAGCTACTGCATTTGTACGCCGTTGGGTTTTGTGACCAAGGAGCTTCGTGATTTTCAGAGTGTTGATGAATTGAAGAACTTTGCAGCTAACATCTTTCTCAAGTTGGTGAGTAAGCCACGTATTGAGATCTACATATCGATTGGTTAGTCACATACTGAGAGTCGTGCATTGAAAATGAAAGTTCAAAAAATATATAAAACATTATGAACGTTTAGACCCCCAAACTACAAATTACCAATTCAAACTTTATATCAAACGATGTATGTGCGGAAAACGAACAAAAACTTAAAACAGAATTGATAAACAATCTAAGCCAAATAAAATCACATTCATAGCAGAAATTAAATGACAAAGATTAAGGGAAGAGAGATGCAAACACAAGGACAACACAATGATGTGTTATCAAAGAGGAAACCGAAACCCTCAGCGTAAAACCTCTTCGCCACCCTCGGCGAAGAGGCGAGCTGGCTAGTGACTTGACTAAGTTACGAGTTCAAGCCGCAAACTAACTAAACGGCCATATTAGAATTTTTTGTCCTGTAGTGCAACAGCTGGCACGACAGTTCAGTTTCTGGCAGCTTGCCAGTCACGAGATCCCTACGAGATCCAGTCGCGAGTTCTTCTCTACACGCTTCACTCGTGTGCAACATTTGGTGGCTTGACAGTCGCGATACACCCGCGAGATCCAGTCGCGAGTCCTTATTTTGCTGCGCAGTCTTCAGCATTTCTTCACACTCTCTCCCACACTACCCTTACATAATTCCCACCTAAATATAGGGTTTCTAAGTACTGAAATACAAGCAAATTGGCACAGAATAAAGCCAACAAAATAGTTGATAAAATTCAACCTTACAATCTCCCCCTTTGGCTATTCCGTGACAAACCCTACAACAAACTTTAGACTTAATGCGTGAGTTGGGAACAGTTGAACAAAACTCACTCACACCTAACTCTAGAATCTATGAAGCTTTTGAATCATAAGTACAAGTATCTCCTAAAAAACAACCATACAATAAGATCATTGTATGCAGAAAAAACTTATATTACATATGAAGCAAGCACAATGCGATCAAGCAAAAACGGATTAAAGCAATAAAGCAAGGCTTGACCAAAAACAAACAATCACTATAAATAGTGATCACAATGCTCATTCACACATGGAATGAACATCCGAACATGCAAGCTAATAAGCTCAATGCAAAGGATCAATTGCATGTCCAACACTCAACCAATACAACAACACAAGGTAATTGCATTAAGGATAAAAATCCAACAAAGGGCACAAGAGTGATGTACTTAAGGAAATGCAAAACATTAACTAAAAGTACTAACTACAAAGCAAGGGTACAAATATAACCAAACGCCACAAAAGCAAACGGTACAAACTACGCTTACAAAAGTAAGGTACAAAATAAACCAAACAAAATAACAACTAATCAATATAAACCAGAGAACCAAAAGCTTCCAACAGCTTTCAACACTTTTAAGAAGAATATATACAGCCAAAAGTATAGATGTAAGAACTATAAATGTACTGAAGTTAAGTCAAAGGTATGTAAATAACTCCCCATTTCACTGTGCTCACTCCCCCTTCCAATGTGCATTACCAATTCCATTAATCTCCCCCTTTTTGTCACAAATAACTAAAGGCTATTCTCAATCTTCTATTGAATAGCATCTAACTGTGCCTCGATGTCGGTGAAGCGCGTGTGAACTCAATTGTTGTATGAGAGAAGTAGTTTCTCCAGTCCGAAAATACGCTGATGTATACCATCAATCAGAGTGCTCAACATGTCATCTAGAATTCTAGGATGTAACGGTTGAGTGCTAGGTGTCTACAAGTCCGGAGTGTGTGGAGAGGCTGCCTCGATATGCATAGGTGGAGCGGAATCATGACCAGACAGAGTGGCATGAGTGAGTGGCTCATTCTTGGGTGCCTTAGAGGAGTGACTTTTACTTGCTTGAAGAGTGAACATGGATATTGGTCGCAGACATGGCACAATTTTTCCATTTGTTAGTGGAAGTACACCTTCTTGAAGCATGATCTTCATGATAAGACAATTGAATGGGAGACAAGTTCTTGATGTTGATCAAGCCGCCGTTTTCCCAATAGTTTGGAAGATGTGGGCATAAATGTCAATTGGAGCACCGGTAATGAGATCACATAAAAATTGGGCTCTTCCAAGAGACCAGATTGTTACCAAGGTGGAAACAGCCCCCTGAAGTACTTTTTCGGTCATTTACACTGCCAGCCTAGTCTGCATCCGAATAACCTACAAGGCAAGCATTTGAGTCCTTTGAATACCATAACCCATAATCTAGAGTTCCATTGACATATCGTATAATTCGCTTCACTACAATCAAGTGGGATTCCTTTGGAGTAGCCTGATATCTAGCACAAACACCAACGCTAAATGCAATATCCGGTCTACTAGCTGTGAGATAGAGTAGACTCCCAATAATACTCCTACACAAGGTTGGGCTCACTTCTATTCCAGAAGAATCAACATTCAGTTTTGTAGACGAACTCATGGGGGTGGTGGCATGCTTTTTGGATTCAAGGCCAAACTTCTTGACAATATTTCTAGCATACTTTTCTTGTGAAATGAATATGCCTTCCTTCTTTTGTTTGACTTGAAGACCTAAGAAAAATGTAAGCTCCCCCACCACACTCATTTCAAACTCTTTCTTCATCTCCTTAGAGAATTCTATAGCCCGATCATCATTGGTAGCTCCAAATACTATGTCATCAACATACACTTGAGTCACAAGAAGATAATCTTCATCGTTCTTGACAAATAGAGTCTGATCAACATACCCCCATTTGAACCCTCTTTCCAGGAGGTAATGGTAAGTCAATCATACCAAGCTCTAGGTTCTTGTTTCAAGTCATAAAGGGTTTTCTTCAATCTTAACACATGATCAGGGAAGTGAGGATCCTCAAAGCCTTTGGGTTGTTCAAAAAATACTTCTTCATTCAGGTATCCATTTAGAAATGCACACTTTACATCCATTTGGTAGAGTTTGAAGTTCATAGTACATGCAATCGACATCAGAATTCGAATAGACTCAAGTGTTGCCACTGGAGCGAAAGATTCATCAAAATCGACTCCTTCTACTTGAGTGTATACTTGAGCCACTAACTGAGATTTATTCCAGATAATCTCTCCATCTTCATCTGTCTTGTTTTTAAAGATCCATTTGGTGCCGATGACATGAACATCTTCAGGCCTGGGGGCAAGTTCCCATACATCATTTCTTACAAATTGATTCAGCTCTTCATGCATCGACTCAACCCAATTTTCATCTTGGAGAGCTTCTTCTACCCTTTTCGGCTCAAATTGGGCAAGGTAACAGTGGTATGTGACATGATTGACTAGAAGTTTTTTGCCCTTTCTAAGGCAAAGACCTTCCTCTAAAGACCCGATGATATTGCTCTCAAGATGGTTCGTAGACACTCTTAAGGATGGCTTCTTTGATGTGGAAACTTCATCATTCCGAGAGATGGGAGGATGAACTTCCGGAGGAGTGAGAGGACTAGATGTCCTTAGCATTGATCTTGTTTCCACTCTTGAGCTCACGGGAGTCGATTCCTTTTTTAGTGTAGATCCTTTAACTTCTATATCAAGAGCTTCGACTTCAACAGTGGGAGTTTTGGTACTTGGCCCTTCTCCATCATCTACCATCACTACCTTAGTTATGGCATCATCAATTTCTACATTCATGGATTCCATTACAGTCTTGGTTCTTTTGTTGAAAACTCTAATGCCCAGCTAGTAGTAGAATACCCAAGAAAAATGCCTTCATCACTTTTAGCATCAAACTTCCCAAGGTTCTCCCTGTCATTTAGAATGTAGCACTTGCTTCGAAACACTCGAAAGTACTTCACTCTAGGCTTCTTTCCTTTCCAAATTTCATAGGCTGTCTTCTTTGTTCCCACTCGGAAGAATATTCTATTACCAATGTGACATGAAGTGTTCACGGCTTTTCCCCAAAACTTTTGAGGAATTTGCTTGTTTAGTAGCATGACTCTTTCCATTTCTTGAATCACCCAATTCTTCCTTTCAACCACCCCATTTTATTGGGGAGTTTTAGGGGCTGAAAATTCCTTTTTGATGCCATTCTTTTCACAAAATGACTCAAATCTTGCATTCTCAAACTCCTTGCCATTATCACTCCTTATCTTGACAATAGGAACTCCTTTCTCGTTTTGTAATCTTTTGCAAAGAATTTCCAATTTCTCATATGCTTCTGATTTTCCTCTGAGAAATTCAACCCAGGTGTACCTTGAGAAGTCATAAACAATGACCATAATGTACCTCTTTCCTCTTAGACTTTCAGTTCTTGTAGGCCCCATTAGATCAACATGAAGAAGTTCTAAACAACGTGAGGTAGCAATCACATTCACTTTGTGATGACTAGCCTTTGTTTGCTTTCCCATTTGGCATGCACCACAAATAGTCTTCTCCACCTTTCCAAACTTTGGAAGACCCTCAACCGCTTCAAGTTTAGACACTTTGGCTACTTGTTTAAAATTTGCATGCCCTAATCTATGATGCCAAAGTTCCAACATGTCAACACATGCACTTCTACACGAAATGGGTGCTGTAGGAACTACTCCATAGCAATTATCGGTAGTCCTATTTCCCTCCAAGACCTGAATCCCTTCTTCATTAATGATTATGCACCCCTTCTTTGAGAATTGAATAAGGAAGTCTTCATCACATATTTGAGTGATGCTTAAGAGATTTGCCTTCAGCCCTTTGATGTAGAAGACATTCTTCAATAAAGGTAACCCAGGTATCTCAATAGTCCCTTTGCCGAGTACTTGAGCATGACTCCCATCGCCAAAAGTCACATAGTCACCAACCTTCTCTTTGAGTGACTTAAATAGTGATTTATCTCCTGTCATATGACGAGAACAGCCACTATCAAGATACTACAGACATGAATTAAATATCTTCAAAGAGGTGTGCATAAATAAGCAAGCATGGGACAAGAATTCTTGACCTTCAAACAAAAATTTATCCTCATTTTTCATGCTTTCGTTAGATTGAATTTTTCTTTTCAAATTATCAACCTTCTCACACAGAAGTCTATTTCTTCTTCTATACTTCTCAATTAAAGAGTTAGACTCACATAGACTATTGCGTAAACATTGACTCTTATTTTCAAAATATTTCAGCATGTGAATAAACATCCTAGCATGTATCTTTGTTTTTAATAACTTTAAGAGTTCATTGTTAGAACACCTTTCAAACATACTCACAGAGTCATTATTACAAACATTTAAACCACACTTCAGCATAGTCATTTTCACAGCTTCGTCTAGAGCATAGGGGTCAAGGATCACACAAAGGTAGTTATACCATTGAAAGTTCAAAAAGCGTATAAAACACTATGAACGTTTAGACTCCCAAATTACAAATTACCAATTCAAGCTTTATATCAAACGTTGTACGTGCGAAAAATGAACAAAAGCTTAAAACAAAATTGATAAACAATCTAAGTCAAATAAAATCACATCCATAGCAGAAATTAAATAACAAAGATTAAGGGAAGAGAGATGTAAACACAAGGACAACACAACGATGTGTTATCAAAGAGGAAACCGAAGCTCTCGGCGTAAAACCTCTCTATTGCCCTCCAAGCGGTCAAATAATCCACTAAAGAATGTAGTTGGGATATAAGGACAGCAATAGACCCTCCAAGCCTAATCTACCCAGTGTACCTAAGCCCTCCAAGCTCCTACTCCAACGAGGTTACGCCAAACCTATTTCTTCTTTAGCTTGCCGGATTCTGCTATAGCCCATGGCATCAACCAATATGAAATTGGTCCCTTCCTAATTGCTTCCCAAAGCACCAAAAAGCCTTCTCACAGATATGGGTATGGTGAGAAAAGGTTTTGGGTAATGAACCTCTCAAGGATCTAACAATGGAGAGGGTGAGAGTAAAGGAATTTGAAGAGTCTCTATGTGAAGATTGTGGATGAGTTAATCTTGTTTTTCTCTAGGGTTTCTCTCCCAAAATTCTCTCTGGAAGCTCTCTACATTTCGTGGGTATAAGGGGTATTTATATAGGGGTGAGAAAGGAATGTGAAGAGTCAGTTTTTCCAAAACAGAGCTGGCTGGCGACTTGACCTTGCGACTTGACTGAGTCGCGAGTTCAAGCCGCGAATTAACTGAACGACCAGATTGGAATTTTTTGTCTTGTAGTGCAACAGCTTGCACGACCGTTTAGTTTCTAGCGGCTTGCTAGTCGTGAGTTCTTCTCTGCACGCTTCACTCGTGTGCAACATCTGGCGGCTTGACAGTCGCGATACACCTGCGAGATCCAGTCGCGAGTCCCTGTTCTGCTGCACAGTCTTGAGCATTTCTTCACACTCTCTCCCACACTACCCTTACATGATTCTCACCTAAATACAGGGTTTCTAAGTGCTGAAATACAAGAAAATTGGCACGGAATAAAGCCAACAAAATGGTTGATAAAATTCAACCTTACAGAAAATGAGAGATTGTCACTATAGAACAAATCTAGTTGGGTATTAGGGTAAGGGTTCAACTGTAGGTTATTATAAGGTCTTGGGATTCCTTTACTTGTAACCGCTTGTTGTGATAATAGTGGATTCTCAAGAGTGGTGACCTTAAAATCACCCGGTGGGGTTTTTGCCTTTGAGGTTTTCCTCATTCGTAAACAAATCACCGTGTCAACTTTATTTTTTGCTGTATATTAACTTAGTTGGTGATTTGTTTATGTCACCTTGCTTTTTGCATGTTAATTGAATTAATTAATTAACTTAGCTAAATCAATTGATGAATGTATCACAAGGGGTTAATACATTATTAGCCTATCAGAAAATGCAAGGAATGGTAAGAGAACTAACCTCAAGGAGCTTCTAAAGCCCCACAGGTAGACGCAAGGTGCCCTGTCTGAGAGTTTTGAGGGTGGAGTATAGATTGGCAAGACATGCCTACCTCTAGTTGGTCCTCCACGCCTCTCCAAAGTTTAAAAGGGGATCAACCACCTCAAGGACACTGTTTTCCCACCATTGGCAAAGAGGTAAGCCCACAATAGGTGAAAAAGGAAAGCCTTAGCCATACGAAAATGCTCCTTCATAGCATTTTCGTAGTATAATTGATATGGATCAAGCATATCAGGAACACTACCCCTATGGAGGAAGCAGAAGATTCTTCCCCAATGGATCAAGCACATCAAGAACATTATCCCCATGGAGGAAGCAGAAGATTCATCCTTAATGGTTCAAACACATCAAGCATCATCCCTAATAAGGAAGCAGAAGATTCTTCCCTAATGAATATCATCCCCATGAAGGAGGCAGAAGATTTTTCCCCGGTGAACCCAAGCACATTTGAACAATCCCCAGTGAGGAAGTAGAAGATTCTTCCCCAAAGTATCCCTAGTGAATCAAGTACACCTAAAGTATCATCTGTGAGGAAGCAGAAGATTCTTCCCCAGTGAGTTTGATACACCTAAAAAATCCCTCAGCAAGGAAGCAGAAGATTCTTCCTTAAAGTCCTCAGCAAATCATGAAGGAAGCAAAAAATTCTTCCCTAGTGGATCACATATCTACACTACTCCTCTGCGAGTTTCTCATCCCCAAGCAAGTCATGAGAGGTAGAGGATTCCTCCTCCCATGCACATCTACTCCTCAACAAGTTTTCACAATTCCCAGTGGATCCAACGATCACGTGCATATATCCTCCAGGAGTTGAACATGCAGGCACAGTAGAAAAGGGTAGGAGATAGTGATAGAGAAAGAGACCAAGGTCAACCCAAGGCAAGAGCCTCACCAAAAAAGGTAGAGAAAGAAGTGAAGAAGACAAGAGGAACAAGTTACCTGAAAAAGTTTAAGGTGAGAGCCCCAGATGGATACCATAGAGACTATATCCTTTTGTTATTTGTTGGGTTAGCTTGTAAGAGCACCCTTGTTTATTTTCTTTTTTCTTTTTAAGTGACTCTAGGATAGTGAGTCACTCACCATTTGCTTACAAGTGGCAAAACAGGTTGTGGGATAGTATACCTGTCGTTTCTCGTTTCCCAAGCAACAAAGGTGGGACTTCGAAAATATGAATCCCATGCAACTCTTCGAAGTTACACCGTGCCCCATGTATACGTGATGTGTGTCATGTGTGTGGGTTGGGATTGAGCCATACGTCAAAACAAAATGTTTTGTCTCTTATTCTTTTGATTCTGTTAGCAAAGTTCATGAATCAAAAGAGGGGCATCTGTAGACACCGCATTTTGTACCCCTTACAACTCGAGCCCCCATTTCCCAATGATGCTCAAACTCTAAGGCCCAAGGCTAGCTTAGAGCCCAATTAGATATCAAATTGACTTAAGAAGTGTGAAAACGGAAAATATTGATAGGCCAAGAATGTATTGACCCCTTGAGATAAATTAACCAATTAACTTAGCCAAGTGAATTAATTAAGTTAATTAACATGCAAATCACGTGGCAGCACAAAAAAAAATCACCAAATGACTAAATATGCAGCAAAAAATAAATGACACGATGATTTGTTTATGAATAGGGAAAACCTACATGGCAAAACTCCACCGGGTGATTTAAAGGTCACTACTCCTTAATATTCACTATTATCACAACAAGCGGTTACAAGTAAAGGAATCCCAGTACCTTATACCATCTTACAGTTGAACCCTTACCCCAATACCCAATTGGACTTGTTCTGTAGTGACAATCTCTCCTTTTCAATGCACGGCTCCCAGTACGTGATTAACCAATAGATGCGCAGATCCCAGTACGCGACTTAATCACCAACTTAAGAAGGATGTTGGCTACAAAGTTCTTCAGTTCATATCACGATGAAGATCAAGAAGCTCCTTTGTAACAAAATCCTATGGTGTACAAACATAGCAGCTTTTTCAAGAAAAAGATGAACTAGAGCAAATTCTATCTCCGGTCACAATTTGCATGAACAAGACTTTGCTTTACACTCACGCAACCTTTTACGGACCTTAAAATAATCTTTATATATATTTAGGGTTGTGAGAAAAGAAAGCCTAAACACATACTCACAGATTGGATGAAAATCGGAGCTGAAAATTTGTTTTTCATAAACCTCGATAGATAGCTTATCTATTGAGATAGCTGTCGAGCATCGGGCTTCAGCAGCTCTTTAACCCTCAATAGATACTAGCTGTCGAGATTTAAAAACCAACACTTCTTCACTTTTTTTCTTGGACAGACTTGCGTGGCTTTAACACTTAAACTTGAAATTTTGTTCCTTGAAGTATTAAACATGTAAGGTTGAAATTTTTCAACCATTTTGTTGGCTTTATTCTGTTCCAATTTGCTTGTATTTCAGCAATTAGAAACCCTGTATTGAGGTGGGAATCATGTAAGGGTAATGTGTGAGAGAGTGTGAAGAAATGCTCAAGATTGTGCAGTGAAGTAGGGACTCGCAACTGGACCTCGCGGGTGGCTCGCGACTGGCAAGCCGCCAGAAAATGCACACAAGTAAAGCGTGCGGAGAAGCTGAACCGTCTACCAGCTATTGCATTACATGACAAAATATCCAGCCTGGCCATTCAGTTAGCTTGCGGCTTGAACTCGCGACTCAGTCAAGTCATGAGGTCAAATCGCCAGCCAGTTCTGTTTTGGAAAAAATGACTCTTCACATTCCTTTCTCACCCCAGTAAAATACCCCTTATACCCATGAAATGTAGAGAGCTTCTAGAGAGAATTTTGAGAGAGAAACCTTGGAGACTCTTCAAATTCCTCTATTCTCACCCTCTCCATTGTTAGATCCTTGAGAGGTAGATTACCCAAAACCTTTTCTCACCATACCCATATCTGTGAGAAGGCTTTTTGGTGCTTTGGGAAGCAGTTAGGAAGGGACCAATTGATATTGGTTTATGCTATGGGCTATAGCGGAATCCGAAAAGCTAAAGAAGAAATAGGTTCGGCGTAACCTCGTTGGAGTAGGAGCTTGGAGGGCTTAGGTACACTGGGTAGATTAGGCTTGGAGGGTCTTCTACTGTCCATGTGTCCCAACTACATTCTTTAGTGCATTATTAACTGCTTAGAGGGCGGCGGAGAGGTTTTACGCCGAGGGCTACGGTTTCCTCTTCGATAACACATCGCTGTGTTGTCCTTGTGTTTGCATCTCTCTTCCCTTAATCTTTGCCATTTAATTTCTGCTGTGGATGTGATTTTATTTAGTTTATATTTTTTACCAATTCTTTTTTAAGCTTATGTTCATTTTTTGCATATAATTTGTTTATTTTTAAGCTTGAATTGGTAATTTGTAAATTGGGGGTCTAAATGTTCATAGTTTTTTTTTATGCTATTTGAACTTTCATTTGGTATCAGAGCGGGTGCACTTGCTGTGGTTAAATACCTTAGTGCGATCCTTGACCCCATTTTAAGATGGACCAGTCTCAATCTTTAAATGCACCACCATATTTTGATGGTAGCAACTATGCTTTTTGGAAAGTCCGGATGAGGGCATTTTTATGTTCTATTGATGAATCTATTTGGGATGCTGTTGATGTTGGATGGGTTAGGCCGGAGGTCGAAAAATCCACTTGGGATAAAGCAGCCCTTGCGGCATCTAACGCTTATAGTAAAGTTTTGAATGTAATTTTCTGTGGTGTATCTTCAGATGAGTTTCACAGAATATCTCACATCTCGGTTGCTAAGGACGCATGACAAATATTGGAGACCACGTTTGAAGGAACCAAGAAAGTGAAAGACACTAGGTTCCAGAGGCTGACCACTTGCTTTGAGGAGCTCAAAATGAGTGAGAACGAGTCCTTTGAATCTTTCTATAGCAAGTTGATTGAAGTAGTCATCGGCAAGTTAAACTTGGGTGAGAAAATGGAGGACTCAAAGATAGTAAGGAAAATCCTTCGATCATTGCCGGAAAGCTTCCGTGCAAAAGTTACTGCAATTGAAGAGAGCAAGGATTTGAATGATATCAAAGTTCAAGAACTAATTGGCTTACTTCAAACTTATGAGCTATCTTTGCCATCTCAAAGGAGAAGTAAATCCCTTGCTCTTAAGACAATTAATGAGAAGGTGGAAGCTCATTACTCATCGGATGAGGATGAGGCCAATAAAGATGTGGCATATCTTGTGAAGAATTTTTGAAAGTTCTTGAAGTTCAAGAAGAATGGAAAATTTGCTGAGAAAGGAAAATTCCCAAGTTTCGAAAAGGAGAAAAGGGACTTTAAGAGGAAAGATGGGAATAAGTCTTAATCCTCTCAAGGAATCATATATTTTTAGTGCAATGGGCATGGACACATTAAGAAAGAGTGTCCCAATTATTTAAGAGGGAAGGGAAAAGTGTATGCCATGATTCTTAGTGATTCAGATTCTTCAAACTTAGATTCGGACGAAAGTTGTGACGGTGAAGGGAATTACTCCGCTTTTATGACCATAGATCATGTTGAATCGTCAGATGACTTGAGTGTGCTTGTAGAAGAGCTTGGTGAGCACTCTAAATTGGAGTCAATAGGGATAATAGAGGAATACGATGATGAGAAAGATGAAGGTACAGTGGGATTGCAAGATGCTTACAATTCTCTTCTCAAGAAGACCGGTGAATATGCAAAAGTGGCTAACGTAGCCATTAAAAAGATGAAGAGGGCAGAGGAAGATTATAGAAGTCACCTAGTACGACATAAAGAGGCCAAGTGTGAGGTTGAGAAGCTGAATGGAGAATAGTCAGAAGCTTATGCAAAGGTGAGATTCCTTGAACTTGAAGTGGTACAAGCAAATGCCAAAGTAGAAAGGGTTTCCACCAAGAAGCTTGATGATGTCATTTCTTCACAAAAACATTTCATAGAAAAATCCGGGTTGGGATATACCGGAGAAAGTAGTTCAGCAGTCAAAATCGCCAAGGAAGTGAAATTTGTGAAAGTGAAAGAGCCAGTAGTGGCTACATCTATTCTGGAGAAAGAAGAGAATGAAAAGAAAAAGAATGTGATTGCGCAAAGGGTGCTGAATAAGCCTCGTAACCATTCAGTGGTCAAACCTGAAGCTAGAGGGAAATCACTTCCAAGATCACAAAGAGGTCCGAGAACGAATCATTTTTGTGATCACTGTGGACTTCAAGGGCACACCAGACCAAATTGTCACAAACTGAGAGCATTGAATAATGCAAGTGATCAAAGGTCGAGAAGACCAAGAAATGGCAAATGGACTTGCGTTGTTGAGCAATCAAGAGGATGAGATGGTGATTCTAGGATGGTAGATGTGATGAAGATGATTGGTGCATTCACCACTTGCTTGGAAAGCTTCACTAGAAAGTTTGAAAGTCCTAACACTCGTACCCAATCCTATAGGGATATCACCCCAAACGCACGTGACGTGTGGGTGAAAAAGGGTACTCATGCATAAGCATTACAACATGTCCATGCATTAATACTTCCTATGTTTTGTGACTATGCTTGGTTGTGTGTTTTGTGCTTGTTTGAGTTGAAAAATTGTTTATTTGTTTGTTTCTGCTTTAAATGTTTTTACATTATTGTTTTTGATCAATCTTTTCTTTCTTTTGTGTCAAAAATCCAAAAACACATAAAAAGTAGAAAATCTAAAAAGTTTGATCGACTTTGTTGAGTTTTTGTCTTAAACATGTTTTGCCTTGTACCTTTGTACTAATGGCTATGTGCATTCACGAGCGTAGCTTGTTTTTATTGCACCCATATCATTGTGGGAAAAATCTTGAAATCTATGTGACTGTTGTAAATCGATCTTCAAACTTGTCATGAATGATTAGTCAATGGTTTTGTTGATCTTGAGACATGCATAGACTTGTGCCTATATATCTTCCTACTTTTTTTTTTTTGCTTAAAAGAGCTCTACAAATGTAAATCTCCAAATGAAAAGAGATATTGAGCTGCAAAAGCCTGTCGCACATACTAATATTTGACTAGGAAAAAGGGAAAGTGACTCAAAACAATTATATGATGCCTAAAAAGCCAAAGGCTTATTCATCAAATTAAAATATCAAAAATTCCAGGCATCAATCTCCAAATGAGATATTGTGATTCAAAAGATCAAAAGAGATGATGTATTTAAAGCCAAATGAAAAGCTTCAATGTTATGCTATCTTGTTATCAAGTTTTGTGGGAGGTCATATATGCATATTTCTATAATTGAGATGGGTCACATTCTCTTGTGCTAATTGTGTATGCCTTGGTTGAATTAATCATTGAAGCTTCACATTAGGCTAAGGACTATCTCATTGTTGATATCCACACACATCATACATGCCTATGTTCAATGAATGCCTTATTCATTTGTGTGATTGTACTTGATTAAATGTGTTTCACATGCTCAACTTTAGCTGTTCAAGCACAAAAAGATTTTTGAGTGTTTTTAGTTGTTTTTGGAAAGTATTTTGTTTGTACAAAAACTTGTCAAAATTTTCAAAAACTGTGTTGCCCTGTTTTGGCGACTTGGTCGCGGGTTAGTCCAATCGCATGCCCTAGTCGCGAGCCCAATACAGTAGGTTTTCGTGACTCACTGGCGAGTCAATGCTCCAGTCCCGAAAAATACTTAGAAAATTTTTCAAAATTTGGTTTTTGAAGTTTCTCTCGACTTAATGTGGCGACTTGTTTGCGAGTGGAGATTCAGTCGCGAGAATCATACTGAAAGTTTCACAGCTCAATTCGCAACTCTCTCACGGTTTGAACTTCTAGTCGCGAAAAACACTTAGAAAATTTTTTAAAAAATTTTTGTTTCAAGTGTTCTGGCAACTGGCCCTGGCGACTTGCACGTGACTTGGTTCAGTTGCAAAAACTGCGTGTTTTGTGCTTTCAAGTCAGTTTTTAAAACTTTTCAGTTTTTCCCTCGAATATTTGTGACTGTTCATTGCCTTGCCCGTATATTCCTCTCTCAAACTCACTGTGTTTCTCACATAAACCTTCTTTGTTCTTCATCATTTCAACTTTAATCCTCAAGGAGAAGGTATGGGTTTTCTTATTTTCACTATATTCTTCATGGGTACAACCTTGTTTTCTTGGTTTTGTGCGTTAGTGTTTGGTTTCTGTGTAATTTGGTGATTTGGCCATGGCTTGGGTAGTTTGTTAAGTTTGATTATATGGGTTTTGTTGTTTATGATAATATGTTGCTTGTGTCACATGCTTTTATGTTTAACTTCTATTGTTGGGTTGAGTTTCTTGCCTATGCTGTGTTGTGCATGCCATGTTCACAGTAGATTGTCACAATGACAGTCTCTTGCAACTCTGTGATGTGCATAGGTTACACTGTTCTCTGTTGTGTCTGCACATTCATAAAATTTTGGCATCCCGTTACATACTTCTGTACACAATGCACTTGTGTTTCCCATGTTTACTTGTTGCTGAATTGGTTCGTACTCTGTGGTCGAGTGTTATAACTCTCTGAAATCAAGGTGTATTCATTTCTCTATCTATCTTGAATCTAAACAAGTTGTTGTTTGTGTCTTGGATTTTTTTTGGGTTCTCTATTGTGTGTCTGTTCTTTTACAGATGTCACGCCGTTCCTCTAAAGGAAAAGAGATTGTAATTGATCCTTCCCCTGTTGCTAAGAGGACTCGATGCTCATCCAAGTCATCTCAAGACACAAACAGAGAGAGATTCAGGACTATGATTGATTCACAGACATATTCCAACATCTTTGTAGATGCTCCTATTATTGTGGAATGAGTAGTACAATTTGAAACCTTGGGAACAACATTTATCCCTAGGATTTTTGAAACAAAGGATTGGGCTGATCTATTAGGAAACTTCGAAGATCCATCTGACGAACTTGTTCGGGAGTTCTACTCGAATGCTAGATTCTTTGGATTTGAACTACATTGCTGGGTACGAGGAACAGAATTTGTCATCAATCTAGACTATATTGCAAGGGTTCTTTGTATTTAGCAGACCAGAAAATGTGGATAAAACTCCATATGATGATAGACTTCCTCAGGTACAAGACATTCTTCAAGTTCTTGGGCCTGAACATGAGATTAGAAGCAAAGGTTCGTCTATAGGAACTGCAAAGTTTTCTCCTGAATTGATGACTCTAAAATTGATCATGTTTTCCAATCTCTATCCATTGTCTAACACCGCTTTCATCAATCTTGGAAGAGCCCAATTTTTATGTGATCTCATTACCGGTGCTCCAATTGACATCTGTGCCCACATCTTCCAAACTATTGGGAAAATGGTGGCTCGATCAACAGCACGAACCTGCCTCCCATTTAGTAGTCTCATCATGAAGGTCATGCTTCAAGAAGGTGTACATCCACCAACAAATGGAAAAATTGTGCCACATCTACGACCAATATCCATGTTCACTCTTCAAGCAAGCAAGAGTCACTCCTCTACGGCACCCAAGAATGAGCCACTCACACATGCCACTCTATCTGGTCATGATTTTGCTCCTCCTATGCATACCGAGACAGCTTCTCCATACACCCCGAAGTTGCAGACACCTCAACCTTTACATTGTAAAGTTCCAGATGACAAGTTGAGCACTCTGATTGATGGTGTACATCAGCGTATTTCCGAACTGGAGAAACTACTCCTCTCATACAACAACTCAGTTCACATACGATTCACCAGCATTGAGGCACAGTTAGATGCTATTCAACAGAAGATTGAGAATAGCCTTTAGCTATTCATGACATAAAGGGGGAGAATGGAAATGGAGTACATTGGAAGGGGGAGTGAGCACAGTGAAAGGGGGAGCTATTTACATATCTTTGACTTAACCTCAGTACATTTATAGTTCTTACATCTGTACTTTTGGTTGTATATATTCTGTTTAAAATTGTTTAAAGTAGTTTGTACTCTGGTTTTTATATATTAGATGATATTTTGTTTTGGTTAGTTTGTACCTTTGCTTATGTGGCGTTTGGTTACTTTGTACCTTTGCTTTTGTAGCCTTTTTGTACCTTTGCTTTGTGGCTTAAGTACTTGTTGCTAAATGTTATGTATTTTCTTTAAGTGCATCACTCTTGTGCCCTTTGTTGGATTTTATATCTTTAATGCAATTACCTTGTGTTATTGCATTGGTTGAGTGTTGGACATGCAAATGATACTTTGCATTAAGCTTATTAGCTTGCATGCCCAGATGTTCATTCCATATGTGAATGAGCATTGTGACCACTATTTATAGTGATTGTTTGTTTTTGGTCAAGCCATGCTTTATTGCCTTAATCTATATTGCTTGATCGCATTGTGCTTGCTTCATATGAATTACAAGTTTTTCTGCATACAATGATCATATTATGTGTTTTTTTTTTTTTTTTTTTTTTTTTTTTTTTTTTTTTCAGGAGATACTTGTTCTTATGATTCAAGAGCTTCACAGATTCTAGAGTTAGGTGCGAGTGAGTTTTGTTCAACTGTTCCTAACTCATGCGTTAAGTCTAGAGTTTGTTGTAGGGTTTTGTCACGGAATAGCCAAAGGGAAAGATTGTAAGGTTGGAAATTTTCAACCATTTAATTGGCTTTATTCCAAGCCAATTTGCTTGTATTTCAGCACTTAGAAACCCTGCATTTAGGTGGGAATCATGTAAGGTTAGTGTGTGAGAGAGTGTGAACAAATGCTCAAGATTGTGCAGTGAAGTAAGGACTCGCGATTGGATCTCGTGGGTGGCTCGCGACTGGCAAGCCGCCAGAAGATGTACACGAGTGAAGCGTGCGGAGAAGCTGAACCGTCTGCTAATTGTTGCACTACACGACAAAATATCCAACTTGACCATTCAGTTAGCTTGCGGCTTGAACTCGCGACTCAGT
Organism: Lithocarpus polystachyus; assembly: GCA_033629205.1. Classification (NCBI taxonomy): domain Eukaryota; kingdom Viridiplantae; phylum Streptophyta; class Magnoliopsida; order Fagales; family Fagaceae; genus Lithocarpus; species Lithocarpus polystachyus. Next base: position 45,865,456 of record CM066163.1, read on the forward strand.
CAAGTCGCGAGGTCAAGTCGCCAACCAGCTCTGTTTTGGAAAAACTAACTCTTCGCATTCCTTTCTCACCCCAGTATAAATACCCCTCATACCCACGAAATGTAGAGAGCTTCCAAAGAGAATTTTGAGAGAGAAACCCTAAAGAAAAACAAGATTGACTCATCCACAATCTTCACATAGAGACTCTTCAAATTCCTCTACTCTCACCCTCTCCATTGTTAGATCCTTGAGAGGTACATTACCCAAAACTTTTTCTCACCATACCCATATTTGTGAGAAGGCTTTTTGGTGCTTTGAGAAGCAGTTAGGAAGAGACCAATTGATATTGGTTGATGCTATGGGCTATAGCGGAATCCGGGAAGCTAAAGAAGAAATAGGTTTGGCATAACCTCGTTGGAGTAGGAGCTTGAAGGACTTAGGTACACTGGGTAGATTAGGCTTGGAGGGTCTTCTGGTGTCCATGTATCCCAACTACATTTTTTAGTGGATTATTGACCGCTTGGAGGGCGGCGGAGAGGTTTAAAGCTTAGGGCTTCAATTTCCTCTTCGATAACACATCGTTGTGTTGTGCTTGTGTTTGCATCTCTCTTCCCTTAATCTTTGCCATTTAATTTCTGCTGTGGATGTGATTTTATTTGGTTTAGATTGTTTACCAATTCCGTTTTAAGCTTATGTTCATTTTCCGCACATAATTTGTTTGTTTTTAAGCTTGAATTGGTAATTTGTAAATTGGGGGTCTAAACGTTCATAGTTTTTTGCAATAATGACTGAGGTTTGGAATGAATCCCACATCGTTTGGGAGCTATTTCAAACCCCATTTTTTCCACTATAAAAAGCCTTACATGGTACATTTTCAAAACATACAGAAATCCCATGGGAAAAACCTAAGATTCACTAGAAAATAGTGAATCGAAAGGGAGTTTTCACAAAACACTCTCTTGTCAATTTTATTTGATTAGGAACTTTTCTGGCCCCAATCCTTTGAATTTAAGATTACTAATCACATGTTTATTGACTGTGATAGATTTGACTGAGGGGAACAGTCAAAATCAAAGCTTGGGAACTCCTCTTGAGGTATCAAGCTTCAACCCTTTCTTTTCATTTTTTTTTCTTTTCTTTCTGGGTTTTGATCTTATTTCTTGCTTTGTTTATGTTATAACGTGTTTGCTTAGTTTATTTTTATGCGTGTTTGATGTTTATGAGCATGCTAGGTTGTTAGAATTAGGGTTTTCTTTTATGCTCTGTTTTTCCATTTCATGTTTCTGGGTTAGGGTTTGTGAGCAAGTCCATGCACGCATGCCATGAGCATGCATACCCAGGTACTTGCCCAAAAACCCTAATTTAGATTTATTGATTTGCTTGGTTTGTTTGTTTCACATGTGTTGCCTCTGTTGAAGTCCTTTTCGCATAAATGTCTGCATCCGAGTTCCTATTACACATGTTTTATTTATTTTCTTGTGTTTAACTTGTTAGATTAGGGTTTCCTTGCTTAAAGATTGTTATGTCCTTCATTTGCATGCTCATGCATTAATGCCATAGGTGCTGTGTCGCTGAAAGGTAAGTAAAGGTAAGTCATGCATTGGTATGAACATGCTTTGGATGATGTATATTGTTGAATGCCTTGCTTTGTGTCTTTCAATTCCAATCATATGCTTCTTATGATTTTGTGATTGCCATGATATGCTTGCTGCCATGCTTGGTTTCCTGCCTTACCTTGAGATGTATGATAGGGTGTTCACATGTTAGATGTATGCTAGGGTTTCTTATTTGTATTTGGGTTGGCTCTCTTTTGCTTTATATATAGATATGTGTTTTGGGATGAATGATGCCATGTTGTATGTTTGATGCATGCTAGCATGTGTGAGAGTTAGGATACAAGTGTTGAATTGCTTTTAATAAAGTTAAGATTAAGACACAATGATGGGAGGCCAACCTTAGGGTTGGGCGATCTTGGGTGCCTAACACTTTTTCAAGAAAGTACTTAAACTCTGAACCCATACTCTGGTAGTAAGATCGAAGATCCTTCCTTGAAAAAGACACTATATATATGGTTCCTAGACCATTGCAAAAACTAGGTGGCGATTCTAAAGACCCCTTGTGTCTCAAGCCATTGCCTGTCGCCGCCGATGACTTACGTTTCGGTTGAGTCGGACCTTTTTTCTATTGAGATGGACCACAGGCTATTCCTAACACTACCACCACTAACTTTTTGTTTGGTCTTATTAGGACTACATGCAACCAATCTCCAAGCTGTTAGTTCTCCTTCTTTAGCTTCCCTCTCCCTTGAATCCAGATATCGTAGTCCCATTCTCTATGATCCACCTTTCCACACCAGTAACAGAAGTTAAGGAGGCGTTCAAATTTCAAGAGAGCCTAACCTATTGGTTTTCCTTCGGATGTTAGTTTATAGCACCGTGGTAGTGGCTTTGTGATGTCAATGGCCACCTAAACCAGTAAGATTTCACCTCCTTGACCATCGTCCTCTGGATCATCGACACTAATAGTGGTTCCGATGATACTGGCCATAGCCTTTCTAGTAGAATGATTCAAGCTCTTCTCAGGAATATTATGGAGCTGAACCCAGAAACTAATAGTAGAAAAATCCAAATCGAGAGCAGATTCCACATCAACTGCACGCCGAAAAGCAACTAGGTGTTTATCATATGACTAAGGTTCGAACTCCAGAACTTGGTCTGAACCCAGAAACTAATAGTAGAAAAATCCAAATCGAGAGCAGATTCCACATCAACTGCACGCCGAAAAGCAACTAGGTGTTTATCATATGACTAAGGTTCGAACTCCAGAACTTGGTCCAAATCAAGACAGTCCTCAAATTCAAACACTAGGATATTTCCTCCAATGTCCTTTATCTTCAATTCACCTATGGGCTTCCACAAGGGCTTAAAAGTACGTGCTACAGCTTCAGCATTCACCACCCTCTTCATAAAGTATTTTCCTGCTAGCCGATGTACTATGGCATCTTCCTGTCGAGGAACATCTACTCCCTTGATTTCTTCTTTAGACAAGAAAAGCAAGCCCATAGGTCTTCCACACTAGCCATATGAAACACTAACCAATACAAAAAAAAAAAAAAGGTGAGACTGGGGATAAGCTCAAACTCACCGTCCTACCAGTTTCGGAGAGACTGTGGGGAACAAAACCTACACTAAGGCAGGGACACAATTCTACACGCCGTAGAGAAAACCCTAGCAAGAGTAAACCCTAGCAAGAGAGAACCCTAGCGAAGGTAGAAACCCAACTTTATAATATTATTTTGGGGGGGGGGGGGGTGGGGGGGGGTCAGGAAGTTAATTTGCATGTAATCTATATATTTATATCTATACTACTATTTAAAGGACTTTCCCTATTTGGGATCCTCATTTTCTTGGTTCAAAAATGCTCATATATCCCTATATTTAAGTAGAGACAAAACTAAAGGACAATCTAATAAAAATACAACTCACTAAAACATTGCCTAAAAAATAAGACCACTCTCCTATTGATTTTCAAATTGTTTTATCCACTTAGAAATTCTAAATACATAATATTATTGAGAAAATGTGTAAATCTTAAATTGAAATGAATGAAAAATTATGACACTTAGAAAAAAAGAAAGAAAAGAGCCTCATCGCCTGCGAGAAGCGTGTGTGATAAGGTTAGTATATGTTAACATGTAAAATTAAGAGAAAATCCAATTAGATTCTACAATTGAAGTCCAATTTTGTGCCATGTGATCTAAATAATTTATTTTTAGAGAGAGTTTTATTTCTTAATTTTGGTTTCAAATGTGGGATCACATCATAAATTCCATCCAAATGAATTATTCATACAAAAACCAAAGAGTTTAAAACTAATGAACATATATATTTTTTTAAAAATGGACAGTATACATTTTCTACCTAATAATATTCTTACAAGACTTTTTAAAGAGTTAAAAAAAATATAATAATAACTATCAATAATATTTAAATTATATATGTAAGAATTATACTATGGATTTTAATGTATATTTTTTAAGTATATTTATGCATATGCATGAGGTTACAAGCTAGTATATATATATATATATATATATATAGGTAAAGCTAAGAGAAAATCCAATTGGAATTCAAGTTGGAATTCAATTAAAGTATAATTTTGCACCACGTGTCCCATCTAATCTAAGTTTTTTTTTTTTTTTTTAGTTTTTGTGCCAAATGAATTAATTTAGTGTAAAAAACGAGGAATCCAATATAAATAAACAATATAAAACCTAATCATATAACTAACAATTCAAATTTATAAATCATTTATGTAATATACCATGACTATGTATGGTCCATTACTAATTAGGTTATATATATATATTAAACCATAGTTTAGAGAGAATTCAATTAGAATCAAAATTGGATTTTGCTTTTGTTAGCTTTCTATAAAAATTAAATTGTTTAGATTTTTGTTATTATTCTCTGAATTAATGAGCATATTTTTTATACAGTTTCTATACAGATATTTGTATACGAAGATATTTAACATAATAAACTGTAATTGAGTTGAAAGATCTCATACACCTATCCCCATTCAATTTAAGAGATATTATTTGATCAATTTATTATTTTATTTTGTGTTGTATTTAGTAGAATTTCATAAACAATAATTGTAAATTGATATCATGTATGTAGATCCAATAGTGATTTCTAAAATTATATACGTAACAGCAATGTAATAAAAAACTTGACCAATATCATGAAAATTGCAAGAAAAAACTATTTTAGTACCTACAAATGTTTTTGTCAAACTATGTCCTATATGTTTAATAACACAAGCTAATATCAATAGCACTATTTCAATTCATCATTCCTATGTGTCAGCATGGATTACATACTAGTATATATTAACAGGTAAAGTTTAGAGAAGATTTAATTAGATTCTACAATTGAAGTCCAATTTTGCACCATGTGTCCTAAATTATTTATTTTTAGAGAAAATTTTATTTCTTAATTTTGGAGTCAAATGTGGGACCACATCATAAATATCCGTCTAAGTGAGTTATTACGTACAAAAACCAAAGAGTCTAAAATTAATGAATATAATTTTTTTTTAATGGACAATTTACATTTTCTACCTAATAATATTTTTACAAGACTTTTTAAAAAGTTAAATATATATATATGGTGACTATCAATAGTATTTAAATTATATATGTAAGAATTATACTATACATTTTAATTTATATCTTTTAAGTATATTTATGTATATTCATGGGGTTACAAACTAGTATACCTAAATTTCATCAATTTGGTAGTGCTATATATGGAATTTTCAAAAAGTCGGGGGGGGGGGGGGGGGGTGTGTGGGGGGGCATGTTATGAAGCCTAGTTTGACAATATTTATGATTGAAAATACTTATCTTGTAGTTGTAGTAGAAACAAAAAGAGTAATTACAAGTGCAATCACTCTATGAACAAATTAGTAAGTTATTGATATTTTAATTTCTACAAATATTTTGCCACAATTCAAAAAATAAATGATGATTAATAAAAACATGCGTCAGATCTACTATCATCCGTATAAGTAAAAAAAATGTATTCTTGCTTGAAGGCATTTAGTTTCTTATTTCTCTATTTGTCTTAATTTTCAATCGACTAAGAAGAGGGATTTAGGGATTTTTCCATTTTTTTTCCTTAAGCAAAAAGAAGAATTAAAAAAAAAAAATGTTTTGTTAAAAATTTCTTTTATTTAGAGGATGGTCACACGTTACACTAAACCATCATTTTTTAAAACCTATATGGATTAATTTATTTTTTAGGATGACAGATTTCAAACATGTCTTACAATTTGTTTTTTTTTTTTTTTTTGGGGGGGTTGGGGGGGGGGGGGGGGGGGGGGATAAGAGAGAGAGAGAGAGAGGGCTGAAGCATGATGTAGGGGGCGCCTGGGAGGATGATGACAAATTTCAAACATATATTATTAAAAAATCTTAAATTTAGATAGGGTTCTGGAGGGGTTTGGGGTTGGGGCTAAACTTCATTCCTAAACGTAACCAAGCCACACCTTGATTGTATAGAGAAATCACTCTACTTTTATTTAAACGATGGATTCATCGGATTTATTGGGATACAGGAAGCCTTTATTTATTTTATTGAAGAAAAAAAATGTATAAGATAATAATGGATAAGATAAGATACGAACTAAATCCGTGGTAGTCCATTAATTTTTTCTTGATCTATATTCTTATCTTAATCTAGACTCTTATTTTAGAAGTCAATGTATTTGCATGTAATATGTTCATTATTATTTTTTTTAACTCTAAAGCAAGACAAAATCACAGATATTTTTCTAAAACAAATTACTATCTGTTGTGTTTACAATTTCTCATTGATATTTATAAATAATTACATTGCATGAGAGTTTAAAAGCTTCTAATAAATACTAGACAACTTCCTATGGCAGCTATCGATGAGCTGGAAGGCATGCTCTTGTGGAAGGGATGTCTGGGCTTTCTTTTCTGCATTGGGAGAGAGCGGTGTGCGTGTTGCTATTTTTATTCAAACAACAACAAAAGCACTACTCTCTCTTAGCCTTTTGCTTAGTGACATGTGTGTATATGTTACTAGGATGAGGTGTCTATAAGTAGTCTCTTTACTTATTTAATTTTAAGGAGTCACCATCAATCATTAGTTTATTCTAGGTGTTATATTGGTCACCTATTTATCCAATTCATTTTAATTACCTAATTAACTAAAAGCCAATTCTAAGGGCTCCTAACCTAATTAAGGTAACAAATATTTCAAACCAAAGATCCGTGGACTCAGAAGCTTGGTTATGTGTGAGAAAGGTATTAGACACTTTAAACCTTCTATCCAAATAATAGTACCTTATTTTAAATTAATCACAACAACTTGAATTTTGAAATATAATTTAACTACTAGCATTTGGTTTTTTGAAAGAATTTTTTTGTACAAAAAATAAATATACATAGCATGTGAATATTATTCTATGACGTAAAAAGGAAGAAAAGGGATATAATATGACCTTATGCCTTTAAAATTAAATTTATTCTTCATGTATCATTCTCATGCACATGACACAACAAAACAAAATGGTTAGTATAGGGAAGGGGCGGAAATGTTGGCTTGATTGGAGGCCATTAATTCAATCAAAGTGAATAATGGAAACATTGCAACCTCTTTAAAAATTATGTCTTCAAAATGAATGGTTTGAAAAAAAATTTATTTGTGTAAAAGACCCTTCCTTTGGAAAAAATAAAGGTTTTTATTGCTTAAAAAGATGAGAATATTCTTTACATCCCCTAAAAACTGGATATATTTTTACATTTGAAAATATGAGTATTTTCTCTTTGAAAATATCATAACTTTTTGGAGAGGCTTATTTTGGGGGGAAAAAAAAACTATTTCATGAGTTTTTGAGAAAATGAGATTTTGAAAAAAACAAAAAGGTTATCTTGTGAGTTGTTGCATGCATTGTCGTGACTTAAGTCACAATTTCAAGTTTAGTGAGTTGTTGCATGCATTGTCGTGACTTAAGTCACAATTTCAAGTTTAAAATTGTGACTTAAAGTCATGATTTTAATTATTTTATACACACTATTGCCCATTTAACTAAGCCAAACCAAATTTATTGGTCTTTCTTGATACCCCTAAAAGACGTGAGCCTATATAATTATGTGTTTTAATTATTCTTTTTTCTCAATTTTTCATTTCACATCATTTTTGTCTCTAACAAGAATTCTCTAGCTATTGCAGTTGTTTGTTTAAAAAATCTACTATCCATGTGGCAACATGAATATCATTGATTTGAAATTAACGGCTAAGATTCCCCTACCCGAATCCCAAGGTACTCTTTGTGTTTTATATATTTCGGTTTCCTTTGGCCGCAAGGAATAGAATCTCTATCAGTCTATCTCCTTATATACATAAAACAAGAAGTCTTGCTTGAGTGCTAGAAAAAAAAAATCTTTTTCAAAAAAAAAAATTGAAAATAAGTTAGTTTTAATTATCTGTTGTATAATAAACTTCAAAATTTATTTTACCATTTATGAATAAAATTTAAAAAGTATTTCCTATAAATCCTTTAAACCATAGAACAATTTGTAACAAAAATATAAAACCAATAATGGAAATCATAGGAAGTGTCAACCTTCTCATAGATCAAAATACATACATATTAAGATATAAGTACTTTCTAACTTTTCCTCAAAAAAAAAAAAAAAAAATACTTATCATATTCATGTCACTATGTATGCTTAAGAATATATTGAAAAAAAATTCAAAAATAACCCCTAAATAGGAAAAATTCTAAAATTTAAAAAATTCAACAACCTCAACCTTGAGCTCAATTAAACTATGTCAACAATACATGATGTGATTTATGGATTCCCCAAAAAACATAAAACCTATATAGGTTAGGTAAAATTTAGGTTATTGATCTTTATGTATATACAATACATTATATTTCCCAATTAAATTCATACATATTTGATCAACAAAATGTAAACAATGTTATCTCTTTTTACAACAAATGTTTTCAATTAATATAGCTGTGTGTTTGAGTTTATTTGAAGAACCTAATTTATTACACATAAAAATTGTACATAAATTTTCAATTAATCAAATTATTTGTTGATACTGTATTTTGTTCGGCCTCGATTTACGTATTAAAACAAATGCAAAATTCGGAAAAAATTCGAAAAAGGTGCAAATTACAAGTTTTAAAACTAAAAAAGAATAACAAATAAATGCAACATGATCAAATAATGGATCAAAGGGCTGCAACATTCAAAAACCCCTATGATAGCAATTAAGACCAAAACCCTAATTAGGTATGGTCAAAAAATTGACTTTTTGATCCGACCATCCAATCAAGTTGAATTTTGGATTGTCTCATGTGGCTTATTTTCTCCTTCGAAACGATAGTTTATGGGCCAAAATTGGAGTTAAAACAGATGTGATATCAGCAAAATACCAAAACCCTAATTAAATACTTCACTTTTTCATGTAAAACATGCAATTTTTGGACCAATTTCACGCAAAAAACTATACCAATTGGGCGAAAACTGGAGCAGTATGGCTAGAGCAACTTGAAGCATGAAATCTTGAATACCACTCATAAAAAGGGCTCGATGATATCTTTCGCGGATTGGAAGAAACAAATTTTTTAAGGAAAAACATCACAAAATTTCCTACATTGCGTCAGCTCCCTTCCCGACACAATATCTTGACGACCATAGCTCCAAATATATCAAAGTTAGAACCTATGGAAACTAGACATCCAGAGATTTCTAAGGATATAAAGTTTGAAGTAAATGGAGCTCGAAAAGGCCTCCAAACAACTACACAAACATTGGACCAAAAATTGGAAAAAAGACAAAATAGCCTGATGAGGTGGCAAAAAAGGAGGCCATATGATGGTGTACCAAAACACCATGACATAGCCTCCCATTTTCTTGACTCATCTATAAATCCCCTCCCCCCCCCCCCCCCCCACAATTTTTGTTTGTAAAAAATATGAAGTTTTTAGGAGAAAAAAAAAAAAAAAAATAGTGGAAAAATCTGGAAAAACAAAACCCTAGAAAATTCTTAAAAAAAAAAAAAAAATCTCTCTCTCCTCTCTTTAGGAAACCCATCACAAAAATTCAGTCTTTCTCATTTTTTTTTTAATCTTTGTGGGTAAGATGTAGGGACGGGATAGTTCTCCTAATAACTATACCCATCCCATTTCTCTCTACTTTGTCTCTTGTAAACATCATCCATTTCTATATATCTGAAGTTATATTTATTTAACTTGTCTCTTTACATTCCTGGCACTATTTTTGTGATTGTGTATCTATCTCTCTTTCATTTATGTTTATATTGCTTATTTGTTGATTGTGATATTGTTGTTCTTAAATCGGTATTGAACCACCTCTTAGACCTAATATGGAAAGTACCTTTAGAGGGAAGAAATCTCATTTCTTCTAGGCATCTAGGAACTTTTTATGTTCTTGCTTATATATTGTTACCCATTTATTATAATGCTATTCCCTGTCCTCTTTACTTTAATGTCATCCATTTTATTTTAATGCTATTCCCCTCCCCACTTTACTTTACTTTAATCTCATCCCTTTTAATTTTTGCTATTTCCTCATCTCCTTTACTTTAATGTCATCCCATTTAATTTTTGCTAATCCCCTCTCCCTTTTATTTATTGCACTTTTTATTTTTCTTGTTCTCTACATATATACAATACTATCTACTCACCTAAGAAAAAGATTTTCTATTTATCCCTTTTAAATGGGTTTTAAACCTTAAGTAAAGCACAATATGGGAATGTTGTCTTAAGGATGGTTGATAGTTTAGAACTTTCATTTCTTTTTGACAAAGAACCCATAAGGCTTGAAAGATATTTAAAGTTATTTAAGACGAATCCCTAAAAAAAGAAAAAAGAAAAACCTTTTAATGAAACTCTACTCTTATTGTCATTTAAATTCAAGTTCTTAGTCTTATTGTCATAAAAATTCAGCACTTTACTTTTCCTTGTCATTTATTTTTCTAGCAATTTTATTTACTTGCTTTTATTTTTCTTTTACTTATTACCTTGTCTTTAAGTTCATGGGTCATTCTACCATACCTCCTCTTTTTTTAGGGGGTATGGTACCCACCTAAATCTAAACCATTAAATGTATAAAAATTTGATCCGAACCATTCATTTAATTTGGAGTAATTTAGAGCTAATACTGGCTACCGGTTAAACAAGTTATATATATATAAAAGTAAAAAACAGAAATAAGCCAGTACTTCTTTCTCAAAAACAAAATTCTCTGTCACGCTTCTTTCTCTCTTTAACGCTTCAGACTGTACACACGCTTCTGATTCGGTTCATCTGAAGAACCCAGAATTCGGCTTCTTCTGTATCGGCTGTTATCTACCCGCTTCAGACTGTACACACGCTTCCGATTCGGTTCATCTGAAGAAACCCAAAGAACCCAGGGTAGATAACAGCCGATCCTGTTTCTTCAGATTATTACTAATCAACCACAAGAACCCAGGGCAGCTAAACAAAACCCAAAGAAGAAACAGGATCGACTGTTATCTACCCGGTGACAATATTTGAAATAGGTTTGTCTTTCTCTTTCTCTCAGACGAAGCTGATTTTTCTACTAATATACAGATAATTAAAGTTTCTTTGAACATCGACGCATGATTTGTCTTTAATTTTATTCATTGTTTGTAATCCCTAATGCTATTAATTGATTTGGGTTTTTATGTTTATTATTTTGATAGGAGATTTGGGTGTTGTTTGTTAACTTTGTTTCAAAACTTGATTTGGAATTTCCTCCTATTTGAGAAACAAAATTTCAATAGCTGTGATTGATTTATGTTTACAGTCCCTTCTCTTTTGTAGATTTGGTAAATTATTTACATTTTAGCTTGCAATTCTTTAGATTACTGCCACTTTCCTTTTGGGTGTGTGTGTAATTTCTACCGAAAAAAATATTTAGAAATTAGAGGGTTTCTTGGCTTTCTTTCTAATAAAATGTTTATGACTTAAAAAAAAAAAAATAGAAAAGAAAAGAAAGAATGCTGAATGACAATAGCTATCAAATAGAAGTGAACAAATGAGTGTTCTTCCAACTGTTTTGGTCCCTAAGTAAAATTTCAAATACAGTATTGCTATTAATTAGACATTTATTCTTCATGTTCCCCATATTAATTTCCCAGTTATGCTCACTTTCTTGGTACTGGTCCTTATATCAGTGAGTCTTGGAATTTAGCACACAGGTCCAGAAGTTTCATTGTACAATGAATTTATATATGTAGACATTGTTCTGGAAAAAAATTGGCATTGAAGGTGAAGGTAAGGCCTCGCCTCAATTCTTCTAAATGAATCTTCTATTTTTCTACCTGAACTCCCATTTCATATTTTGTCTTCCTATAAATTGTGGAATGGTCATTGTTTGCAAAATAAATTTGCTGCACAAATGAATTCAAAAGCTTTCTCACGAATTTAATCTATGGAAGCAGTTTTTTTTTTTAAAAACCCAAGGAAAATTACACTTCTGAGATCAAATAGATGTTGATGTACTATAATTTTTTCCTTTTAAGAATTGTACTCAGTCTCAACTGATTAACAAGTGCAGAAAAAAAAAAAGCTTCATTTTGTTTTGTTTAAACAATGAATTTTCCATTGATTAGACTATTTACTCCTTGGTGGTTGGTAAAAGTGTCATGTATGCTTTGTAGATTTGGTGATGAAGAGTTTATTTGTAGAAGTCAATTACACAATATGCCTTAATGTTTTCTTCACTCAAAACATTTTCAAAAAATCACTTAAGATAATCACGTTAAAAATGTTTAGTTGAAGTTTATCTTAATTTCTCAATAGATTTCCTTAGTGTATGTAATTATTTATTTATCTTATAAATTGATGGTTAATGTCATGGCTCAGTTCATCCAAGTGAAACAGTGCTGGCACTTACAGTGCATAAGGCAAGAATATGGCTTAGCTCACTAAATGTTTTTTTGGTTAATGAGTTCTTAGACTTCATTTTCTGCAATAGGAAATTTTAGACTTTTGATAATAAATTTCTTTGAATTAAATACAAATTTTCACATAATTTGTTTAAATTACTTCTTAATTACATGTCTAATTATTTGTAGGCGAGCTGGTCAGAACGTTTACGGTACAAGTTGGCAGCAAGTCTAGTGCTTTCAAAGAATAATGATCAACGTTCGAGAATTGTTGAAATTGCTAGAAACATTCCTCTATAGGAATATTTTCGGTCACTCAAAGATTAGTATAAAAGAATGAATAGGATACTATTTATGAGTTAGTGATTTAGTGAACTGAATTTTTATTTTAAATGAATGGGAGGTTGAATTTTTATCTTTCGTACAGAAAATTAGGAAATTGTTTTTTATTTCTCTAATGAATGTGAGGCTGAATTTTTATTTTTTGTTATCATATGCGTTTGTGTTGTGTGCACAAACTGTTTTGATTTCAGCTGCTTGGTTTAAAGAGCTTTTGACATCTCCCCACTCTCTTCATTTGAAGCATTGAACAGATTTTTGGTTTGTGTAAAGGTCATATCATAGTAATTGATGTTTTTGAGTTTCTTTTTAGACCCATCTTGAGTTTTGGCTATTTCAGTGTTTTTTAGAGGTACTTGAGAAGGTTTGTGGCCTTTTTACCAGACTAGCAAATAGGTGTCTTTCTTGTAGGATATTGAGTACAATGTAATAAATTATAGTTTTCAATATTAATGTGGTAAAGCAAGTACTCTTGACTATTTTGGCTGTCTCTTTTGGCTTAGAAGCAAAATATATATTATATTGAAGATTGTGTCTTGAATAATAAGTGATGGAGTTGCACTTCATCTTCAGGTATATTTTATTAAAGATTGTGTCTTGAGTAATAAGTGTAAGTGATTTGGTTGTTTTTTCTGCAGATTAGTGTTTGGATCTTGGTGGGAAATTTGATACCTATTGGCTACATACATTATGTTTTAGACCACCCAAGTGATTTAGACTCTGAATCTACACTGTTATGTGGTATCTAATTTTCTGAATGAGCTGGAATTAGTTGCTAGCTATGATTGGATAACAATTTGATCATGGAGATAAAATTTGTGGAGCAGTTGTTAATGTCAGAGCTAGGCAGGAAAAAATATCTCTATGGATGAAGAATGCTACAAATGATGCTGCATAGGCAACTAGAATGTTTTGTTCACATGTACTCTTTTGGACCCAGTAGAGTACATGTGAGATCTTTTGTTGCTAAAAATCTCACATTGATTCTTTTTCTAGTGAGATCTTTTGTTGCTAAATTTGTTCAGTATCATGTGGGATAAAAGAAAAATAGACTAAACAATGATATTTTTTTTGTATCTAGCTTTAAGTACTGTAGCTCTCCCATATTTGTTGTTATGGTCTTATGGGTACATAGCTATAGGTTCTGCCGTTTTATTGGTGTCCAAAATAAAGCTAATAGTTTGTTAACTTGGGTTCTCTTCTTACTATCTTTGTTATAGTTGATTGGCTTACTCAAAGAACTTGGCTATATTGAGAAGATTGACATATTTTGACAAAAGCAATTTAGCCTTTGAAGCTTTTGTATATTCACATTAAATTTTGAGTTTTATAATTTTTTTCTTGGGGGAAACATTGGCATCTTGAACTGGAGCAAAACCTTGAATAAATTTGCTAGTGATATTCAATAGAAAATAATGCATTGGGAGAACTCACACTAACTTCTTCTTTTTTTCTTTTTTCTTTTTTCTTTTTTTCCAATCCTTGCTAACCTAGTTCTTTATCTGGTTGAATTTATTTTTGGTAAAGATATCTTTCTTGCTTCTAATATTTTAAATTGTTGTCTATATAAGTCTGCCTTTTTGTTTAAAAAACTTTTTATCCCTAGGTGTCTTTGTTGATAGGTATCATAGAATTTCTTTATTCTTGGCTAATAACTTTGTTTTGTTTAATCTTGTTTTTTTTCACAATTTTTTGCAGATGTGTCAAGCCAATACCAGACAAGTAGTACCAATTTTGTGGCACTCCACTTTACAATGAAATATTTTGAGAGATTAAAGAGTGCCTTCATGAATTTTTTGGAACAAGGTTTTTTTGGGATCCAATTGAGTAGTCAATTCTCTTTTTCTGAATTGAATTGGTAGTGACGACAATGGAAGGGCTGCCACAGTTGCACCACGTGAGATCATCACAGAATTTGGTCTTGAAACAGACTTTTTTCCTACCTTTTTTGCTAGAATTTTGAAATATACACCTTTTCCCTACAATTTTTGCTAGCATTATGTATTTTGGCGCTAGAATCTTGAAACATATACTTGTATCGAACTCTATATTTCAATAGAACCCTTGTTGTTGTTGTTGTTTTGTAATCAAAGCATATATTTCAATAGAATTTGTACATTTTTAGATTAAATGCTTTTGTTTCTTTTTATGTGTTGAGTTTTAAGATTGCAAGATTGCAATTGTCACTAAAATTGGTTTGTTGTCTACCAATTTTGATGAGGGAAAAAAATTACAAATTAAAGATGATAAAGTCTCTTACCATCTTTTTGTTTTTTTATGAAATCAAAACTACCATAATTGGCTTTGTAACATTTCAAAAGATAAATCACAAGCATCATTATAGATATTAAAATATTTAGAAAAGAATAATTATATTTTATCCCATTCTCTTGGTTTGTACGGGATATAAAGGTTTTTTAATAAATGAATGAGAACACTCCGTGACAAAATTGGACAATACAATACATACTCTGCAAAGTCTTTCGCCTTATTACCTAAATTAAACTAGAAAGGAGGTAGCATATGTCAAATCTGAAACTTAACCAAAATTGTACGATAGCTCCCTTTATAACCTTCAAACAATAAGATCACCACAATGAAGAAAGGTAAAGAAAGGGTTTCAACGCCAATTTCTTTACAGACATATGTGACTTAATCTTGCCCAACCTCTAAAGAATGATGGTCTCCTCTACTGCATTCTGTGGAAAAAAGAACGGAGAATATAAGTTAGCCAAAGGAAAACTTCTAAGTTTTAACAAAGATTTTCGTAAATAAATTCCCTGCATATCCAAAATCAACAAAAGAAAAAGAGCTAAAAAGAACCAGACACTGCCAAATCCATACATGTTATGCATTTCTTGTTCACACAAAGCAATTGCACCTATTACAAAATAGGTGAAACCAGCAAAAGAACTAAACATGCCTTTAACTTCAAAATCCCCACCATTAACTTATCCCAACTTACAATCATTCGTAGCCCACTAATCTACAGCTAATTAATGGCACTGGTAGATTACTTAGCACATTAATTTAGCTAGTGTAAAATATGAGACACATAATGCAATGTGTACTGTAGCTTAACTAGATGCTATAGAGCATAAATAACAAACTACAACATTCTATAGCCACAGCATAAGCAGGTCTTAAGGCATTGAATAGTTTCCAAGTCTTGGCAAAGTTCTCCATATTGTCCATATAACCAAAGGGGAATGGCTATTCTAGTAACACTACTATGCCTTCCAAATGACCATAACTATCTAGCAATCAAGCAATGAATTACCAGAAAATCATGCATGAAAGCTTATTTCAAGTTGCAACCATGAATTTGGTGTCTACCAAACTTACATTAGGCATTCAAGTCAGTCAAAGTCTACCAAACTTACATTAGGCATTCAAATCAGTCAAGGTTTCCCTGTGATAGTTCACATAGATTTCATATTCTGAAACTAAAAGCATTTAAATTTTATTCAACAAAACAGATTAAGACTAAGGCCCAAAGAACCACACCAAGCGGATGATAAAAAAATAAAAATAAAAATTCATCAATTCAGAAACATTTTAACAGCACAAAGTCGCGGACTACAACTAAACCCCCATTACAACAAGTCAGCACCTAACACCAGTAATCACTGTCCAACCAAAACCAACAATAAACAATAAATCCTTAAACACAATTCCAGCAGCACTCTACGCTATAGAACTAAACTAAGATCAGGCCAAGCTCCAATATTCAATCTTTAAAAATAAAAATAACAAATGGAAATTCTAAAAACAAATTTAAGGAAATGTGTTAGTTACCCACATAAAAGTTATAATGAATTCTATCATTTTTGATGGGTTGTTGGTATAAGCAGAAGTTTTAATTTACGAAATCCCCAAAAATCTCCAAAATATAAAAAATTGTACGATATACCCACATAAATTCCTAAAACCCTCAAAGATATTAGGGGATTTAAGGAGATTTTGTAAATTAAAATAAATAAGTAAATAAATAAGAGAGAGGGATTTGGAAGTCGATTAGGTAACAAACCTTGAAAAATTCTGAGTTGTCGAATTCGTCTTCACCAAAGAGATTTCTGCAAAAGAAGGTGCTGAAGCAGTGGTTCTTGGCGGCAAACAGAGGTGGAAACGTGGCGGAGTGAGGCTGGTGGAGAGGATATGAAGGTGAAATATACCACCTCATGCACACCCAATCCACGCTGCTGTATAGTATTTGCCAATTAAGAAGGTGAAATTTAAATTCATCACCCATTCCACCTCAAGAAAATCACCCATTCCACCCCAAATACCTCATATGCTGTTGAAAAACCTTACAACCGTAAACGCCAGCTAACTCAATGCACCCCTGAAACCAGCCCCAAAGGGGACAAGTTCAGACCTACTCAAATTGATTTTTAAACCCGACACAGCCTCAATACATAGAAAAATACATCAGATGTAGTATCAGCCAGCTCAGTACCACAGAAGATCAATGAATTGTCAACAAACAGAAGATTGGAGAGATTGTCATAGGAAAAAAGGAAGAACGAACCTCCTTAGATCCTGTAAAAAATTGACCCCAACAGACTTATCTACCAGTTTACTAAGTAAACTCCTTAATTGACATGTCTTTTTTCTACTACTTTTATTAATGTTATCTTTTGTCTCCACTGCATCCACCTTACTCTTATACCATGTTTCACAACAGTAAAGATAACCAAAACAACTATAAAATATATTCCATATTACTAGATCAGTCGCCAACAGCCTTGTAGCTCAATGGTATTGCATGTTCTCCTGTATGATGAGAACCAAGGCTCAAATGCCCTTTCTCCCACTTATTATAAAAATTGAATTATCAAAAAGCGATACCAAATTAATCATTTAAGCATGATAGGACCTGATATGCGGTATTATGGACAATGGCTACAAAATTAAAGAATTGAAAAGATGCAGATATTTAGAGAATGATTTGCAGGGAGTAGTCAGTACAACAAACTTGTCTGCTCACCTTCTTATCATGTAATATTGCCTTACTGCAGTCCTCTTCAGCTTGTTGAAAACTGCACGTATTCAGAACAAATATGAAGACTTTGGCTATAATGCACAGAAATTAATAATATCGAATGATTCGAATAATATATTAAAGAACATACCATCCCAGCTCTAGGTAAGCAGCAGCACGGTTGCAAAAGTAAGTTGCAATTGTCGAATTCAAATAGTTAGTGATTCAGTGTAGTATTTGACAGCCTTATTCCACTGCATTCCCTTAAATGCAGCATTTCCCTTCAACAAGATTTTATAACAAGAAAAGGCTCAAACAGCATACCTTATGTGTGTGTCCGTGTGTGTATGCATCTCTGTATCATATGACATGCTGTTACAATCGAAAGTCGATGTCCCAGCTGGAGAATGCACTTGGTCGCCTCCTTTTGGACCCCACTCAACAAAAGCTCCTGCTTCATTGATCCCATATCCACTTGTCCATATCACAGTCATCTGAGTATCAATTCAAAACCATGTTATCTCCTTGAAATGGTAAGCTTCTTCATGTACAAGCAGTAACCTAAGGTAACATTAGAATAAGTATCACATGCTATTAGTTCAAGGAAAAAAAAAAAGATTAGAAGAAGGTGCTAGAAAACTAGTGGAACAAAAGCTTCAAGGTAAATGAATAGATTTACAGTACAAAGCAAAACAGGCAGGATTAATACTTGTGCTGTGTTGATAGTCTATACACAAAATAAGCAGACCTACTCTTGTTATGTCATGTATGAGCTTCAATTATTAAAAGAAAATAAAAGTTGGACTACTTCATTCCATTGTCTTCAGCTAAGCGTGGGTAAACTGGTGCATTTGGATTTGCAAAAGCTACTTGATTCGAAAATGCCACCAGCTTAGGCTATTATACAGAAAATAAATACAGATATAAACAAATTGCAGAAAAGGTCAATCAAGTTTTAAATGCAAATAGCAAAAAGAAAGCTTTTAATGTAAAAAAGAGAGGTCATGAAAATGGAAAAAGAAAATGAATGAAGACATGAGGAGAGCCAAAGGACATAGGTACAGAAACAAAAATCAGCATGACTAGAATAGTGCATCTGACAAAATTGTCCGCCATCATCTAGGGAACTAAATCTCAAACTAGTTATTTCTGCATCTGACAAGTGATCTATTCCTTTGTCAAGAATAGTGCTCCAGTGTTTTTGCACATTTTGTGTAGCATCACCACTGCCTAGTTGTCCCATGATACATTCATTATCTATAATATTATTAACATCCTCGTCAGCATCATCATTCACATCAATGAACACAACCTTCCCACTGTTCTCTATATTATGATCCATGTGGATTGTGGACCAATATATTATTCCTAAAAATAGATATACACTTATCAATAAAAAAATTTAAAAAATAAAAAAAGGGTAACACAATACAGCTAACATAATGTTACAAGTAACGCCAACACTTATTAACAAACATTACATATTAATAAGTCACTGATAATGTATAAGTTTGGAATAACTTCAAGCAATTCACTTATACTATAGAGAGCACAAACCGGTAATTTAGACCGTTATCACTCAGAAATCATGGATGAAAAATTTACATGAGGATTTAAAAAGAACCAAAACTTCTTTAGTTAATGTTTAATTATCCAAAAATTTGAAGTCATTTAAATTAGAGAAACAGAAATCAGCATGACTAGACAATTTCATTTCCAAAATGAGGAATCTATACAAATTAGATAAGAAAAAAAGTACCACACATTGGTACCTATGGCTAATGACCATTAAAATGAAATAAGTACACATGTCAAGTATATCTACAATGATAACCAAGTTGGGGGGGAGAGGGAAGATAGTCAGAAAGAAACAAAACAATAAAACTCAAAAAACTGTAAGTAAAGATTGATCCTCTAATACTACCAAAAATTTCATAATGTGACTTCTAAACTATTGTCTAATTGACCAAATAAACACAGTAAAATATTTGCATATTAACACAAAAAATATTTGAATTAGATACAACTTATTACTCTCATTTGGAAATTTAATTGAATTCACATCAATCATTTTCATGAAAAATAATCTAGTGCAGGGGTGGACTCAAAATAGAAAAAAAAATTATGACCAGCTACTAACATCCAAGAATGTACTATAAGGTGATACTCATAACAAGCCAATGTATAAATTATAATTCTTTATCTTCACTCCCATCCGACCCAAAATAAATAAATAAACAATAGATCAACACTATTTTTTTACAAATGAACAAACTTACTTATAATTTAGGAAAAAAATTGACTACTGTCTAAATTTGCCTTACATAATCAACGAACACTACAACATAGATAATCATAGAAGTTTCATGGTTTAAGTATATACAATCATCATAGTTTTCTCACCTGCTAGTGACCAAAAGGAGCAATAGAAGAATTAAAACCTGCTGGGTTGTGTTCCTAGCAAACATGCGAAACCAAAAGGGAACCAAAAATTAAAAAAAAATCAAGCAATAAAGGGACCAAACGGAAATTTTAGATATATATAATAAAAAATTATAAACCAGATGGAAAAAGGAATGAAAAAAAAGGGATGTACCGAAATTTAGAGGTGATAAACGGCAGATTTCGCGAACAAAGAGAGATGCAGAGAGAGATAGAGGAAACTGTATCTTTATCATCGACATCGAAGGGAAGAAGATATGCTGCTACCGAACTGAGAAAACTGCGGAATATACAACACTTTAGAGCTCCGTGGGCTTGTGGGATTCTTAGAGCTGCATGGGTTTGTGGGATTGATGGCTTGCGAAAATTTTGAAATACAACCTACGTTTTTTTCGCGGGAATTTCAATGTAAAATTTTATTCTTTCCTCTCAATATAAAAAATTCAGAGAGAGAGAGAGAGAGAGAGAGAGAGAGAGAGAGAGAGAGAGAGAGGTGAAAACTGAAAAGAGGGAAAGGAAAGAATTGTTGGTCAGAGGAGGTGAATTTACAAGAAATGAGGGAAAGAATTATTCTTAGATTTCAAGGGCATTATAGTCTTTTTCATGTCCTTATGGTATTTTGATTATTTTGTAGGTTGTAATGGTTTTTTTTTTTTTTTTTTTAAATGTTAGAGGGAATTGAAGGAGTTTTGGTCATTTTTTAGGATTTAAGGGAATTTCAGTCCTTTCTAAGGTTTTCAAGGTCATTTTGGTCATTTTTTAGGTATTAAGGGTAGGAGTGTGTTGCGAACCCACCAACCTACCAAAACCAACCCGATCTGACCCGACCCGATCCAACACACCGAGTTAGATCAATTTGTAGGAGATGGTGGGTTGGGTTGGGTCATGATATTTTTTTTTTTTTAACAGTAAGTTGGGTTAGGTTTGGGTCATGAGATTTACAAACCTGTCTAACCCGACCCGACCCACTTATATTTAATATATTTTTAAATTAAAAAAAATTATATAATTTTGATTTTTTTTTTTTTTTTGCCCTTTTTCCTAAATAAACCCTATACATTACACCATTAAGGTATGAGAGAATGCATATGTGGTTGTATTTGGACCCTACACTTGGAATAGCTGTGAGCAAAGGAAGAGGAAGCATTGGCTAAAAGATCCTATTATTGGTCCGTGCCAAAGGTGTGACTACTTTGGGAAGGAAGTGATATGCACCTGACATGGTACTTAAGTACTCACAAAAAAGGAAATAGTGACTTTCGAAGGTCAGCAACTATGGGGACATCCTTTATTGGTTGAATGCATGTTGAATTACCTTAGAGACATGCGTATCATTCACAGTACTTCTGATATCCCTCTCAATGTCCAGGACTTATTTCCCAAGCAGTGGCAAAGTCACCTACCCACAGGTCTCAGTGCCATGTTGGCATAATCTCTATCCTCTAGTCAGCTTTCCATATCACTGCTATGGAAAGGTCTAAAATAGAGAAATGATGACTTGACATCTATCATTTTCTTTTGTAAGGGTATTATGGTCATTTTCTTTTCTATGAGTAGTTTGGTCATATTTTAGTTTCGTGGTTATTTTAATAATTTTTTTAGATTTTATGGTAATTTCAGTCTTTTTTTAAGTTTCAAGGTTATTTGGTCAATTTTGTTTGTTTTAAGGGTGTTTTGGTCATTTTCTTAGTTTTCGTGGTTATTTTAGTTATATTTTGGGTTTTTTTTTGTAAGTAGTCTTTATTTATTTTATTTTATTTATTTTAGTTTTAGGGTTATTTTGTCATTTTTTAGGTTCTAAGGGCATTTTGGTCATTTTTTAGGTTTTATCGATATTACGATAATTGGTGAGAAAAAAAAGGGAACCATCGAATGTGACAAAAGTACCACCGAAGATGAGAAAAGTACGGTCAAAATGTGATATTGATACTGCCTAATGTGACAATATAACCATCATTTGCGAGAAAAGAAAAATTGAATCACCAAACGTGACAAAAGTATAGTCACATGTGATTTTTGGTATTGCACAATTTGAAGATGGTATCATTAAATGTCAGAAAAAATACGAGTACCATCAAACGTAGCAAAAGTACCTTTCTGTCTATTTTGGCACACTTAATAAAAATGAGAAAAGACAAATTTGGTTGAGGGTACCTATTCTAAATCATAATTTAAATTTATATAGATGACAAAAAGTAATATGATAATTTAATTGTTTAATTTAATGATTTGTGGTATCTGCCAAAGGCCATGTAACTGAATTGATACTTCCTCATGCACAAAATATTTGGAGGTCTAAGGGGGAAGGGTTCGAGTTGCAAGTTAGCAGCATGTTGTAATTATCTCTTTAAAAAAATGATTTGTGATATATTTTTTAAGTTCTTTTTTCCCTTCTTACCTGATATTAATATTTTAGTTTTTGAGTGAATTACACAATTTTAGTGTTTTGATATGTTATAATTTGAATTTGAAGACAAATTTCTAAGTCATGCAGAAATTAGGAGATTACTATAACTATGATTGTCTTAAGCTTTTAAATGATTCACTTGAGCACGTGAAAGCTTTTTTCTACTAACATATGAAGCTCATCTTGCAATATATAAATATATATATATATATATATTGCAAGATATATATATATATATATATATATTGCAATATATATATCTTGTGTCTATTTTACATTCTTGCTATCACTTTCTTCTTCTCTAACATGTGTCATGTCAAAGTTAGCATCTTTGTCACTTAGAAGCTTTTTCATGTAAATATACTGTTAAATAATTTATTTTATTCCTTTATATAAGCTCAAATCTAACTTGCACGCACAAAACCCAAACCCTAAGTTTTTATTATATAGTTTGTGTTTGTTTGACGTTATGCTCATGATTATTTGGTTATAAATTTACTTTTAATTATAGTGGTGTTGTTCTAATGCTCATTTTAATAATTATGAGAAGAAAATTTGTCCAATCCATGGATCCAACCAACCCAACCCAATCCACGTGGGTTGGGTTGGGTTGAGTTGAACCCTTATGATGGGTTAGGTTGGATTTTTAACCCATCATGGTGGGTTGGGTTGAAAAAACTTCTCAACCCAACCCATGCACACCCCTAGCTAAGGGAATCTCGGTCTTTGTTAAGTTTCTAAGGGTATTTTTAGATATTTTCTATGTATAGGGACCATTATGGGCATTTTCTTTTGTAAGGGTATTATGGTCATGTTCTTCTCTAAGGGTAGTTTTGTCATATTTTAGTTTCGTGGTTATTTTAGTAATTTCTTTAGATTTTATGGTAATTTCGATCATTTTTTAAGTTTCAAGGTTATTTGGTCAATTTTGTTTGTTTTAAGGGTGTTTTGGTCATTTCTTAGTTTTCGTGGTTATTTTAGTCATATTTTGGGTTTTCTTTGGTAAGTAGTTTTTATTTATTTATTTTATTGATTTAAGTTTTAGGGTTATTTTGTCATTCTTTAGGTTCTAAAGGTATTTTGGTCATTTTTAGGTTTCATCGGTATTATAGTAATTGGTGAGAAAAAAAAAAGGAACCATTGAATGTGACAAAAGTACCACCGAATGTGACAAAAGTATGGTAAAATGTGATGTTGGTACTGTCTAATGTGACGACAGAACCCTCATTTGCGAGAAAAGAACAATTGAATAAGACTAGGGATGTGATAAAAGTGCTGTGACATGTTACGTTAGTGCTACAAAATGTGAGAATAGTACTAACAAATGTGAAAAAAAATAAGAGAACTATTGAATATGAAAAAAGTATAGTTATATGTGATATTGGTACTGCTCAATATGAGGATGGTACCATAAAATGTGAGAAAAAAAAGGGAACCATCGAATGTGATAAAAGTACAGTCACATGTGATGTTGGTACTATGCAATGTGAGGCTGGTACCATAAAATGTGAAAAAAAAAGTGATGTTGGTACTGCGCAATGTGAGGATGGTACAGAAAAAAAGGAACTATCGAATGTGACAAAAGTACAGTCACGTGTGATGTTGGTACTGCGCAATGTGAAGATAGTGCCATCAAATGTGAGAAAAAAAATAAAGGAACCATCAAATGTGACAAAAATTCAGCCACATGTGATGTTGGTACTACATAATGTGAGGATGGTACTATCAAATGTGAGAAAAAAATAAAGGAACCACCGAATGTAACAAAAGTATAGTCACATATGATGTTGGTATTGCGCAATATGAGGATGGTATCATCAAATGCGAGAAAAAAAATAAATGAACCACCAAATGTGATAAAAATACAGCCACATGTGATGTTAGTACTGCACAATGTGAGAATGGCACCATCAAATGTGAGAAAAAATAAAAGAACCATCGAATGTAACAAAAGTACAGTCACATGTGATGTTGGTACTCCGCAATATGAGAATGGTACCATCAAATGTGAGAAAAAAAAATTAGGGAACCACCAAATGTGACAAAAATACAATCACATGTGATATTGGCACTACGTAATGTGAAGATGGTACCATCAAATGTGAGAAAAAAGAATTAGGGAACCATCGAATGTGACAAAAGTACGGTCATATGTGATATTGGTACTGCGCAATGTGAGGATAGTACCATCAAATGTGAGAAAAAAAATAAAAAAAACTACCAAATGTGACAAAAATACAATCGCATGTGATGTTGGTACTGTACAATGTGAGGAATGTACCATCAAATGTGAGAAAAAATAAAGGAACCACCAAATGTGACAAAAGTACAGTCACATGTGATGTTGGTACTGCGCAATGTGAGGATTGTACCATCAAATGTGAGAAAAAAAATATGAGAACCACCGAATGTGACAAAAGTATAGTCACATGTGATGTTGGTACTGCACAATGTGAGGATGGTACCATCAAATATGAGAAAAAATAAGGGAACTACTGAATGTGACAAAAGTACAGTTACATGTGATGTTAGTACTATACAATGTGAGGATGGTACTATCAAATGTGATGTTTTGGTAACCTGGTATAGCAGGTTGCCAACTAATGGGTACCATACCCCCCAAAAAAAAATGGGGGGTACGCTAGAATTACCCTAAGTTCATAGCGCTTATATTGATGTTGCTCTTTACATTTTCTCATTGATAATGTTGCCATAAATTAATAGCTTGGTTAAAACAAATTCCTTTAGTATGATTTTTCATGATGCAAAATTAAAAAAAAAAGTTTCATTCTTTTTATTTTTAAAAGGTTGTTTTCAAAAACAAAATTCTTTACAAATCCTTCTTTCAACTTCCTTTATAAAAAATTAACTTTCAAACAAGAATCTTTCTTCTCTTTCAAAAAAAATATATTTCATATATATAAAAGAAATCCTTTGAATGAGCAAATTTTTAATGGGATATTTCTTATTCCTTCAAAGTCATGGGATTTTTGAACTTAAACTTCTTTCTTTTGATTAAAAAAAAAAAAAACCTATGAGCTTTTTTTATTATTATTTATTAAAAATGCTTTTTCCCCACCAAAAATATTTTCAACATATGTTCCTATCTTTAACAAAAAAAATCATGGGGATTTTTATCTTAAATCATTTTCAAAAAGAAAAACCCATGAATTTTTAAAAGAGTCTTTTTCCAATTCTCTACTTTTACAAAAAAAAAAAAAAAAAGAATAAACCCACGAATCTTTTGTCTTTTCAAAAGTGGTATTTCTTTTTCTTTACAAAAAAAAAATTATGATCATCTTAGAAAACTTCAACCTCCCCCAATATTTTCGGCTCTACCAAAGAAAAATGGCCTTTTCCTTTAAATAATAATAATAATAATAATAATAATAATAATAATAATAATAATAATAATAATAATGGCAAACAAATTCTTTCCTATATATATATATATATATATATATATATTTAAAAGAGGTTTGTTTTCCATTCCAAACTTTCCTCATTCAAAAGAACGCTCTTTCAAACTCCCTCCTTTTTTAAGGGTCCTAAAAAATGTGTTTCTTTCCAAATTATTATTATTATTTTTTAAAAAGGGTAATAAATCAATTTTTCTTTAAAAAAAAAAAGCATTTCTTTTTCAAACTTGCTCATGCATTGTTACTTAAAACTTTACTTAGGATTGCATATTTATGGATTTGTGCCTATGGTTCAATTCCATTGAACACATAGGCACCAATCAAGCTTGCGTATTCTCTTCTTTATTCATTGGCACTAATACATTTCCATTGTCACCTCTTTTGCATGGTAAAAAAGAGGAAAATTGTGGATGACAACAGGGTGCTATCCTTCGAACTCCCTTTTTATTTTCATGTTGTAGTTTTTTCGTGTATAATCATTAGTGTTTACATGCTAAGTATCTAGTAAATAAGTATTTAGATGCTATTGTATATTCTATTATTTCTAACTATGTGGTAAATACCCCTCACATGCTATATATGTATATATCTCACATGCTTTGATTGTAAATATTCTTTAACCTAAATATTCACATGGTATATTATAAGTAAATAAATACTCAAATGTGTGTGTGTGTATATATATATATATATATATATATGGTTTGCAAATCTTTTTCAAAAATCAAAATGCCAAGTATCCTATTTCTTCACCAAAAGATAACATGTGAATTAAATTAAAATTAGGTACTATCCTTCGGATAGGTGTTGTGGAGTGCCTAACACCTTCCCCCACACGTAACCAAACTTCCGAGTCCAAGATCTTTGGTTTGAGACTTTTGGTTTACCATAACTAATAAACCCTTAAAATTGGTTTAGTTAATTAGGTAACTAAAAATGAATAAGTCCCATAAGTGACCAATCATACCTAATACAAAACCAATGGTTGGTGGTAATAAGAAAAAGAGATTCACAAACACACACTTCACCCTAGAAGCACATGCGCACAAAAAGTCACATCACCAAGTACCAAATGTGGGACCAAACTTGAAAGATTTGATTTTTGGGGGTGTCCACATTATCCACACAATATTATTACTCTAACATTATCCATACAATATTGCAACTCTATCTACATTTGATGACTGAGTAATTATAAGGTACTGTAAAGTTGCGATTTATAACTATGTTTTATGTTGGCTTTATTCCATAACAAAAAAATGTTGTAATTGCATTAAGTTTGTTCATTGTATTTTGTGGGCTTTTATTGTATTGGGTTTAGTATTAAGTTGGTGAAGAATAGAGCATAAAATGAATATCAGTGTAGTTTCGCAACTATCTCGCAAGAACTTTACGAGAAAGTTTCCTGCGAAAAGGGCACGTGAGAAGTACTTGCTGGAAGCTGAAAAGCCAAGTGCCAGGCTGTGTCTCACGAGTACTTCACAAGAAAGGCCATCTTATGAGGTTCCCGCGAAACTCTCTGCCTGAAGGATTTCAAGTGTGACTTTCTTGTCCTTCACCCATACTATATATACCCTTGTTACCCACAAAAGTAAAAGAGGCTATTATTCAGAAAGAAAACCCTAGATAGGTTTCTATAACACAACACACCCACCTTTTAGAGAGAGAGAGAGCTACTCATCCTTTAGAGAGAAATCATTGTAGTCTATTTTCCTTCCCTCTTCCATTGTTATACCTTGAGAGGAGATTTGTACCTAAACACAACTCACACCTATTCAAAGTGTAGAGAGTGTTTTGGATCTTGGAAAGTTTTGGGAATTTGCCAAAAAAAGCTGGTAATGCTTGGTGGATGCAATCGGGCATATTGTAGGATCTGAATAGCTAGTATAGAAATGACTCCGAGAAATCCGTTAGTAGCAGGAGCTTGGAGGGCTCAAGTACATTGGCTAGACTAGACTTAGAGGGTCTTTTGTTGTTCGTGTACTCTAACTTTATTCTCTAGTGGATTAATTTCGAGTTGGAGGGTCGCAGAGAGGTTTTTCGCTAAGTTCTTCGATTTCCTCTTCGATAACATGTCTCGGTGTTATCTTATGTTTGCATCTTTCTTCCCTACTCTTTAAGCTTTCATTTTATTGTTGATGATGGATGAATATGACTTAGGATAGTATTATCGGTTCAATGCGCTTATTTACTCTTATTCCGCACTTTGTTTAAGTTAGAGTAAAAGCAATCTAGCCGTAATTCTTATTTAGGGGTCTAAACAAGCTTTTGTGTTTTAGCACAAATCTGAGCTTTCAATTGGTATCAGAGCGGGTACACTTGTTTTGGTTTAAATACCTAAGTGTGAACCTTGACCCCTTGTGTTTTTTGCCATGGATAGTGCTTTATATGCTTCTATGGATGTTGTTGATTGTAACATGCCATGTGTTTGTGAAAATGTGTTTATGAGTGTTAATCATCATGATTGTGATGACATGTTACATGAATCTATGGTTGTTAATATTCCAAATATCAAACTCTTAAAGAAAAAGTTTAAGAAGTTCCATGAGAATTTGAGCAAGTTCACTAGTGAAAAGGATGATTTGATTTCTAAGTTCAATGAATCCAACAAATTAGTTGAGAAGTATAGGAAACTTGCTGAAAATTCTTTTGAAAAGATGAAAGAGTTTGAATGTTTGAATATGGACTTGGATGCTAAACTTGTTTTATCTAACAAACTTGTTGATGATCTTAAATGTGAAAATTAATCTCTTAAGATGCATGCCAAGTGTTTGATTGCTAAACCTATTACTAAAAAGGAAGAAAATCTTTGTTGCAATCATGTTGTGTTGCTCAATTTTGTGCCTATTGTGAGTTCTACCTCTAAAAACAAATCGATGTACATTTCCCCACACAAAAGAAACCAAAAAGTGAAGAGAAAGGCTTTTAAGCCTAAACCTTCATTTAGGTCTCATTCTAGGGATTTGAGTGGATCTAAGTTTGTTCCTACTTGCCACCATTGTGGTTTGATTGGTCACATAAGACCTCAATGTTCCATGTTGAAGAGAGAACAAAACCATATTGCTAGATCCCTCCTAAAAAGCCTAGTGGACTTAAACCCATTGTTTGTCACCCTTGTGGTGTCTTTGGTCATCTGAGACCTCATTGTTCTAAGTTTCAAACTTTTAAAGAATCAAAAGAAAAGAGAAACTTGAGCTTCTTGGAAGTTGTGCTTTGCAAGCTAACCGAGTTTGATTGAAAGTGGTTAGTTGTTGAAGCATGTGGTTAATGCTCTTACCTCCTTGTCTATGGGCATCTCCGGTTCTCATTCTTTCAACCCTTGTCTTACTTCTCATGAGATACTCATTCCAAACAATCATTCTGTTTAGATAAGGAAGGGTTCCTATGGTTGAGCTTGTGCTCTTTTGGTCCTTGATCTAATTCTTTCGATCTTTGTAGGACCCTTCATGCATTAGATGCCTCATTATCATGAATTTGTGAATCTTTCATTCCTTTATATGCATTGTATTTTGCATTTGATCTTACTTATATGCTTTTATTTTGTGTGTGTAAAAAAATCCAAAAACACATAAAAAGTGAAAAATTCAAAAAGTTAGATCATACATGTTTGAGCACATATCACATGTGAGTTTGGCCTAATACCTCTGTACTAATGGCGTAGTGCATTTACGAGCTTAGCTTGTTTTGTATGCATATTTTTAAGTGTGAGCGAAATCTAGAAATCTATGTTTGATTGTTGTAAATAGATCTTCAAGCTTGTCTTGAATGATTAGTCTATAGTCTTGTTTGATCTTGATACATGCGTAGACTTGTGCTTCTATATCTTCTCGCATTTATTTTGTTTGTCAAAAGCTCTAGAAACGTCAATCTCTAAAGAAAAATAGCTGAAAAAGTCTTGCTTCAAATACTAGTTTGACTAGGAAAAGGTGGAGCAAAATGCATTCAAATTGTATGATACCAAAGCCAAAAGCCTATTCGTCAAAGATATATAAAAAATTTCATGGCATCGCTTCTCAAAAATTGAGTTGTATAGATCAAAAAGTACGAAAAATGAAGCCAAATGAAAAGCTTTCAATCAAGTGTAAACACTTTGGTGGGGGGTTATATATGTTCATTTCTACTAATGAGATAGGTCACTTAACTTTGTTCTAGTTGTGTATGACTTAATTGAATTGATCATTGAAGTTTCATCCTAAACTATGGACTAGTTCATACTTGATTCACACACATAACACACAAGTCTAATGTTCAATGAATGCCTATTTCATTTTGTGTGATTGCAAGTGTTCAAATGTGATGTGTATGTGCTCAACCATATGTGTATTAAACTAAAAAGATTTTTAATCGTTTTATTTGTATTTGGAAGTGTTTTTCATCACTCTTTGTTTCTAGGTTTTGTACCTACTTTCTTTTCAATGTTTCAAGCTTGTTTTGTGTTGAAAAATAGGAGTTAGAGTTTTCGCAAGTAGTTCGCAACTTGGTTGCGAGTTGTGAAGCTAAAAAAATACATTTTTAGCATTTTTTGTCATTAAATAGAGACTTTTGCGAGTATCTCGCAAGTAACTCGTGAGAAGGGCTATCTTGCGAAATTCCCAGCTACCTACGAAAATTCCCAAATCAGCTATTTTATGGGTTTTTTGTGAGTTTTTTTTTTGTCCAAAACTTCTCATATGACTCTTTTATGACTCCATCTTCTCCAAACCCTCTTTTTCAAAGCTTTTACATCAAAACCAAACTAATTTCAAGTTTTTTACATTCCATAAACATCTCTAAGGTAATCTTTAACACTTTTAATTAATTTTAATCCTTCGATTATGTTTTTGGGGTTTTTATGTTCATAGTTGGGATTTTCTCAAATAGGGGTTGAAAAACTTAATTTTTGTCAATATTTTTTATTGGGTTTTTTTTTTAAATTTCTATTTGCTTTGGATGTTGGCCCCTTGTGCCAAAAATAACATGTATTTAGGCAAGATTTTCAAATATTCATGCATTGTTTAATATACATGTGTAGTGTGTGCACTTTAAGTGTTTGGTAAAATGCCTCTATGTTATTTTTTTCTCACTCTTTTGGACTCCAATGAGTACTAATTTTTGGGGATCACCATAATTATTCATGTTTATCATGTTTTGATAATTGATTGTGTGTTTTACACACTTTGCCTCATGAGTGCTTGCTCATGCATTGGTCATGCATCTCACATGCACACTAGATGCACCATTGATGCACACACTCTAACACTTGACATGTTTTGCATTCACTCATGCTAGTTAAGTCTTTTTAGACCTTTTAGCACATATAACATGTTCTTGTGTCTATGTCATGCCTTGGTCTATATCATGTTCCATCATCCTTAGCATGTCATGTTTTCTTTATTCTTTGTAGTATTGTGTTTTTAAGGTGTTTTGCTTTTGTTTGAGCTTCATTTTCTCATTCATCTTGCATCCCCCATGCATCATTATCCTTATTCATATCTTTTTTTCTTTCCCTTATTCCTTATCCTTAGTATGTCCTGTTTTCTTTATGCTTTGTAGTATTGTGTTTTTAAGATGTTTTGCTTTTGTTTGAGCTTCATTTTCTTATTCATCTTGCATCCCTCATGCATCATTATCCTTATTCATATCTTCTTTTCCTTCCCTCATTCCTTTTGATTCATTTGTCTATTCGTGAAAAAAGGGAAAGAGTACACTAGAGAGTATACCGGAATGTATCGTCATTTCTATATGACTCATGTACACATTCTTAGGGGAGAAATTTTATCTCATGAACATTCATAGGAGGAGAAAGCCATAAGGGAAATGCATATGCCCAGGGAGAGAAGACATTTCTTTTCAAGAAAACCTTGTTTGTTTTATTCTTTGTTTGTTTTCTTTTTTTGCTTTATGGTACATTGAGTTATGTTTAGTATCTATACTTTGTTGCTCTCATCACATTATGTTTATGTGTTGGACATGCATACAACCTTATGCCATTATGCTTTACTAGTGTTTAACCCGCGTAATGCGCGGGGTCATTTTACTTATTAGAAGACAATAAAATACATTAAAATTCTTCTGGGGCATGTTGTATAATTTAATTGATTGTTAAAATTAACCAACATTAAACTGTTAAACTTTAATTACTGAAACAATATTTCATAACAATTCTAAAATAGTTGTATAGAACAACTTAACAAAAAAAAAATTATATACATAAAAAATCAATAGATAAATATATGTTGTACAAATAGATGAATATAAGGTTTGTTAAGCAAGATGAGGCTTGGATTAAAAAAAAAAAAAAAACCCTATCTAAATCTTGAGATAATGACGAAGACACAGCAAGTACTGATAAGGGTAATTTCTATCTTCACCTTCTAATCATGATGAAATAGCAACCACCAACAACCTATTATGATATAGCACATCAAGGAAAATAATTAATAAATCAACTAAAGAATAAAACATACATACGGACACATAAACAAAAACAGAACTCTCACTAAAGTGTTTTAACTTCCTTAGACAATGTGGCTCAAGCCACAGTAAACCATTACATGTAAATTAATGGGGGGCAAAACCCAATGACTATGATACTTCACAGCAAAGATTGAATAATTATAAAAATGGAAAATAAATTGAATTGAAATTAAGTCAAGTCAAGTCAATGTCAATATAAGTTTTTTTTTTTTTTAAACATTTTTTTCCTAGCAAATTTAGTAAAGAAAATTGAGTATAGCACATACAAAGCACTGAAATATTGAAAAGTAAAAATAGAGATAAAGGGAAATATACATTAATTTATATAATCAGATTATATAAATTTATATAATCAGAAAAGCTATCTTAGTAAAGAAAATTGTCAAAAAAAAAAAAAAACCCTTCAAATTATCCAAGTTCAATCAAACAAAACTATCAATTTATATAATCAGAAAAGCTAACATGGTTACCTCACTTTTTTGCTTAGCATCAAAACAAAACAATTAATTATGATATTCAAACGTTGCTCCAAAAAAATAAAGCCAAAATCCTCATCCTTGGACTTGCTCAGGGTCCTTGGTGTAAATAAACCTTCTCACGCTTTCAAAAATCTTCTTAAGTACCTCTTTGTTTGATTTTTGAATGCCCTTACAAACACAAAATGTCATTGAGTAGCATTTAGAAATTCACCTAGTGAAAGATTTTAAAATTCTGTACTTTGAAAAATTAAATTGAAATCTTACAAACATGAGAATGTACTTCGTGACTCTAGTGGAAAACACTTGAACAACATGACTAACCCTCCAAGATAGAAAAATATTATAACAAATTAAGATGCATCAAACATGAAAAGAGCAACAAACTATATGCATATGAACATATAAATAAGAAACGATAACGCATAATATTTAAAACAACAATTCCATAGCAAAAGAATAAAGGGTTCTTCAAATTGTTCATATTATTAAACTCATGTCACAAAGGAAACAACAATTTCTAAAAATTTTATTGATTCAATTATTTAAAAAAAAAGGTGGAGCACATCATTTAACAAATATTTGAAATAAATAAATATTAGGATTCAAAGCTCAAATATTTGACATCTAAAAATATTTTTCATGGTCTGTATTTCTATGCATACCTGTTGGTCTGTATTTTCTGCAATCTGCATACTTGTTGCTTTGAATTTCTTTGCGCATTAATATTGGTCTGTACTTCTCTACTGTATTCAGCTTCTTGTTCTTTCTGTTTTCAGCTTCTTGTTTCCTCCGTATTTGGTTTTCAGGGCTGTCTTATATGCATTTGTTTTCATCTGTTATCAATAAATAGGAACGAAAATCCAACTCATATGCAAAGTCTGCAATCTTAGCCCTATTGATCAAATATGGCCAACCTCATTCTACATTACAAAGTGTGTGTATTCCAACAAAATACACTGTGATATGTGAACTACATTGGGTAAAATCTAATACAAAGAAGTATATATTGGAAAAACTTGATAAAAATGCTAGAAAAGAAACATGGGAAACGAAATTATAAAGGGAAAAAATGTTTCAACAAAAAATTTAAAACAGAATAAATAAAATGAAAGCTTTAAAGCGTAGAGATATACTCAAAACAAATTGAACCCAATTATCCCTATGGAAAACCAAATCCAACACAAATAACGGATATTAAAAACCATTCTTAATCCAAATTCCTTATTCAAAACCAAATCTAAGCCAAAAAAACTTAATGCAATCCAATCTAGTCAAAATAGCCAGACCCAAATCAGATTTGATCCCAAATTAAACAAAAGAAAAGAAAAAGAGACTATACCGGTAAGAATGAATCTGTTCAAACCATGGAAGGTAAAGCAGTTCTAGGTGAGAGACGAATCAACATGCATATTTATTGGTGTGACTGAATAGTGAGGAAACACGGATCTCCTCCCTTACCAACTCCAACTGTTCAGTATTCTGAATCAGAACCTTTTTCATAGTGGCATCATCTGGACAATAAACCAAATTCAGATTAAAATCAAGACTTCATCCCCTTCCTCATCAACCAACTAGGAAAAAAAAATCAAAAATAAAAAAGAAACAAAAAGAGAAGAACATATGTATATATAATAAAAGAATGGTGAGGACCAACTAAGATTATTATTTATTAGTACAACACCTTGTCATAGTTCTTCATATATATAGGGCAAAACATTGATGCAGCGGTGCCTTGTAAAATTCCTTTTTTATGTATAGTAATCATATTCTTTATAAATCTAAACTGTTCAAAAAATTTTATAAACATAAGGATGATAAATTTTTAAATTTTGCTTGAATCAACCAAGTTAAAGTAAAGTAATCCATTTCTTTATTTAGAATGAATAGTGTTGCATACATGAGCCAAATAGTAACTTTTAATTTCAAGTAAACATAGGGATTCAATGTGTGCGTAATAGATATAGATACATACACACATACACATCCTAAGAGCATTCACATCAGTTGGTTGGATAATATCAAGTTATCATCAAAGAATAGCTGCTTGCTCAGTCTATAAAATAAAATAAAAAATAATATAATGAATTCAATATGAGATTATTAAGCTCATTTTCATTCAAACATCAAGGCCTATAAAATTCAAAAAATGTAATTACATACACAGATCATCAAATCCCATATGCAGATATAAGAAAAAAAAAAAAAAAAAAGAGGAGAAGATAAAAGAACATCACTCCAGAAAATTAGAAAAAAAAAAAAAAAAGATTTCAAGGCTGCCATATAATGAACAAAGCAGTACCAACCATGGAACGATGGAACCATAATAGTAGCAACCAAGAAGACCAAAATCCAGAACAAAACTGAATCTAACACATATACCTAAACCTATACAAATCCATCAAAATGTCCAAAACTAAGTCGTATTTTAATCCAAATCTAAAAAGGGTATTAAAAAAACAAAGACAAAAACCTTTCCTGGTGGAGGTTTCGACGATCTAATGGTGTGTTTGCCTATGGTTCTGGCTGTCTAAAGCTGGCGTTGGCATGAAAACTAACAGTCAAGGCAGCCCTTATGCTTTACTTTACATCCGTCTTAACGGTGTATTAAGATTCCCAAAACTAGTGTAGCCTTTCACTTTTAAAATGTACATGCATATAATGAACAAAGCAGAGATATGTGGCAGAGAAAGAAAGCAGTAGGAGAAGAATTTAAGAAACAGGGCAGTTCACCTAATGTCCTAGATCATGTTTCCTAAAAATCACCATAAGGAGCTGTTAAATGAAACTGATGCAATCAATCATAGCAAATATAATTTGTACTAAGTTTCTCTACAATAAGTTAGGAATACAACTATATCTATACAGCAGATACACTTGCCAATGCAACTTGGATAGAGTTAGATCCAGAATTACCACTTCAAATAGTAATCTTCTTCTCTAATTTATTTCTCTCTTTTCAATTTCAATTTCAAATGAAGGTACATTCTTAACAATACTCACAATGGTTCAAGATTAATATACATAGTTCCAATGGCTTTAAAAAAGGGACCATTCAGAAACAACAAACACAAAAACTTTAAAATTTAAAATAAAACTTTGGAGTAGTATTGATTACTCAAAGGTTTGCGCTTTGAGTAACTAAGCAAATCTGCATTTTATGTGAACTCAAAATCAAAGCACCCAATTATTCAAAATCAATTCTAAATACCCAAAACATTGAGCCAAGCCAAATACCCTAAAAACAAAACTTCTTCTAACCAAAATCCCTTAATCAAAACCAAACCTTACCCAAAATACTAATCTAAATCATAATTAACCCCCAATTGATTCTCCAAATAAAAACCAAAAACCCTTAATTTTTTAGTTAAAACAGAACTTTACCGGTAGTGATTCCGGTAGTCTGATAGTGGGTGGAGGCTTATGGTGATGACAAAACTTGTGGTGGCGCCCCTCTCTCAATCCATGGCGCATTTACTTAACAGTCTAACGATTATTCTTCCTCTTCTTCCAAAAAAATCTCCAATATATCGATCTCTCTGCACCCTATGTCTAACGACTCTCTCTACTGTTCTCGGACTTTTGGCCTCTAAACCTTGATTTTCCAAGTCAATTATAAATACCCTAAAATCTAACCAAAATCAAACACAAAATTAATCGAATCCAAATACTCCCAAAAGTTTTTTTAGTATACTGAGAAACTAAATCGAATAAAAAAAATCAAATCAAAACCTAATGCAACCCAAATACCAAAATACAAATCAATCCAACTAAATTTCTCAAAACCAATTCTTATTTCATACCCAGATCTAAGAAAGAATGGAAAAAAAAAAAAAAAAAAAAAAAAAAAAAAAAAACTTACCAGTGGTAGTTCTTTCTCTCTATGTCCGTATCTCAAATCTTGCGTCCACCTTTAGGTTACCGGTGCCAGTTCCGATAGTCTAAGTCTGGCAAGGGACGAACAGTGGTGGGAAAATGATGGTGATAGCCGGTCGGCCGTACAAACTCTGCTTCCTTCTCATCTCCATATCGCAAGCATTTTTTTTTTCTTTTTTCTCCTTCTCTATCTCTATATCGCAAGCCTAATTCTATTTTTACTGGTTAATTTTTTATTATTTATAGAGAGGCTTTTTATTTTATTTTTAACGGTTTTTTTTAACCAGTTATTTAATTTATTTAATTTATCCTTTTGTTTTTAACCAGTTATTTGAAATGCCAAATGTTGCAACGTGCAGGTTGTTTTATTAAAAAGCTGTATACGTGTCAGATTTTTAGGTAGCCTTTTTTCCTAACGTGGCAGTACCTCGTTAAAGGCTTCTGCTTTTATATATAGTATTAGATTGGTTGCATGTTTGGGTGATCATTTGTTTTGTTATGTGATCATTGTAGCCATTTCCATATGACTGTTTTGTGTTTGATCAAGTTACTCATATGTTTCACATCATATTTACTTGATTGCATTTTTTTCTTATTACATTATACTTGTCATTTTATTACTTGCTTTACCTTGAGGGTCTAATGTGTTTTGTGCAAGTGTTTTAGGATACAGGTATTGTGTTCCAAGTTCATCACAGGTTTTAGATTTATGTGTCAGTGAGTTTTGCCATTGTTCCTAAACTCACGTTTAAGTCTAGAATCTGTTATAAGGTGTTTTGTCACGGAATAGCTAACGGGGGAGATTGTAAAGTTGTGATTTACAACTATGTTTCATGTTGGCTTTATTCCATGAAAAAAAGTGTTGTAATTGCATTAATTTTGTTCCTTTTATTTTGTGGGATTTTATTGTATTGGGTTTAGTATTAAGTTGGTGAAAAATCGAGCATGAAATGAAGATCAGTGCAGTTTTTTGACTAGCTCGCAAGAAGTTTGCGAGAAAGGTTCCCGCGAAAAGGGCACGTGAGAAGCACATGCTGGAAGTTGAAGAGTCAAGTGCCAGACTGTATTTCACGAGTACTTCGTGAGACAGGCCATCTTGCGAGGTACTCATGAAACTCTCTGCTAGGAGGATTTTAAGTGTGACTTTCTTACTCTTCACTCATACTATATATACTCTTATTACCCATCAAAGTAAAAGAGGTTATTATTTAGAGAAAAAACCCTATATAGGTTTCTATAACACAACACACCTACCTTTTAGAGATAGAGAGCAACTCATCCTTTAGAGAGAAATCATTATAGCCTCTTCTCCTTCCCTCTTCCATTGTAATACCTTAAGAGGAGATTTGTACCCAAACACAACTCACACCTATTCACAGCGTAGAAAGTATTTTAGAGCTTGGGAAGTTTTAGGGATTTGCCAAAAGAAGCCGGTGAGACTTGGTGGATGCAATTGGGCTTATTGTGGGATTCAGATAGCTAGTGAAGACAAGACTCCGAGGAGTCCATTGGTAGCAGGAGCTTGGAGGGCTTAAGTACATTGGGTAGACTAGGCTTGGAGGGTCTTTTGTTATTCGTGTAGTCCAACTTTAATCTCTAGTGGATCGATTTCAATTTGGAGGGTTACAGAGAGGTTTTTCGCTAAGTTCTTCGGTTTCCTATTCGTTAAAATGTCTCGGTGTTATCTTGTGTTTGCATCTCTCTTCCCTACTCTTTAAGGTTTCATTTTATTGTTGATGATGGATGGATATGGCTTAGGGTAGTGTTATCGGTTCATTGCGCTTATTTACTCTTGTTCCGCACTTTATTTAAGTTAGAGTAAAAACAATTTAGCCGTAATTTTTATTTGGGGGTTGAACAAGTTCTTGTGTTTTAGCACAAATTTGAGCATTCAGATACTAATTGTAGACACATGTGATGTTTGAAAATAGATAATTATTTTGTAATTGTGATATATTGTAGAATTTATTCTCCCTAAAAATTCAAAAATTTCTAAAATTATTTTCTATCTTTCTATCTCTACCAGTAAATATATCATTCTATTATTTTAGTTATGTTTGATTGGTATTATTCCATTTTGAGGTGGTCCACATTCTTTGAAGTTATATTATATTGCATTATGTTTTCCTTTTTTTTTTTTTTTTTTTTTCTGTACAACTAAACTTTTTTACGTTTCAAATTAAAATTTCAAATTCCTCTCTTCAAGGAGATTTTCATGATAATCAAAACTCATAATGCTCAAATAATTGATAGGCACTTTCAAATGCATAGCCAATATATATATATATATATATATATATTTTTTTTTTATGTATAAATTCAAATTCTCACCTCCAAAATAACTAAGTATTAACTCAAACAAAAATCAAACCAAAGTTATAAGAGAGAGAAATGATACTTGTAATGGGAAAACTCAAAAACTTAACACCAAAACGTATTAGCTAGCCCAAAATAAAGTCATAAAAAATATACAATGATTTATCAACCTAAAGTAGAGTTGCAAAAAGAATAAGAAATCGAGAGAGAGAGAGAGAGAGAGAGAGAGAGAGAGAGAGAGAGAGAGAGAGAGAGAGAGAGAGAATAATCACTTTTTTCATGAGAAAATGTGAGAGAGAATAGTAAATTCATAGAAAATAAGATGAGAAAAAAAAAAGTAAAAAGTAAAAATATAGTAATAAGCACCAAATTATTCAGGACATGTTATCTAATAGAATGACACTATATACTTATATACAATCTTTATAATGCAATTAGATAATATCTAACAATCAAAGAAAAGAAAAAATATAACAACTTAAAAACACAAGATTAAATTGTATCAATCCAAAATTGGGTTCTAAAGAACTAGAAAAATTCATTGACCTAAAGTAGACATGCAAGGGAAAAAAAAAATCACGAGAGAGAGAGAGAGAGAGAGAGAGAGAGAGAACATTTTTTGTGGAAAAAATATGCATAGAATTAAGAGAGAATGACAAATTGATAGTAAGAGGATAAGAATAAAAAGAACCTAAATAAAGGATGACAAACAATAGAAAAAGAGTGACATTAAGGTAGAGAGTAAAGAGGAGATGAAAACGTAAAAGGAAGGAGGAAAATTGTAGAAAGTGTAATAATAAGTTGAAAAATTAATAAAATGACGAAGAGTAAAACATAAGAAAGAGAAGATTGCAAATAGTTGAAAAATGCGACATAATAAGAGAGTAGCAGAATTATATATATTAGCAAAATTATATATATCACATTGTATCCATTATTCATGTAGAAAGAGGAAATACCATATTGCTTAATAACTCCCTAATACCTTATAATTTTCCTACATGAATTTTATCTAGTATTAGAAAAGAGATTAAAAGCCTAAGGAATATTATCAAAATCAACTAAAGGACAAAGTTTGCTTACAAACTAATTTGTAGCTAATGGCTACAACTCCACTTAATATATATATATATATATATATATATATTAAAGATAGAACTTAATATATTTTTATTAGAAGTGAATTGTGATAAATCTACTATTAAATGATGTTTTCTTTTTATATCTTCCATGCTTGTTGTAAAAGTTTTAGAAAATTCAAGATAATAACTACGTCATTAATCAAATATTTAAATTTCAAGTTTTTGTAACTTAAAATTTTGCATAAAGAAATAAGTTTACGAATTGAATAGTAAATAAAATTTAATTGACGCAAAATTTGACATATATATTAAGAACATATAGAATATATAATTTAACATTTAAATTTTTAAGATATTTAATTATTTAAATTGTTTTTAAATGAAAGTTGTAGGGATTACCTACCAACTAAAATTTTTCCATCAACAAATCCTTGTTTTTAAGCACCCAATCCTTATTATTTATCCGACTATAATTCTCTAGTCACTATTAGTCTATCAATTATCCGTAGTTGTTAAAAAAATAATGATAATAATGATAATAAGAAATAAATAAAAACCTATACTGTCGGCGTGGCAGTCTGAATAGAGATTAACGGCTTGGATTCCCTAACTCAAATCCCCTCGAAAATAACCTTACAATATTTCTGTTTCTTTGGCCGCAAGGAAATAAACTTGTATTTAGTTCTTTTTATAAGTAAAACCAGAAGGCTTGGCCTTCAAAAAATAAAAAAAAGGTTTCTTGCTTTCTTGTGACAGGAGACAAACAGTAATGGAGAAGAGAAAGTGGTTGTGTGAAATTGAAAAGGTTAATGGCGACGATGAATACTCTGAGGAATGTATCGAGGAAGAAGAAGCGGCTTTGATTCTTCTTGATATGAGCAACACAAAGTCGTTGGACGAGAAAACTGCCAGGGCTTTACGTGAACAGCAAAGAAAGAGGCTTGAGAATCGAACTAGACTGAGGCTGAGGCTGAACCAGAACCTGAACCCACATGTAAAAGGTATAAGCAAGTCAATCCCAAAGGCTCTTATTCCAAGTATGCGTGGTCACGAAGAAATACTAGCCCTCTTTATGAAAAGCTCTAAAGCCCCGCTTTTCCCACGAATCACAAGCCTCTTGGGCCTCGTTAAAGAGTGCTGCTCCATGCCTTATGAGAAGCAGTTGACTAAAACTGACTTGAGAGACGACCAAGCCAGGCTTTCTATCAAGAAGGCGTACGTTGAACAGTATCTTTTGAATTTGCTGAACGAAGATGAAAACATAGAAGAAGGAATTCCTGTTATTGTGTATGATGAGAATGGTAAAGCATACCCAATGATGTTCAAGCTTTGGTCCTCAAAGATTTATGTTCTTACACATGGGTGGAAGACATTTTACTTTGAAAGTAAACTACACTACCATGATGATTTTATCACTTCAGTTACCTTGTGGACTTTCCGCCATCTTCGAACCGCGAGGCTTTGCTTTGTCATCTTCACCAAAACATTACCAGCAGTCGAGCCCGTAACGAGGAGGATAAAGTAGAAATAATCAGTCGACTCATATGAAAGGTTTGTGAGTCGGTTTTTTGTTCTTAGTTAATGACAACCTTTAATTTCTCTAATTAGTAGTACGATAATTATGTGTTCGTATTAGGTATTGCTTCGTTAGTATTTTTCTTTTTCCCTAATTAATCTATTATATGATATATAGCCAACCCCTTGTTTTGGGGCTAAGGTTTCAGTGTTGTTATTGCTAAATATTATTGGTCTAATACCCATATTAGAGGGTTTGATTATATGGCAGTGGTAAATTATTTAGAATGACAAATGTGACATATGGTTTAATGTACTATCTGATTAAATTGCAACAAAAAGAACATTAGCTCGTACTTTGCCAAAGGTACAAAGACATAATAAAAATATAGTTTATAAAAATACTTTTAATGTCCCTTCTTCTTCGTCGCCGTCATCATCATTATTATTATTATTATCTTTTTTTTACTTTCTTTCATGAGAAGTTTGAAATTTTACTAAGCAGTAGCAAAATGAATTACATCGTGGGCAAGAGCTACCTCAATCATACATGGGTAGTCTTCTATCCAAGTTTCATAACTCGAAATGCCTTTAGCATGGGCAAGAGTTACCTTAATCATACATGGGTAGTCTTCTATCCAAGTTTCATAACTTGAAATGCTTTTTGTGTACTGGACTAATTAAGATATGCCCTGGTCTATTTCCGTGTTGCTTGATATGAGAAAAATGCGCATTGATTTGAAGCAACGTAGCTGAGCTACAATTCCATAGATGATAGAGAAGATTTCTATAGGGGCAGTAGTTGAATCCACTTGGGAATATTATGTTAGGAAATATATATGTTTGCATCGCATACAAAATATACGCAGCGAAAAATAAACGGATCTACTTCATTCGCAATTGATAACATGTACTATGTAGGTTTCAGAATATAAGAACAAGAGAGTGTACCTTGATGCGGTAAAATTCAAAACCGAATGAAAAAGTACTCGGGAAGACTTTCAATCTTCACTCCAATTCCACTTGATGCCCAAGATGTGTGGTCTCTCAATCAGTTCTTTGTTTTCTAGAGAGAATATATGAAAGAGTGTCTCTCTTCCTTATATTATATTCTTATCTTATTAAACATACAAACCATTTCATTCTATATAAAATTCTGTATGTTTCCCTCCACATAACTGATTATCTAATTGGGTTAGCCTTTTGGGCCTTCCCAATTGGGCTTTAGTGCGTGGCTTAGAGTGGGACCAAAAGGGAACAAATAAGACACTAACTCCAATAGGCCTCGGGCTTTTCTGTCAACTCTTGACAAGTCCAAAGTTACCATTAATTATATTTAATACCACTATATAAATATAATTGCACTCTAGGCCTCATTAATAAATTATATCCCAAGACTTTATTATACATGCAACCCCTTCATAAAATATTCATAGCAATACAAAGTCATGCATATAGACTGCCACTTTGTAAATTACTACATCTTAATCCTTGAGTACCCGGTTTAATCCTTTTGAGTTATTTACCATATATTTATAAAATCAAATTTCATAAATATATACTTTAGTCTTACTAAAGTGGTTAGGCCTAACTCTCTGAATAACTGTACCCATTAAACTTATCTCAAGGGAATATTTTATATCTCTTTTAAGAGATTATGAATTCCATCTTGAGAATATATGTTCCATCAACACTAAATGTGGCTGCCCAACATACTGAGGTTTTGACCGTTACTTTAGATCTCACTCCTGATATATCAAAGCAACCTACATTTCATGATCAGGTTCATTATTCTCTCAAGATGAAGAGTTTATGTGAATACAAGTCGTGAGATTTATTATTCAATTGACAGTCGTTAGGAGAATAATAAATCTCACAGCGGTCCAGTTCAATATGTCTTAACTCTTAAAACATATCAACATATTAACTAGAAGTCACCACTTCCCTGATCAAGACAAATCATCGTAGTTAATATGTTATAGTCTTCGCAGATGAAATGCCCAATTTCATCACCGATTATGAACCAAAATTCTGAGTTTATAAAGAACTTGTGATCTATATCTTCTGTGACTAAATCACATAAATTACATACTATGCATCTCATGGACTATTTGATAATGTCCAAATATTCATGTTACCATTATCTTAGATAAGAATAAAGTAACTTTATTAAACACAATATTAAGTCATACATCATTTCTCACATAATGTCGT
Source organism: Lithocarpus polystachyus (assembly GCA_033629205.1). Taxonomy (NCBI): domain Eukaryota; kingdom Viridiplantae; phylum Streptophyta; class Magnoliopsida; order Fagales; family Fagaceae; genus Lithocarpus; species Lithocarpus polystachyus. Next base: position 45,909,431 of record CM066163.1, read on the forward strand.
ACATAATATCATACATAGCATCATACAATAGGATTTAAGGACATTAATCCCAACATATTATACTGTCAGCCTGTAACATTCCAATCGATGATGTCCCTAATTCCCACATCCCAAGCAAAACGAACTCCTTCTTCCATAGCCTTCACCTTAGACTCTAGAGAGTCCATTGGTACATAAATCTTCTTGCTCAACGCCTCATCACCGCAATCACAAAACCTTCATGATCCCAAATTACCACACCAAGACCAATTTCCTTCAACTGTTCAAACATAGTTGCATCAACATTAACCTTAAACCATGGCGGCTTTGGAGTATCATCAATTATTTGGAAGACAATTTGTAAAGGATTCTCAGCCAAAGATTATGGAGACTAGAGCAATTACAACATGACATGTGACATAAGGAATGAAATTAACTATCAGAACTTATTGTATAAACAGAAAAATACATTCTCACACAAAACATGCACAATTATCTATCAAAAGCATAAACATTAATTCTCTCTTCTACCAAAAATTTGGGGGTTATCACTTTATGTTTGTAAGTGAACTAGGTTTTGTCAACTCAGACTTGGTAACTTAGGCATTGTAATCTTGTTACTCTTATCAATACAATGTCGTTTAATTTCCTTGGTTATTATTAACTTGTATATTTCACCCAAAAAAAAAAAAAAAGTTGGACCGTACTAAACCTTTTTTTTTTTTTTTTTTTTACAAAGTGAGTTTCCTTCTTCGAATAGTATTAAATCAAGATTGTTAAGTTTTAGATCCCTGTAAACTAGATTGTTTAACCTAATTAATTAACTAAGTGAATACTTAGGTTTATTATTCAGATCTAGGTTTAAACAAAATAATCATATCATGCAACGCAGCGGAAAAGTAAATAATACAACGATATAATGACCTAGGAAAACCAAACCAGTAAAAAACCTGAGAAGGATTTAACCTAATTATCCTCAAGGTAAAAAGTAAATCCACTAGAAAGAATTGAAGTTTACAATAAGACTTAGATCACTAACATCCTATTGTTACTACACGTAAAACTTACTACCACGACTACGTGCTAGCTTCGAGTCCACGGATTACTTCTTTCCTTGGTCTTTGCAACATAAGCACCCACACTTGTGACTTTGAGACTCTACTCAAAGGTTTAGCAACACAAACTCTCCTATTTGTGACTCCAAGATCACCCTTAAAGGTTTAGATCTTCAACTATTGTTGATCTTGATGCAGCAACTTTAGATCTGCCGGTTCTAAAGATATGAGAGTGATATCCGGTAGTGACTTTGATAGAGGAAGGCACAAGACCTTTTAGATCTCACAAAAGCACCTCCAAAGTCATAATAAAACGTGTCTAGGGTTTCCTTTATATACTAGAAGAAGTAGAATTGAAACCTTAATCCTTTTTGGGCTTGAACTGCTGTTGGGCCGAACTTAAAATTTTGTAGATACATGTTTTGATCGGTCAAGCCTGTTCTTCGATTGATTGAACCAGGCAAATTTCGAATTCTCTTTTTTGCAGCTTGCTTATTCTTGGATCTTGACTTGTATCACCTGGAGCATTGTCTAATAATACCTATAGACTCTGAGATCTATATCTAGACAAGTTTGTGTTCACGATTTGCCAATTGTTCTAAGTTTTTAGAACCTAACAAAGATATTTTGGTGTTGTATGCACTACACAATGAAACGAGTCAAAGATACCCAGCTAGAGATTTGGTTAGTTGGCAAATAAAGGAACAAGATTCAAAAATTAGGAAAAATTCTAAAATATAGAAAAATTCAATAATCTTCACCTTGGGCTCGATTAAAATAAGTAGACCAAACATGTTGGGTTTTCTTGTTGCCGTTCAAAAACAAGAATGCATATAGATTTGTAAATTTAAGTGATCTGTACGTAGCCGCTAGGCGCATACAGTAGTATATTGGATTTCTCAATTAAATTCAAATACATTTGATCACTAAAATATAAACAATGTTGTCTTTTTAAAAATTTTAAATTTAACTGAAGAACCTAATTTATTATGCTTAAGAAATTGTACCTAAAGTTTAGACTAATAATATTATCCACAAAATATTATTATTAACATTATCCAAACAATATTACTACTCTCCCTGTATTTGATGACTAATTACTGGATACAATAAAGAGTACAATCACATTATATTCTCTCCATTTACATAATAGTAAATCACATCAGTTAAAATTATAAATCCATCATTCATTTGTGACGATGTAGTCATAGATTTGAAATCCAAACAATTCAAAAGACCAAAAAATGAGAGGTTCAAGATTTTTGAGGTCGAACTAAGTTTGAACCATAATGATGTCACAATTAATTTTTCGATAATACCATACACTTCACTAGCAAAGAGGTAAAAGGGTAATAATTTTTTAGTACCTTGTACTAATAATTTTTCAGGATGACTTTTATCTAGTATCTAGCAAGGAGGTAAAAGGGTCAAGAATATTATCTCCAATTAGAATTCTATCTGGTTAGCATTACTACATCAATTCTCTGTAGTTGTTTGTTAAAAAACTCAATTGTCGGCCCTTTAGTCTATATATATAAAACAAAAGTCTTTGACTTTTTATTGACTTCTCTAGAGTTTGCCACATCATTATCATTTTTTTTTAAATTATTTAACTTTTTTTAATTAACAATATCAACTTCAACCCGAGGAGGACTAATCTTTGACATTAATAGCCAAAGTCCAAACTTAACAAGGAGTGAAGCTCTATCTTTTTAACAAATCCAACTTAAACTCAAGTTCAAATGTTCATAATTTATCTCCAAATTACATATATCTTTTTCTCTCTATAAGCTCCTCTCTCCGTCTCTCTCTCTCTCTCTCTCTCTCTCTCTCTCTCTCTCTCTCTCTCTCTCTCTCTCTTTCTCTCTCTCTCTCTCTCTCTCTCTTCTGAAAGCCTTCTTCTCTCTAGGCTACCTCACAATACCTCTTCAAGAACAAACCATCCTGAATCAATGGGAAGGTCCCTCTCTAGTTTCCACACATCCAAGTGAGTGTTGCCCTAAAATTTCCCTGTTCAATTTCTGATAGTGGTTTTTGTTGTTATGTTATTGCAATTTCAATGTGGTTTCCTTCCCTTTGTAAATTTGGATTTCTTTTTAAGGTTTCTGTGTAGGCAGTAATTTGTGAGCCTTTGATTTACAGATAAATTCCAAATTTGAAAGAAAGTTTTAGATAATAATTTTTATTGGGTTCCATTAGGGATTTCAAGGGTATTTGAAAGTTTAGGAAAAACTAAGAAATATGTATGATTTTTTTATGATTCATTTATGGTTGGTTTGTGCATTGACATTAGAGAAATATAAGAGAAACTTTTAAATAGTTATAGCCATCTTCTTGAACTTGGATTCCACCAATTCCTCTTGCTGCTACCTTGAGTGATACCGAGCCTAAGATTGAGTCAGATGATAGTGATGACGAGGGAGTCTTGAGTTCTTTCACTACCACAGTGGATCCTATTGAGGGGATCATAGAAGTAGTGGATGAAGAAGAGGAATTGGTGAAATCCAAGTTCGAGAAGATGGATGAATAGGATGACACCCATACAGCCTATGCAAAATTATACATGGTTTCGAAAAAGCATGAAAAACTGTATAGGCTAGCCACCAAGAAACTGAGCGATGTGGAACTTGATTGAGAAAAGCTCTCTACAAAGTTTGATGAAGCAAATCAAACCATTGGAGTACTGAGGTTCGAGAACAACTTTTTGACTGAAAGAACCAAGAAGCTTGAAGCGAAATTGTTCCAAGTTTGAGCTCAGTTGGAGAGGACTTCCAATGCAAAGCTAGATAAAATGCTGAACCTTCGAAAATTAGCTTTTGACAGAACCGGCTTGGGGTATGAACTCTCTAACTCTTCTCATATTGCCTCCTCTAGTAAGACTGTTTTTGTCTCACCTGCTAATAATGAAAATCTTGAGAAAAATGAAACTAAAATTGTAATGGCTTTATGTGAAAAAAGATTCTTTGCTTTATCATCTCCTCCAACACAATGGACTCACATAAAAGGTTTGTGATTAGGGTTTTTGTTCAGTGTTAATTACAATCTTTCAGTTCTCTGATTAGTGGTATGATAATTATGTGGTAGTATTAGGTATTGGTTAGTTAGGATTTTTTCTTTTTGTAATTAGTCAACATAGCCAACTCCAAAATTTCAAAATTGAGGTTTTTATATTGTTATTGTTGATAAATAATAGTGGGTCTAATGCCCTTACTCGAAAGTATGATATATATGGAAATGGTAATTATTTAGAACGATAAGATAAATGAGTCTTCTTATGGTTTATCGTAAGATTTTTATTTTTTATTTATTTTATTTTATTTTTTTTATGAGAGTGTATTGTAAGATTTGATTTCATTGAATGTTAGTCTGAACTTTCCAAAGGTACAACGATATACTAAAAACATAGTCTATAAAGAGTTATTCAACGACTTCTCAAAGGTAAAAAAATACTTTCAACGTTCAATATTATTATTATTATCAACAAAACTACAATCCACTTATAAAACTTGGTATATTTTAGGGCAATTACATAGACAATTCATATGCGAATTAGATACGTAAATTAAGAATTATGAAATTATGTAATAATTATTTATTTAATTACTGTGTCTCAATAAAATTATATACTTAACCATGCAACAACACGAGTTCAACACATGGAATTTCTTACCCAATCCATCAAACTATAAAGAATAAAACAACACAAAGTGTTGTATAAGAGCCCAACACATTTTTCAAATCAAACAAAAAAATGCAATTAACCTTGGTCCATGATGTTAGGGATATATTTTATGTAATTGACTAATCCTTTGACAAAATGCACTTTACCTGTAATTAGGTAGATCTAGGATGAGTTTAAGATTTCAAGAAACATGTTGTTCAAGTCAAGTGTTAATGCCGTGAAAATCTGACCAAGAAACAAATGAAGAAGAGCTGTTCATTAAAGCTCGACAGCAATCTCGACAGAAAGACTTCTATCGAGATTTAAAGTCAAAATTTGATAAAAGCTCGACACAAGTTGTTTCTGTCCAGACTTACGAAATCAGAAACTCCAGATCTTATTTTCGGCCCATGCTGAAATATTTGTATAGGGTATCTTTTCTCACAACCATAGACATATATAAGGCTTATTTTAAAGGCCGTCGCGCATAAAGGAAGTGACCTAGTTCATTATTCTCTCTGAAGAAGCTATTGCATTTTTACGCCAAGGGTTTTGTGACCAAGAAACTTCCTAATCTTCATTGTTGATGAACTGAAGAACTTTGCAGCCAACAACCTCTTTAAGTTGCTAGAGTTAGTCACGTACTGAGATTCGTGCATCATGGGAAAGATTGCCACTACAATACAAATCCAATTAAGTATTGGGGTAAAGGTTTAGCTATAGGTTGGTATTTCAGGATAGGCCAAAGGGTTTGGTAAGATTCCTTATACTTGTAACTGCTTGTGATTGATAATAATGGATTCTTGGGAGTAGTGACCTTAAAATCACCCGGTGGGGTTTTGCCTTAGTAGTTTTCCCCATTCATAAACAAATCACCTGTGTCAAATTTATTTTTAGCTGCATTTATATAATTTGGTGATTTGTTTGTGCTGCCATGCTATTGCATGAAATTTGATCTAATTAATTAACTTGAGTAATTAATTAATTAATTAATTGCAAGGGGTTAATTTATTTTAACCCAAAAAGTGGTATTAGAGCAGGCACACTCTAATTAGGTTTTAATCTTTGTTGTGTGATCCATTGACTAACTATGCATACTAGAAAATACGCATGAGAGCTTTCTCGCAGTCTTTAGATGAGAAGGTCTGGCAAGCTGTGGAAATTGGTTGGGTGAAGCCAAAGGAAGTGCTGGCTAATTGGGATGAGGCCAAGATCAAAGTGGCAAACTTCAACAGCAAAGCATTGAATGCCCTATTTAGTGCGGTGACTAATGAGGAATTCAAGAAAATATCCATAACTGAAAATACAAAGGAAGCATGGACCATCCTCCAGACAACTTATGAAGGGACTAAGGCTGTCAAGGATTCAAAGCTCCAACAGTTCACGACTAGCTTTGAGGAGATAAAGATGGAGGAGGATTAGACGTTCGATGAGTTCTATGCCAAGCTGAAGGACATAATGAACTCAGCATTCAATCTTGGTGATCATATTCTCGAGCCTAAGATTGTGAGAAAGGTACTCAGATCTCTCTCTGAGAGATTTCATGCCATGATAACGGCGATTGAAGAATCAAAGGGCACTGACACAATTCCTTTGATGGAGCTGATTGGCAACTTGCAAACCTAGGAATTAGGTTTGACAAGACTTGGGAAAGGAACCAAAAGTAAGAGTATGGCACTAAAAGCCAAAAGTAATGAGACTGATGTGTCTTCAGATGATGAAGATTCCAAGATGAAATCCTACATCACTAGGCAATTCAAGAACTTCATAAAGAATGCCAATGTGAAAGGTTTTGACAAAGACTGTAAGCAATCCAGTTCTTCCCAATTCAAAAGTCAAGACAGAGGAAAGAAGGATGCTAAGGATGACGGTCAGTCTACTATTCCTTTCGGACCAAAGTGCTTTAGATGTCAAGGTTTTGGACACATGAAACAAGAATGTCCAACATATCTTAAATCGATTAGGAAAACCAAGGCTCTTTCTACTACCTTGAGTGATATCGAGCCAGAGATTGAGTTAGATAATAGTGATGACGAGGGAATCTTAAGTGCTTTCACTACCATAGTGGATCCTACTGAGGCGATCATAGAAACAGTGGATGAAGAAGAGGACTTTGTGGAATCCAAGTTCAAGAAGATGGATGAATAGGATGACATTCATACAGCCTATGCAAAATTATACAAGGCTTCGGAAAAGCATGAGAAGCTGTATAGGCTGGCCACCAAGAAACTAAGTGATGTGGAACTTGATCAAGAAGAGCTCTCCATAAAGTTTGATAAAGCAAATCAGACCATTGGAGCACTAAGGTTCGAGAATAGCTTCTTGGCTGAAAGAACCAAGAAGCTTGAAGCAGATTTGTTCCAAGTTCGAGCTCAGTTGGAGAGGACTTCCAGTGCAAAGTTGGATGAAATACTGAACCTCCAGAGATTAGCTTTTGACAGAACTGGCTTGGGGTATGAACTCTCTAACTCTTCTCATATTGCCTCCTCTAGTAAGACTGTTTTTGTCTCACCTGCTAATAATGAAAATATTAAGAAAAATGAAAATAAAATTGAGATAGCTAGTGAGAACAACCTAGAAAAAGGAAAATCTATTCTAGGAGCACCCCCTAAGATAGAGAAGAGACTAGAAACCCTAATAGCAATAAGGCTAAAGAAAAGAAGTTTGAACCAAAGAAGCCGCATTTCTGTCATCATTGTAGAGTTTTAGGACACACTCGTCCAAATTGCTAAATGTGGTTAGCCACTCAATAGAGCAATAGTGTGTTATCATCTGGTGGTTAAGGTTAGATTCCACCATCTTTGGGTCCTCTTGGAGATCTTCTTAAGGCCCTCGTGTTCCTTTCAAACTTGAACAGTTTAAATTCTTCCCCCTCACCTCCAGAATAAAGGTTCAACTCTAGGAAAAGGATCTTCCTCCAAAACCAAAGTTTGGAAGGAAAAATGCTCAAAGTGATTCAATCACTCTCTCTCTCTCTCTCTCTCTCTCTCTCTCTCTCTCCCTCCCTTTATGTTTTTGCATTACTTGTTTGTTTTGCTTTCTTGTTTTTGAGTTAGTCTAGTTTTATGCTTTATATGTTTACATGTTTTTATTTATTTGTTTTCAGTTTTGTTTTATTTTGTTTTATTTTGTTTTACATAAAAATAAAAAAAATTGAAAAATTAGAAAAATACAAAAACAGTGTGTTTATGTATATATTGGTACTTGTGTACCCTAGATGACCATTAAAACAAAGTTTCTAAACTTTGTATCTCTTGCAGCGTAGATGAGCATTTTAATGCACAACTAAGCAAGTGAGCTATGTGGCTCATATTGGTGATGAGTATAATTAACTAATCTTTTATACTTAATACTCATATCACTCTTTTTGACGGGAAGGACTAGAAAATCCTAAGATAAAGACATAAATAACCATCTCACCACTAAAACCCACCAATCATGTATAACATTTGTGTGCTTCAACATAGCGAAATTGTGATGTTTTAGCTTACATAATTGGGTATTTCTTTTCTCTCTTATATGCCTATGCATGATATTTTCAAAAAGAAAATATGCAAAGAATATAAAAGCAAAAAGAATCAAAATGCTTTTAAAATGATTGTAAGTGTGTTTTTAGAAGATGTGGGAGTTATATGATGTATCTCAAAGGTGACAGTCCCCATCAAACAATTATAATTCTGTGTGAGTGTATCAGATGTTCTCATATCTCAAATCGTCATAATATATGAAACTTGTGCACACTTGTTTTGTTTTCACACACAACACGTATAGTCTTTGCTATTTTTGATACATATGCAGGTACAGTGTGATTTGGATTTCATAAGGGATACATGTGTCGATATATGCTCACTAAACTGTCTTAACTTGTTTTCGAAATATAAAATTTGTTAGACTTGTTTAGTGTATGTGTGTGAGTGTTTTTGGATCTATGAATGCTTTGCTTCTATGTTGAGATATGTTTTTGAGAGCTTAATATGTTGCTTGGATCTTTGGTTGAGTAGCTTGCTTGTTGCATTCATCTTTATGTGTGTTTTCCTCCCTTGAGAAACTCTTTTTCTTCAAGATCAACAGCTTTTCGACAGATCTTCGACAGATTCTCTTTCTATCGAGCCTTCTTTCTCTTTTCTCGATAGATCCTCGATAGATTCTTGATCCATCGAGGAATTTTCCTGTGCTCTCTGCCTTCTTGATAGCATCTTGACAGATTCTCGATCCATCGAGATTTCTGGGTTTCTTCTCGATAGAATCTCAACAGCTTCTCTATCCATCAAGATTTATGGGTTCCTGCTCGACACATTCTCGATAGCTTCTTCGATCCATCGAGCCAAATTTCTGTGCTCTTTGTCTACTCGATAGATGTTTGATAGATTCTTGATCCATCAAGACACTCTTTTTGCCGTAGATAGGTCCTCGATAGCACCTTGACAGATTCTTTTCTGTTGAGATTTAATGCTCGATAGATTCTCGATAGGAACCTTAATCCATCGAGCTACGTTTTCTATTTAAGGTTGAGGCATGATTTCTTTTTCATTTCTCTCTTCTCACTCTCAACAGATTTCACTTCTCTCTCAACTTATACTTTCTTCTCTCACTCAAATCTCTTCTCAAAAGTGATTCTCGACCCATTCCAAGCAAGATCCACTTGGTAAGTGATCTAAACTCTCTCTCCTTCATTCATTTCATGCATTTAGAATTAGGGTTTGAGGTTTTGAATTTTTTTTAGGTTTTTGAGTTTTTGTGTGAAACATATGGGTTGGTTTTTGTGAATCTGATATCATATGATCATGCATTGCATTCCACTAGCATTATAACAATGTTTCATGCATTTGTTAGATGCGTGCTTGACTATTGATGTGAGTGGTTTGGATTGGGTTTTACCTATGATGTTTTTAAATTTTCATGTCACATGTTCATACATTTTTCATGCATACGTTCTTTTCCTTTTTTTGAACTTGTGTCTACTTTCTGTTCTTTCTCTCTCTCTCTTGGATAAACTACGTCATGGCACCCAAATAGCGCAAATCTATTCCGACTCGGAACCCTCTTCATGGTTCCGAATCATCCTCTTCTGATCCTACTGTTCCCTCTCACATCCGGTTTCGTGATGAGAAGGACAAGATGGACTTCTTTGAGAACTTCCAAGACTGTGGTGTTCATCCGAAACGCCAGGTAATTCTGTTAGATTTTGCCGACACTCCTCTCCCTGAAGTCATTCGAACTCGGGATTGGGAATCTTTACTTGAGAAACCCACAAGGTGTCCCGTCATGTTTATTCAGGAGTTTTACTCCAACATAAATGGCATCGATACCGCTATGCCTCAATTTGTTACTACATTTAGAGGTACATGCATAGTTGTTACCCCGGATCTTGTTGCCGAGGTACTTTGTGTTCCTAGGGTAGTGCATCCTAACTACCCTGGCTGTGATCGTCTGCAGATTGTGTCTAGAGACGAGCTTATCTCTCACTTTTGTGAGACTCCTTCCATATGGGGTGGTAAGCTAAACACTCCATGCTCGAGTTTTGCAAAAGGCTCGAGATTCCTTAACATGGTGATGACATTCACTCTCATACCATTGTCTCACTATAACTCCATCACTGAGCCTCATGCTCATTTTCTTCTTTTTTTGATAGAGGATCTTACCATCGACTTTCCCTCTCACTTTATCACATCTACCATAGATGTGTATCAGGACACTGCTACTCATGATAAGCTCATCTTTTTTTCGACTATCATGTGAATCCTTCCACACTTCTCCATTCCTATTCCTCTCTCTCCTCTCTCCTCTCTCCTCTCTTCACCATCATGGGTGCCATATGCGTTGGTTATGTCCGACAGAGCGAGGCCTAGCTTCAACCAAAGCGGCCACGAGTGGATATGACCGATCTTGCAGCTTCTGCTATTCCACCCACTTCCTCGGCTCCTTCTACCTCCGCTCCTTCCTCTTTCGTAGCTGGTGTCACTCTCGGTGCCATCATGGAGCTACTACTATAGCGAATGCGTGCTGATTTTGGTGGTCGTCTTGACTATCTCACTGATGAGATGTGTCAGATGAACATTAAGATAGGACGCATTGCACGCTAACAGGCTCACATCGGCAACTATGGACCTCCTCCCTCTCCTTCTCCAGAGCGTCCTGTAGTTTCTCCTCCTCCCTCACATCGGCAACTAATATCTTTGATCTCATTAGGTCTTTTAGTTAGAACCATGTGTAATCTCATCACACATAGCCTTGCTCTTTGTTAGGTAAAATACATGTTTGCATCGCATACAAAACATACGCAGCGGAAAATAAACGGATCTACTTCATTCGCAATTGATAACATGCACTATGTAGGTTTCAGAATATAAGAACAAGAGAGTGTACCTTGATGCGGTGAAATTCAAAACCGAATGAAGAAGTACTCGGGAACACTTTCAATCTTCACTCCAATTCCACTTGATGCCCAAGATGTGTGGTCTCTCAATCAGTTCTATGTTTTCTAGAGAGAATATGAAAGAGTATCTCTCTCCCTTATTTTCATCACCTTACACATACAAAACATTTCATTCTATTTAAAATTCTGTATGTTTCTCTCCACATAACTGATTATCTAATTGCGCTAGCCTTTTGGGCCTTCCCAATTGGGCTTTAGTGTGTGGCTTGGAGTGGGACCAAAAGGGAAAAAATAAGACACTAGCTCCAATAGGCCTTGGGCTTTCTGTCAACTCTTGACAAGTCCAAAGTTACCATTAATTATATTTAATACCACTATATAAATATAATTGCACTCTAGGCCTCATTAATAAATTATATCCCAAGACTTTATTATACATGCAACCCCTTCATAAAATATTCGTAGTAATACAAAGTCATGAATATAGATTGCCACTTTGTGAATTACTACATCTTAATCCTTGAGTACCCGGTTTAATCCTTTTAAGTTATTCACCATATATTTATAAAATCCAATTTCATAAATATATACTTTAGTCTTACTAAAGTGGTTAGGCCTAACTCTCTGAATAACTGAACCCATTAAACTTATCTCAAGGGAATATTTTATATCTCCGTTAAGAGACTATGAATTCCATCTTGAGAATATATGTTCCATCAACACTAAATGTGGCTGCCCAACATACTGAGGTTTTGACTGTTACTTTAGATCTCACTCCTGATATATCAAAGCAACCTACATTTCATGATCAGGTCCATTATTCTCTCAGGATTAAGAGTTCATGTGAATACAAGTCGTGAGATTTATTATTCAATTGACAGTCGTTAGGAGAATAATAAATTTCACAGCAGTCCAGTTCAATATGTCTTAACTCTTAAAACATATCAACATATTAACTAGAAGTCACCACTTCCATGATCAAGACAAATCATCGTAGTTAATATGTTATAGTCTTCGCAGATGAAATGCCCAATTTCATCACCGACTACGAACCAAAATTCTGAGTTTACAAAGAACTTGTGATCTATATCTTCTGTGACTAAATCACATAAATCATATACTATGCATCTCATGGACTATTTGATAATGTCCGAATATTCATGTTACCATTATTTTAGATAAGAATAAAACAACTTTATTAAACACAATATTAAGTCATACATCTTTTCTCACATAATGTCATACATAATATCATACATAGCATCATACAATAGGATTTAAGGGCACATATCCTAACACTCTTTATATATTTGAAAACACTTAGAGAAAATTCAAAATTCCCTTTAGATGCATTTTCACGAGAATCTCGCGACTAAGCTCTTTCCACTAAAATGGGTTAAGGCAAAATAGTGAAAACACAAAATTCAGACAGAAACTTTCGTGACTGTGTCGCGAGTAAAGCTTACCCGCAAAACAGTTTTGTGCTTCAAAGGCATTTTTCGCGGGTTACCTTCACGGGAAGTTAGTCTCGAAAAACAAGTGTTTTCAGTTTTTAAAGAGCAGTTGTTGACAGTTTTCAACATTTTTTATGAACAAACAACCACTATATGAACATGATAGGCAGAATTTGATATCAAAACTGAATTCCATTGATACTATAGCCTTAAAGATGAATTTAACATACTTAAATTCAAATTTAAACAACATCATAACATCAATATCAGTTTTTATCAAATCATAGTTTCAACAACCATGCAGAAAATTAAATGCATAAACTTCTAACAACATGAAACTATTATCTCTAATTCCAAAACTCACAAAACATGTTATTCAGATTCAAAATTGAAGACCGCTCTAATACCATTTGTTGGAAAAATACATATTTGTATCACATAGAAATAATACGCAGTAGAAAAATAACGGATCTACTTCATTTGTAATTGATAACATGTACTATATAAGTTTCAGAATTTAAGAATAAGAAAGCGTACCTTTGTGCGGTAAAATTCAAAACCAAAAGATTAGAAGTACTTAGGAACACTTTTAATCTTCGCTCCAATTCCACTTAATGCCGAAGAAGTGTGGTCTCTCAATCAGTTTCCAAGGAGAGAATAAGAGAGTGTCCAACACTCACACACAAACCATTTCATGTTCTCATGTGATCATAATGAAAACACTTATAAAAAGACTTATAGAAATTCTGTATGGTTCTCCACTTAAATATAACTGATTAACTAATTTTCCTAGCCTTTTGGGCTATTCCAATTTGGCTTTAGTGTATGGCTTGAAGTGGGACCAAAAGGGAACAAATAAGACTCTAGCTCTAATGGGCCTTGGGTTTTTCTGTCAACTCTTGACAGGTCCAAAGTTACCATTAATTATATTCAATACCACTATATGAATATAATTGCACTCTAGGCCTTATTAATAAATTATATCCCAAGACTTTATTATACACGCAACTCCTTCATTAAAATATTCGTAGTAATACAAAGTCATGAATATAGACTGCCACTTTGAAGATTACTACATCTTAATCCTTAAGTACCCGGTTTAATCCTTTATGTTATTCATCATATATTTATAAAATCTAATTCCATAAGTATATACTTAAGTAATCCTTACTAAAGTGGTTTGGCCCAACACTCTAAATAACCAAACTCATTAAACTTATCTCAAGGGAATATTTTATATCTCCATTAAGAGATTATGAATTCTATCCTGAGAATATGTGTTCCATCAACACTAAATGTGGCTGCCCAACATACAGAGGTTTTGATCGTGACTTATAGATCTCACTTCTGATATATCAAAGCAACCTACACCTCATGATCAAGTCCATTATTCTCTCAAGATTTAAAGTTGATGTAAATAGAAGTCATGAGATTTATTATTTATTTGACAATGGTTAGGAGAATAATAAATCTCACAGCGGTCTAGTTCAATATGTCTTAACTCTTAAAACATATCAACATATCAACTAGAAGTCTCCACTTCCATGATCAAAACAAATCATCTTAATTGATATGTTATAGTCTTCACAAATGAAATGACCAATTTCATCATTGACTACGAACTAAAATTCTATGTTTATAAAGAACTTGTGATTTATATCTTCTGTGACTTTTCATATAAATCACATACTATGCATCTCAAGGACTAAGATAATGTTCCATTAGTTCATTTACAAACAGTCTCATATAATTAAACAATTTAATTATTTATGACATGCCAATAAATTGGATTTTAGGGCATAAGCCCCAATAGTATCAAGCATCTATTGAGCAGTCAGAGACTCCAAAGAATTTGCTCGATGGATTGAGCTATCTATTGAGAGGTGTTGAGACCAAACCCAGAAATCTCGATAGAAAAGGCATGGATTGAGGTGCTATCAAGCTTCTATGGAGGAGGTGTCGAGCATCTATTGAGAAGCTTGAAACAAATTTTTTCAAGGAGGAGAAATAGCACATGATGAATGCAATCAAGATAGACACCAAAACAAGCAACCAAGAAGCATGTTGAGCACTCAAACACACCATCAACTTTAGATGCAAAGTCTTCCTAGATCAAAAATACACTAAACAAGTTTAACCAATTTTATTTCAAAAACAAGTTTAGACAGTTTAGAAAGTATATACTACCACATGTATTCCTTATGATGACCAAATCACATTATGCTTGTACAATAGTATCAAAAGTAGCAAAGAATATGCGTGTTGAGTGTGAAACATTGCAAGAGAGCATAAGTAAATCATTATATGAAGAGTAATGATGTAAGAAGATCAAATACATCCACATACAATCATAACTATTTGATGGAGACTATCACCTTTGAGGTACATCATATAACTCTCACATTTTCTAGAAACACACATGCAACCATATTTGAAAGCATTTTGATTCTTTTTACTTTTCATGTTCTTTGCATAATTTTTTTTTTCTTTTAAGCATATCATGCATGGGCATATAAGAGAGAGAAAAGAAATACCCAATTGTGAAAGCCAAACATCTTATTTTTACTGTGCAAGTGTTACACCTTACCGAGCATGGCTTTTATGAATTGCACATAGATGTTGTATGATTGACGAGTTTTAGTAGTGAGATGGCTATTTATTCATTTTTCTTAGGATTTTTTAGTCCTCCCATCAAAAAGAGTGATTAAGATATGAATGATAAAAGATCAACCAAATCATACAAACCAAATAAAAGAGCCACAAAGCTCACATTGCTTAGTTGTGCATCAAGATGGTCATCTAAACTACAAGTGATACAAAGTTAAGAACTTTGTTCCAAAGGCCATCGCAAGGTACACAATTACCAGTATACACAAACACACACTGTTTTTGTATTTTTCAAAAAAAAAATTATTAAAAAAAACTTAAAACAAAGCATAAAAACAAACAAACAAACAAACAAAATATCAAAAACTAGACTAACTTAAACCACAACACCAACCATGAATGAGATCAGGAAAGTGAAGGAATCACTTGAAATATTTTGCCTTCCAAATGGGAGACCTGGATGGAGAACCTTTCTTTTGCGTGAACTTTTGTTCAGATGGATAAGGATGTGAGTTGAATCCATTGAAGTTAGAAAGTAACATGACAGCCTTAAGAAGTTCTCCAAGAAAGGCTAAGGAAAGTTGGAGTTGATTTTGGTTTGCAAAAGATGACACACTATTGCTTTGTTGGGTGGCTAACCACTTATAGCAATTTGGACAAGTGTGCCCAGATGCTCTACAGTAATGGCAGAAATAAGACTTCTTTGGTTGAGACTTCTTGTTGGTGCAGCGATGATTATTCTGCTTAGTCTCTTTCTTACCAACCTCAGGGGGTGCTCCTAGAATAGATTTTCCCTCATTCTTAGTTTCAGTTACCTCACAGGTATCATTATTAGCATGAGGAACAAAGATGACTCTATTTGAAGCATTAGAAGAGGTACTGTAGGAAGAGAGAGAAAAATCATATCCAAGACCTGTTTTGTCAGATGCAGACTTCTAGAAGTTGAGCATTTCATCCAATTTGGCACTTGAAGTCCTTTCCAATTGTGCTTTTACCTGAAACAGTTCAGCATCCAGTTTCTTAGTCTTTTTAGCAAGAAAGTTGTTCTCAAATCCTAGTGCTTCAATGGTTTGATTATCCTCATCAACCTTGGTGGAGGATTAGTGCCCTTAAATCCTATTGTATGATACTATGTTTGACATTATGTATGACTTAATATTATGATTAATAAAGTTGTTTTATTATTATCTAAAACAATGGTAACATGAATATTCGAACATTATCATATAGTCCATGAGATGCATAGTATGTGATTTATGTGAAAAGTCACAAAAGATATAAATCACAGGTTCTTTGTAAAATCAGAATTTTAGTTCGTAAGTCGGTGATGAAATTGGGCATTTCATCTGCAAAGACTATAACGTATCAACTAAGATGATTTGTCTTGATCATGGAAGTGGAGACTTCTAGTTGGTATGTTGATATGTTTTAAGAGTTAAAATATATTGAACTGGACCACTGTGAGATTTATTATTCTCCTAACGACTGTTAATTGAATAATAAATCTCATGACTTCTATTCACATGAACTCTTAATACTGAGAAAATAATGGACCTAATCATGAAGTGTAAGTTGCTTTGATATATCAAGAGTGAGATCTAAAGTAATGGTCAAAACCTCAGTATGTTGGGCAGTCACATTTAGTGTTGATGGAACATATATTCTCAAGATGAAATTCATAGTCTCTTAACGGAGATACAAAATATTCCCTTGAGATAAGTTTAATGGGTTTGTTATTCAGAATATTAGGCCTAACTACTTTGGTAAATAGTTACTAAAGTATATATTTATAAAATTGGATTTCATAAATATATGATGAATAACTTAAAGGATTAAATCGGGTACTCAAGGATTAAGATGTAGTAATCTACAAAGTGGCAGTCTACATTTATGACTTTGTATTACTACGAAAATTTTATGAAAGGGTTGCATGTACAATAAAGTCTTCGGATATAATTTATTAATGAGGCTTAGAATGCAATTATATTTATATAGTGGTATTAAATATAATTAATGGTAACTTTTGACTTGTCAAGAGTTGACAGAAAAGCCCAAGACCCATTGGAGCTAGTGTCTTATTTGTTCCCTTTTGGTCCCACTCCAAGCCACATATTAAAGCCCAATTGGAAAGGCTCAAAAGGCTAGCCTAATTAGATAATCAGTTATAAGGAGAGAAACACACCGAATTTAGTAACTAACAACAAGTGCATGAAATGGTTTATTTATGAGTGTTGGACACTCTAATATTCTCTCTTGAACATATTCATAGAACTGATTGAGAGACCACACATCTTGGGCATTAGTGGAATTGGAGGGAAGATTAAAAGTGTTCTTGAGTACTTCTGATCTTTGTTTTGAAATTCATCACACCAAGGTACACTCTCTTGATTCTATATTCTGAAACTTATATAGTGCATATTATCAATTGCGAATAAAATAGAATCGTTTATTTTTCACTGCGTATGTTTTGTATGTGATACAAACATCTATTTTTTCGTCAAATGGTATCAGAGCGGTCTTCAATTTCAAATGTGTATAACATGTTTTGTGAGTTTTGGAATTATAGATAATAGTTTCTTGTTGTTAGAAGATTATACATTTAATTTTCTGCATGGTTGTTGAAACTATGGTTTGATGAAAACTGATATTGATGTATGATGTTGTTTAAATTTGAATTTAATTATTTTAAATTGAACTTTAAGGCTATAGCATTAATGGAATTCAATTTGATATCAATCTCGGTCAATCATGTTCATATGTTAGTTATTTGTTCATGAAATACCATTGAAAACTGCCTTAGAAAATTTCTGAAAATTCGAGTTTCACGAATTTCGATTGGTCGAAAATCACTTTTCGATCAATCGAGTGAAATAGTGGTCAATCTGCTTGATTTGATTGATACCCGATTGCTAGTCAATCGATTGAATGTTCTTTTTCGATCGATCTAGAAGCGATCGAGTACCGATCGAGCAAGGCAGATTGCCAAGAACAAATTTATAAATTTTTTCGACCGATCGAGGGGCACAATCGATCGATCAGAAACTAGGAATTCAGAATTTTCTAATTGTTTTCACATGTATGAAGAGCAAGGCTGTGTGTGATTAGATTACACGTGTTTATAAAATAAAAACCTTTAATTTAAAACATCTAGTGGGAGAGAGATACAAGGGTTGGATCTCACGGCCTCCATTGTTAGTTTATAGTAGTGTGAAATATATACTTTGTCTTTGCTTCGAGCTTTGCATTCCATGCGGAGAGTATTTATTTCATGGTCCTACAAGATTGAATTTCTTAGTTTATAGTGGTTTGATCAAACACCTTGTCTTAGCCTTGAGCTTTGCATTCCATGTAGAGGGTGCTTTGTATTATGGTATTACAAAATAAGCCTGTTAAGAGGATGAAATGTGGCTATACATGATTCTAGACAATGGTCTACACTAGACTAAATATTATAGTATCCTCTATGCTGAGTTCTTACTATCATTATTTAGAGGCCAAATGTATTATGGCATATTATTAGTGTTTGATAAGAGTTATCATGATAACACCAATAATGAGAATAGTTCTCAATCAATCATAGTATTTAATGTTCACTCTATGCTGAGGGATATTGAATATGGGATTGGGTCGTCGTTGCATATATTATATTATAGTTTTACTAAGGTTCCATACTATATATTTATATGTTAAATTGATAATGTCTAGTTTACTTATAATATTCATGTTTATTATTTTCAGATTTGAACATGGCATCATTTAGCCCACTTGTTACTATTCTTAATCAAAACAAACTGACTGGATCCAACTATGTTGACGAGAAAAGAAATTTGGACATTGTTCTTACAGTTGAAGAGCATAAATATGTGCTTACTCAACCAGGTCCTAACTTTCCTTCATTAGATGCTTCTCCTGAGGAAAAATAGCGAGATGATCATTGGCAGAAATCTAATGAAATGACCAAGTGCTATATGATCATTGGTATTATGCTAAGTCTAAAGGAAATGTTTGGTGAGCAAGGCTGTTTAGCAAGGTAAGAAACTATGAGACAAATTTATAATACCAAAATGGCTGAAGGCAGTTCAGTAAGGGAGCATTGTCTTACAATGATCTCTAATCTAAATACACTAGAAGTTTTAGGTGCTGATATTGATGGAGAATCCCAAGTGGATATGATACTCCAGTCACTACCGGAATCATTCTAGGAATTCAGACTCAATTATAATATGAACAAAAAGATTTATTCATTGTCTGAATTAATGAATAAGTTGGTAGCTGTGGAAGGCATCCTTGGTACTTCTAGTGTTAGTGTTGAAGCCAATGTGAGTGAAGCTTCTACTTCTCAACCTAAGTCGAAAGGCAAGGGTAAGAAGAAGAAGAAGGACTTCACCAAACAAGATGGTAAAAAAATTGTCTTAGGGGTTACCAACATTGGAAAGAAGATCAAAAGAAAGTGTTTTCATTGTGGTGAGAAAGGACATTGGAAGAGGAATTGTCTAAAATTCAAGGCTGCCAATAATAAGGGTATGAAAAGTTCATTCCTCCTTGAAATATGTTTAGTACAAAATCCTACGGATTCCTAGTGTATGGATTCAGGTTGTACTAATCATATTTGCAATTTTTTGCAAGGGTTCCAGGAGACCAGAAAGCTTAATGAAGGGGAATTGTTTCTTACTTTGGCTGATGGGAGCAGGATTTTGGTTGTAGCTATTGGAGTTGTTAATTTATGCTTTAAGTCTAGGGTTTTAATATTAGAAGAATGTCTGTTTGTACCTAATGTTCATAGGAATTTAATTTCTGCAACTTATTTAGGTAAATTTGGAAATTGTGTTATCCTTAAAAACAATGTTGTAATAAAGAAGGGTAAAGTGTTTATTTGTTCTGTCAATATTATGGATGGTCTTTATATTTTAACTCTTGATAAGCATGAATTATATAATTCTCAATTAGATAATAATTCACATGTGAAATCATTAAAGAGAAAGTTTCTTTCAACTAATGATGCATATCTTTGGCACTTGTGTTTGGGTCATATTAATTCAAATAGGATTCAAAGACTGATCAAAGATGGTCTCTTAAAGCCATTGGATTTTGATGGTTTTCCAGTTTGTGAATCTTGTTTGGAGGGTAAAATGACCAAACAACTTTTTAATGCAAAAGGTAGAAAAGCCTAAGATTTGCTAAAACTAGTATATTCAAATGTATGTGGTCCTATGTCAATCCAAGCAAGAGGTGGCTATGAGTATTTCATTACTTTCGCTAATGATTACTCTAGATTTGGTTATGTGTACCTAATGAAATGGAAGTCCGAAACCTTTGAAAAGTTCAAAGAGTTTAGTGCTGAAATTGAGAATCAATTGGGTAAACGCATAAAGGCCATTCGATTTGATCGTGGTGGCGAATACCTTCTTGGGGATTTTAAGGATTACTTAACTGAAAATGAGATTATATCCCAATTGACTGCACCTAGAACTCCACAACAAAATGGTGTAGTAGAAAGAAGGAATAGGACTCTTTTAGAAATGGTTAGGTCCATGATGAGTTACTCAACTTTACCGATTTCCTTTTGGGGATATGCCATATTTACTATAATGTATCTTTTGAATTTGGTACCTTCGAAGTCTGTTCCTAAAACAACTGTAGAGTTGTGGAATGGGCATAAGCCTAGTATGAGACCTCTCCATATTTGACGTTGTCTAGCACATGTGTTAAAAGGAAAGTCTGACAAGTTACAGCCTAAAACAGAAGTGGTTTTCTTTGTAGGGTATCCAAAAGAAACTATTGGAGGTTTATTCTATAGTCATAAAGACAATAAAGTTTTTGTTTGCACAAATGCCAAATTCTTGGAAAATGACTATATGAATGATTATACTCCTAGAAGTAGAGTTGTATTGGCTGAAATGAATGAACCTGTAATTGAACAACCAATGGATGAAACTATGGATGATGTGGCTGTATTAGATACACCACAAAATACTACTAATGAGATGTCTAGTACATAGGTGCCTCGTCGTAATAGGAGGATTGGTAGGGCACCTATAAGATTTATAGGTCTGGGAGAAACTTATGAAGTTATCTTAGAAGAGGCCGAAATTGATCCTTACACTTATGATGAAGCAATGAATATTATAGATGCACATCATTGGGTCAAATCTATGAAATCTGAATTAGATTCAATGTATTCCAGTCAAGTTTGGGATCTTGTAAAGGCGTCTAACGGGATTAAACCTGTTGGTTGCAAATGGGTTTACAAGAGGAAGAGAGGGATAGATGGAAATGTTGAAACCTTTAAAGCAAGGCTAATGGCGAAAGGGTGTACACAAAAAGAAAGTATTGATTATGAAGAAACCTTTTCACCAATAGCAATGATTAAATCTATCAGAATTCTCTTATCCATTGTTGCTCATTACAATTATAAGATTTGGAAAATGGATGTCAAGACTGCATTTCTTAATGGCAATCTTGAAGAGGAAATCTATATGATGCAACTAGAAGGTTTCATAGCAAAGAACCAAGAGCATATGGTATGCAAGTTGAAAAGGTCCATTTATGGACTTAAGCAAACATCTAGGTCATAGAACATCAGATTTGATCAAGCAATCAAGTCATTTGGTTTTGAATAAAATTTTAATGAACCATGTGTGTACGAAAGACATCAAGATAAAGTAGTAATGTTCCTACTAGTGCTTTATGTTGATGATATTCTATTCATTGGAAATGATGTAGCGGTAATATCATTAATAAAGGTTTGGTTGTCAAGCCATTTGATATAAAGGACTTGGGTGAGGCTAACTTTATTCTAGGGATCAAGCTTTGGCGAGATTGCAAGAATAAGATGTTAGGCTTATCACAAGCTGGTTATATAGATAAGGTTCTACAATGGTTTAGCATGCAAAATTCCAAGAAAGGATTACTTCCTTTCAAACATGGAGTTCCTCTATATGATGACCAAAGGCCTAAGACTCAAGAGTAAGAAAATACGATGAGACAAGTTCCTTATGCTTCTGCAGTGGGAAGTCTTATGTATGCCATGCTTTGTACTAGATTAGATATCTGTTATTCAGTTGGCATGGTCGGCCGATATCAATCAAATCCAGGACCAAGACATTGGCAAGCTGTAAAGCATATTCTCAAGTATCAACAGAGAACGAAAAATTATATGTTTGTTTACCATTGTGAGGATTTGATTCTCATTGGCTATATAGATTCAGGCTTTCAATCGGATCTAGATTTCATAAAATCTACTTCAGGATGTGTTTTCACCTTGGGAGGTGGAGCCATAAGTTGGAGGAGTGTTAAGCAATCTTGTATTGCGGACTCCACCATGGAAGCTGAGTACGTTGTTGCTTGTGAAGCAGCAAAGGAAGCTATTTAGCTCAAGAAATTCCTTTCTAACCTTGGTGTTGTAAGAATGGAGCAAGATCCAATCACATTGTTTTGTGACAATAGTGGAGTAGTTGCACAATCCAAAGATCCAAGGAATCACAAGAAAGGAAAGCACATTGAAAGAAAATACCACATCATTCGAGACATTGTTGCTCGTGGAGATGTAGTAGTAGCAAAGATTGAAAGTGCAAATAATCTAGTAGATCCCTTTACCAAAACCTTGCCTCAAAGGACTTTCAAGTCACAGTTAGAGGGAATGGGAGTTAGATTAGTGCACAATAGTCTTTAGGGCAAGTGGGAGATTGTTCGGATTAGTGCCCTTAAATTCTATTGTATGGTGCTATGTATGATATTATGTATGACATTATATATGACTTAATATTGTGATTAATAAAGTTGTTTTACTATTATCAAAAATAATGGTAACATGAATATTCAGACATTATCATATAGTCCATGAGATGCATAGTATGTGATTTATGTGAAAAGTCACAGAAGATATAAATCACGGGTTCTTTGTAAACTCAGAATTTTAGTTCGTGGTCAATGATGAAATTGGGCATTTCATTTGTGAAGACTATAACGTATCAGATAAGATAATTTGTCTTGATCATGGAAGTGGAGACTTCTAGTTAGTATGTTGATATGTTTTAAGAGTTAAAATATATTGAACTGGACCGCTGTGAGATTTTATATTCTCCTAACGATTGTTAATTGAATAATAAATCTCACGACTTCTATTCACATAAGCTCTTAATCCTGAGAGAATAATAGACTTGATCATGAAGTGTAGGTTGTTTTGATATATCAGGAGTGAAATCTAAAGTAACGGTCAAAATCTCAGTATGTTGAGCAGCCACATTTGATGGAACATATATTCTCAAGGTGGAACTCATAGTCTCTTAACGGAGATACAAAATATTCCCTTGAGATGAATTTAATGGGTTTTTTATTCAAAATGTTAAGTCTAACTACTTTGGTAAATAGTTACTAAAGTATATATTTATGAAATCGGATTTCATAAATATATGATGAATAACTTAAAGGATTAAATCGGGTACTTAAGGATTAAGATGTAGTATTGATAGAATTGATTGAGAGACCATACATCTTGGGCATTAGTGGAATTGGAGTGAAGATTAAAAGTGTTCCCGAGTACTTCTGATCTTTTTTTTTAAATTCATCACACCAAGGTACACTATCTTGATTCTATATTCTGAAACTTACATAGTGCATGTTATCAATTGCAAATGAAGTAGATCCATTTATTTTCCGTTGCGTATGTTTTGTATGAGATACAAACATCTATTTTTCCATCAAGTTCCATTTGTTCCAACTCCACTTCACTAAGCTTTCTTGTAGCTAACCTGTAAAGTCTCTCATGCTTCTCGAAGGCCTTATACAACTTAGAGTAGGCAGTGTGGATCTTATCTTGTTCATCCATCTTTTCAAACTTTGATTCCATCAGCTCTTCTTCCTCAGGGAACTCAACAGTAGCTGTGAAAGCACTCTCTATCCCGTCTTGATCACTTTTATCAGAATTTGCTTTTGGTTCTATATCACTCAAAGTGGCAAATAGGGCTTTGCTTTTGCCAATGGATTTGAGATATGTGGGACATTCTTGCTTCATGTGTCCAAATCCTTGATATTCGTAGCACTTTAGCCCAGCAGGAACATTGTTGCTTTGACCACTATCCTTGAATTCTCTCTTGCGTTTGTCTTGGGACTTGAACTGAAAGAATCTAGATTGTTTGTGATCCTTGTCACTTGCTTTGATGTTCGCATTTTTGATGAACTTCTTGAATTTTCTGGTGATATAAGATTTGAACTTAGTATCCTCATCTTTAGATGACTCAACGTTATCATCATTCTTAACCTCCAAAGCCAGGTTCTTGCCTTTACTACCCTTGCCAACCCTTGCTAAACCTAGTTCATAGGTTTGCAAATTCCCAATCAACTCTGTCAAAGGAATAGAGTCAAGATCCTTTGATTCTTCTATGGCAGTGATCTTGGCATGGAATATTTTCGGAAGAGATATCTTCCTAACAATCTTAGGCTCCAGAATCTGTTCTCCAAGATTAGAGGTTGAATTCACTATGTCCTTGAGCTTGGTATAGAATTCATTAAATGACTCATCCTCATCCATTCTTATTTCCTTAAAGTTGGTAGTGAGCCTTTGGAGCTTGGAGTTTTTAACAGCTTTTGTGCCCTCATAGGTATTTTGAAGAATAATCCATGCTTCCTTTGCATTGTCAATGGAAGAGATCTTCTTGAATTCTTCATTGGTCACAATGCTAAACAGAGCACTTAGTGTTCTATTGTTTAAATTTGCAGCTTTGATCTTAGTATCATCCCACGATACTAGTGGCTCTTTAGGTTTCTTTCAACCTACTTCAACTATAAGCCATACTTTCTCATCTAAAGACTGCAAAAAGGCTCTCATTCGTACTTTCCAGTTTGCATAGTTAGTACCATTAAATAAAGGAGGAATAATCATGGATTGCCCAAGATCCATAACAACAGGGGTCAATGGATCAAAAAACAATAATTAAAACCTAACCAGAGTGTGTCTACTCTAATACCACTTGTTGGGTTAAGATAGCTTGACCTCGATTAATTAATTCAATTACCCAAGTTGATTAATTAGGTTCAGTTGCATGCAAATCGTGAAGGCACCAACAAATCACTAAATAAACTAAATGCAGTATAAATTAGATTGACACGGTGATTTGTTAACAAATGGGGAAAATCTCTTGCAAGGCAAAAACCCCACCGGGTGACGTGACTAACTCTAGCAACTTGAACGATGTTGTTGGCTGCAAGTTTCTTCACTTCATTAACAATGAAGATCAGGAAGCACTTGGTTACAAAACCCTATGGCGTACAAATGCAGTAGCTTCTCATAGAGAAAAATAAAACTCTTGGTCTCTGTATCCGTGTGTGATGGCTCTTAAAATAAGCCTTATATATGTCTAGGGTTGTGAGAAAAGAAACCCTAAGTCTCGATAGATCGAGCTGCTATCAAGCTATTTATCGAGCTTCACATTAAATCTTGATAGCAAGTATCTATTGAGTTATATGTCGAAACTTAATGAACAACTTTTCTTCACTTGTTTCTTGGACCAATCTTCATGACTTTTAATACAAACACTTGATATGTTTTGAACAACATATTTCTTGATGTATTAAACCCATCTTAGATCTACCTAATTACAAGTAATATGAATTTTGTCAAAGGATTAGCCAATTACATGAAATATGACACTAACAGTGTTAAGTAAAACATTTAAATTCTACAAGGAAAGTCTTATGAGAATAATGCGTATACAACACCAAAAGAATATTAATGCTTTCATCCATAATGGAGAAATTGGGTTTGAATCTCCCCTCCCCACTTATTGTTTTATATATATATATATATATATATATATATATGTAAATCATGTGTTTCTATAATTTCTATAATAAAATATTATAAAGCTTCTCTTTGGTTGCAGTTTTGTGCCAATAGCGACACCACTTCCACTATGCTCCCTTTCTTATGGACTCTTTAGTCACTCATAAAACTACTTTCCTAACTAAAAATATTTCACTAAACTACAAACTACAACTTTAAATTTAAGGTTATTTGATTTTGAGCCTTTAAATTTTAAATTTTGGATTATGTACCCAACGTTGTATTGCGCTTTGATTCAAGTCCTTCTATCTATATGTTTGTTGTTGAGATGACTATTAATTACCAATTAAGTTCAACATAATACACTAAAACTGCCTTGTTTTGAGGACATAAAAAATTTGTTTCCTTTTTCCTTCTTTTTTTTTAATTTTTTTTACGCAAGAAGAATTACTATCATGAATTTTTTTGCTATTTTTCTTTTTCTTTTTTATCTTTCCCCATTTTCTATCTAGTTGCTATCACTATTCTCAATCTAATTATCTTTGCATGTTCCCTCTCCAACCAAACCAACATGGCCAAATCATCTAGCCATGACACTTATACATAAAAAAATCACCACTACCCACTCTTCCCAAATCCCATTTATATATGTTGCAAACTAAGATTATGAAAAAACTATCTTAGCAACCCTCAACCCTATCAAAACCCAACACACCTCCAACCGGCTGTCGAAAATCACTGACAAAAAGCCATTTTTTGGATTTTAAAGCCACAATAACAAAACATAACATCTCAGGTGATAGAAATCCATTTCTAAAAATAATAACCAAAAAAAAAAAAACACCAATCAAAAGAACCCAATTCCTTCAAAATAGTCCAAGTGTAAGATACTTGGAAAATTTCCAAACTAACTACACTACACAATCATGGTAATATAGAAAGATAAAGGAAATAAAGAACAAACAAGCAAACTACACATAACACCACAAAGTGTTATGGAAGAGGAAAACCCAAACCCTAGGCGTAAAAGCTTCCCCCCCCCCCCCCCCCGCTCCCGTGACCACCCATTGTAAAACTCCACTAGAATGAATAGTTTCAATACATGAGTGACTATAAACCCTCCAAGCCTATATCTCTCTGTGTACTTGAACCCTCCAAGCTCCAACGAGCAACCAACTCCATGAGTCTTTTCTTCACCTAGCTTCCCTGAGCACCATGTTGAGCCACCAATGGAAAGCCACCAAAAGATTTAGATTTGGATATGGTTTCTCACGTTTCCAATGCCA
The DNA here is from genome assembly GCA_033629205.1 of Lithocarpus polystachyus. Lineage (NCBI taxonomy): Eukaryota > Viridiplantae > Streptophyta > Magnoliopsida > Fagales > Fagaceae > Lithocarpus > Lithocarpus polystachyus. The sequence goes on from CM066163.1 coordinate 45,936,629, forward strand.
TTCTCTCACTCACAAGGTTTGTGTTTGTGGATGAGGAAGGTATTGACAGAATCTCTATCAATACAATGAAAGAGATGGAAAAGAAAGATAGGAACTTGGTTTTTCTAAAGAAAAAGCCCTCTCTTTTCATAAAAAGGCTTGGCTTCAATATCTTTACATACCTTGCACTTCTAGGGTTTGTTCAACCCTTATCTAAAACCCATTGTCATGCCTCACAATTGTGTATCAATGTGCTGGTAGATTTGCAGTGGACAGGTATAAAGCAGAGTACAGAGATCGTGCAACGCGCGACCTAATTGCCCCCGAAGGTCGTGAGATGGTCGCAAGGTGCACATTTGCACTCTCATCCAAAGTGCCTGCCAAATGGATCTTGCAGGGAAGCTAGGTCACGAGTAGGTTGCCTCTAGGTCACGACATCATTGGCTGATGCTGCTTCAAGTCTTCAAGGAGAGGCTTAACTACTCTACCCCAAAATATATGAGAACCCAAGACGCAGTACATTAAAATTAAAAGCACTACAAACAAACTTTTGTCACTAAATTAAGCCAACAATAAAACATGACTTCTCAATCTCGCACTTTGGCTATTCCGTGACAAAACATACCTATACAAACTCTAGACTTCATGTGAGTTGGAAATCTGAGACCAACAAAGGACTCACACTAAAACTCTAAAGACTAAAATCAATAACTAGAACTTAAAACCAATACTTGAAACACTTGCGCAAGATACAATTTAAAACAAGTATAAAGGAAGGAATGAGAAAAAAGTACAATACGATAAAATATGATATGAATGGTATGCATGAATGCAACTTGATCAAACAACCAACAACCATAGAGACAATGACTACAATGATAAAAAAAAAACATGACGTTATGATTATCCGAATATTCAAGCAACTAAGCACAATAAGCACAGGATAAAGCATGTCCAACAAACACAATATGATGTAAAGCAAAATAAAACCAAAAACCAACATAGATATAATAATATATATCCAAAGCACCATAAAAGTACATGGCCTAAAAACGGTCATACGATACAATACCAAAAGACATAAATAAAACTAGAGTATCAAAGTAATACTAGAGTCATAAAAGCATATAAATAAAACTAAAAGTAGGAAAAATAAATGTTTAGTTGCTGAAGTTGTAGATGTAGTCCTCCTTGCTTATGCAATGCTCCCCCTTAAGCTTTCCCCCTTGCTTTGAGCTATCCCTTCTATTGTATGAGGTTAGTCTGTGCTGTCCCTCTTTTTGTCAAAATATCCAGGGGGGGTCTCTAAAGCTACTTCACTCTAGTCCTCCACAGGAGGCAAAGGTAGAAGAAGTAGGCGAGCTTACATGTGGTCGAGTCTGGAGGAAATGATGTCCAATCGGTCATATACAAGACCAAACCCTGTTGCCATTTGTTAAGATAGCTCCACAACTAGAGTTTGCATGTTCACGAAATGAAATGCCGAGATGTATGCCAATGGATCATGATAGGCCAAGAATGAATTAACCCTTTTGGTAACTTAATCAATTAATTATCCAAGTGAATTAATTAGATTCAATTACATGCAATAAGCGTGGTAGCACAAACAAATCACCAACTAAGTTAAATGCAACAGAAAATAAATTTGATATGGGTGATTTGTTTACGAATGGGGAAAACCACCGAGGCAAAACCCCACCTGGTGAATTTAAGGTCACGACTTCCGAGATTCCACTATTATTAAAACAAGTGGTTACAAGTAAAATGAATCCCAGTATTTTATACCAACCTATAGTTGAACCCTTATCCCAATACACAATTGGACTTGTAATGTAGTGACAAACCTTCCTTTCAATGCACAGCTCCAAGTCATGATTATCCAATCGTTGCACGGATCCAAGTACGTGACTAACACACCAACTTGAGAAAGATGTTGGCTGCAAATTTCTTCAGTTCATCCACACGATGAAGATCAAGAAGCTTCTTGGTCACAAAACCCTACGAAGTACAAATGCAACAGCTTCTTCAAGAGAAAGATAAACTAGGGCAAATTGTCTCTGGTCACAATATGCATGAATAAAACCTTTGCATTAAGTTTCATCAACTGAGACAGCCCTTAAAATAATCTTATATATGTCAAGGGTTTTGAGAAAAGAAAACCTAAACACATAGCTTGGATATGCATGAAAAACAAATCTGGAAATCTGAATTTCGTAATTCTCAATAGATACAACTGTCGAGCTTCACATTTTAAATCTCAATAGATACATCTATCAAGCTATCTGTCAAGCTTTAAAACACAGCACTTCTTCACTTGATTCTTGGATAGATTTGCATGGCTTCAATACTTGAACTTTAACTTTAACTTTTGTTCCTTGAAATATTAAACACATCCTAGATCTACCCAATTACAAGTAAAGTGTGTTTTGTAAAAGGATTAGCCAATTCTGAATGACATATGTTCTTAACATGATCCACATATGTCTTAACAATCTCCCCCTTTGGAAATCCATGATAAAACCACAACAGACAAATAAAATATGAGAGAAGTCATAAATCACTCAACTCATATTAACTTAATGAATACAATAAAATCTACCCAAACACAAACTCTTGAAAAACTTTGCAAGAAAAGAGTTCATGGCATGGAAGACATTGACAACCTATATTTCGGAAACACTTTAACCAAAACTCATCACGGCATCTTAGTGTGAAAACGAAATAAGATATTGCATACAATAAATGAGAAGCATGTGCATAAAAAGAGAAAAGAAACAATACATGGAGATATAGGTGAAAGAATATAATAACAACCTCATCAAATACATATATATATATATATATATATATCAAATAAATACATGGTTTGCTATCACTAAGTGGTCACAAGACCAATAGTACAAGAACAATGTATCTAAAAGATAAAGAAAAGAAAAGATACAAAAATTCCCCGCTACATCCCTCATAAAGATAAACACTCCCCCTAACAAAAATCTCATATACTAACTCTCCCCCTAAGAACATAACTACTCTCATACCCTAAACTATTTCCCCTTTTTGTCATGAATGACAAAGGGCAAGTCGCTCAAGCAGTCATCTCCTTCGTCATCGGAAAAGCTAGCATCCTCATCCTCATCATTATCATCACTATCAAAGTCACCATCATCGTCCTAGTCCTCAGATGCCTCTGAAGAAGGAGAGGGAGACGCCACAAAGCCATTAAGGTGAGCCTGTTGTCATGCAATATGACTAACACGGGTGTTCACCTGACACAACTCATCACTGATAGTGTCAAGGCGAGCATCCATATGCTGAAGCTACGCCATGACTGCCTCGAGGGTCACACCACCCACAGAAGAAGAAGGTGCGGAGGTAGAAGGAGTGGAAGAGACTAGAGGAATCGCCGTCTCGATCCGTGGCCGCTTCGGTTGAAGGCAGGCCTCACTCTGTCTAACGGATGCGCCGCAGATGACACCCATGATAGAAAAGTGAGCAGACTCAGGATAGGAGACAGACACATGGCGAATGATCCTCGTGGTAGCATAAGGGAAAATAAGCTTGTCACAGGTCGCTGTATCCTTATAGACATCTATAAGGGAAAGTATGAAATGAGAGGGAAAGTCAATGGTAAGCCCCTCAAGGAGGGATAAAAAAAACCAAGCATGAGGCTCAGTAATAGAATTATAGTGAGACAAGGGATGTAAAACAAATGTCATCACCATATTCAGGAACCTCGTACCTTTAGCAAAGCCCAAACAAGGGGTGTTTTGATGATTACCCCAAGATGATAGTGTCTCACAGAAGAGAGACATAAGTTCATCTTTGGACATAGTCTGCAAACGAGGACAATTAGGGTAATCATGATGTGATACCTTAAGGACATGTAGCATATCGGAGATAAGCTTCAGAGTGACTGCTATATGTATACCTCGAATAGAAGTGAGAAAGCAAGGTACGAAAGAATATAATCCGTGCATATTAGTGTAAAACTCATGTATGATCACGGAGGGACAACTGACTGGGATATCACAAAGGGACTTCCAAACCCTACTGTGAATGACAGTGGATAAGTCCATATCGAAAAAATCTGAAAGGACGACCTAGCATTCCGAATGAATGCCACATCTAGAAAAGTTCTCTAAGAAGTCCTGGCGGGCCTTCTCATCACAGAACCGAATGTGAAAAGGAGTAGAATAAGAGGAAGAAGATGCCCCAGAATGAAAAGGGTTCTGAGACGAAGCAGACTTGCGCTTGGGTGCCATGTGCATACTACCCAAGAGAGAGAGGGAGAGAGAGAGAGAGACATGCAGAAAAGTACCAATCAATAACAAAAACCAAAAAGAAGAAAATAAAGGTACGTATGCATGAAAAAAGCATGAACATGTGACACGCAACAAAATAAACATCATGGGCTCAACCCAATCTAAACCTACTAGCACACAAGATTTCAACGTATAAAACACACATCTAAATGCATGAAACATGGTGAAAATGCAAATGTGATGCAATGCATGAGCATATAGGATCATTTAAACATAACCCAACCCAAAAATTTCACAAAAACCTCATCGATTTTGAAAAACCTCAAAAATTTTCAAAAACCCCCCAAAAACCTAGGTCTAAATGAATGAAATGCATGATAAAAGAGAGAAAAAAAGATCATACTAGATAAAGAACACGAGGTTTAGGCTGAAAATCAAGTGGGGCAAGTGAAGAGCTTAAGTGAGAAGTGGTTGGGAGAGAAAAGAGTGTTTCTGTCCAGAAAGATCGGAGAGAAATGAGAAAAAAATCATGCAGAAACTATATATAGAAAAATAAAGCTTGATAGATAGAGAGCTATCAAGAATCTGTTGAGCATTAATTCTCGATAGACAAATTTGTTGAGGTGCTGTTGAGAATCTGTCGACGGCCAGAGAACCTCGATGGATTGAATAGCTATCGAGCATCTATCGAGCAAATAGAAACTTTCTCGATGGATCAAGAATCTGTTGAGAAGCTATCAAGACAAATTCAAGAAAGTTTCAATGGATCGAGATTGCATTAACTTCTGTCAAGAAAGAAAGATCATAGGTCTCAATGGATAGCTGTCTATCGAGAAGCTGCCGAGATGTGCAAAACAGTTTTTTAAAGAAGAGAAAAACGCAAATGAATGCAATCAAGCAAGCTACTCAACCAAAGATCCAAACAACATTTAAGCTCTCAAAAACATCTCTCAACAAAAAAAATTTAAGCATTTAGATCCAAAACACACACACACACACATGCGCGCGCGCGCGCACACACACACACACACGCACACACTAAACAAGTCAAACCAATTTTTTATTTCAAAAACAAGTTAAGACAGTTTAGTAAGCATACATTTACACATGTATTCCTTGTGATGGCCAAATCACATTGTACCTACACATGTATCAAAAATAGCAAAGAATTTGCTTGTTGTGTGTGGAAAAAAAAAATCGCAAGATTACATAAGCGTCTACATGTTATGACGATTTGAGATATGAGAAAATCAAATTAACTCACACACAGTCATAACTGCTTGATGGGGACTATCACTTTTGAGGTACATCCTATAACTCTCATATCTCCTAGAAGACACGCTTGCAATCATATATAAAACATTTTGATTCTTTTTGCTTTTAATTTTTCTTTGTATATTTTTCTTTTGAGCATATCATGCATGAGCATATAAGAGAGAGAAATGAAATACCCAATTATGTTAAGTTTTGACATTGCACTTTTGTTATGCCAAAGCATACAGATGTAATTACATGATTGGTAGGCAACAGTGGTGAGATGGTTATTTATGTCTTTTTCTTAGGATTTTCCAGTCCTTCCTGTTAAAAAGGGTGATATGAGTGTTAAGTACAAGAGATTACTTAATCTTACTCATCACAAACACAAGCCACAAAGCTCACTTGCTTAGTTGTGCATAGAGATGCTCATCTAAACTACAAAAGATACAAAGTTTAGAAAACTTTGTTTCAATGGCCATCCAAGGTACATAAGTACCAAAGTACACAAATACACACTGTTTTTGTATTTTTCTGATTTTTCAAATTTTTTTATGTGAAACAAAATAAAGCAAAATTGAAAATAAAAAAAATAAAAACATGTTAAACAAAGCACAGCATAAAAACTAGACTGATTCAAAACAAGAAAGCAAAACACACAAGTAATGCAAACAAAAATTTAGAGGGAGAGAGAAAAATGACTAGATCACTTAGAGCCTTTTTCTTTCCACAACTTGGAAGAACCTTTCCTTTGAGCGAACTTGTGATTCAGTGGTGAGGGGGAAGAATTGAAACCGTTCAAGTTAGAAAGGAACATAAGGGCCTTAAGAAGATCTCCAATAGGAGCAAAAGAGGATGGAAACTCATTCTGGTTTCCAGATGAGATTATATTGTTGCTCTGTTGAGTGGCTAACCACTGGTAGAAATTAGGTCGAGTATATCCTGAAGCTCCATAATGATGACAGAGATGCTACTTCTTCTGTTTAGACTTTTGATTACTTCCCTTCTTAGTCCTAGGGTTTTTAGTCTCTTTCTTATCAAGCTTAGGGGGTGCTCCTAGGATAGATTTACCATAGTTTATGTTCTCACTAGCTAAAATAGTTTTCACATCATTATTCTCAGATTCAACATTATTAGCAAGTGAAACAAACACAGTAGTACTAGAAGAAGCAATATTAGAGGAAGAGAAACCATACCCCAAACCGGTTCTATCAGAAGTAGATTTCTAAAATCTAAACATCTCATCAAGCTTTGCACTAGAAGTCCTCTCCAATTGAGCTTTAACTTGAAACAGCTCCACTTCAAGTTTCTTGGTCTTTTCAGCCAAGAAATTGTTCTTAAACCACAGTGCTCCAATGGTCTGATTAGCTTCGTCAAACTTTGTGGAAAGCTTTTCTCGATCAAGTTCCACATCACTTAGCTTCTTGGTAGCTAGCCTATATAGTTTCCCATGCTTCTCAAAAACTTTTGTACAGTTTTTAGTAGGCTGTATGGATGTCATTTTGATCGTCCATTTTCTTAAACTTAGAATCCACCAAGTCCTTTTCATCATCTACTTTTTATGAACCCCCATCAGTAGGATCAACTGTAGCAGTGAAGGCATTCAAGATTCCCTTGTCATCATTGTCATCTAAATCATCCTCAGGCTCGGTGTCACTTAAGGTAGCAGCAAGGGCTTTGCTCTTCCCAATGGTCCTAAGATAAGTTGGACATTTTGTTTCATATGTCCGAAACCTTGACATCCAAAGCACTTTGGTCAAGAGGAACCAATGTACTGACCGCCATCCCTAGCATCATTCTTCCCTCTATCTTGGCTCTTGAACTATGAAGAACTAAATTACTTATGGTCTTTGTCAAATCCTTTTGCATTGGCATTCTTTATGAACTTTTTGAAATTCCTTGTGATACAGGATTTCATCTTAGAATCTTCATCATTAGAAGACTCATCGGTGTCACTACTTTTGGCCTTCAATGCTATGCTTTTGCTCTAGCTCGATTTCCCAATTCTAGTCAAACCCAATTCATAGGTTTGCTAGTTGCCAACCAGCTCTGTCAAAGGAATTTGATTAATGTCCTTTGATTCCTCAATGGCGATGATCTTGGCATGGAATCTCTCAGGTAGAGATCTAAGCACATTTCTAACAATCTCAGGTTTGGGAATGGTTTTCCCAAGATTAAATGCAGAGTTCACTATGTCCTTGAGTTTGGCATAGAACTCATCAAATGACTCATCCTCCTCCATCTTAATCTATTCAAAGCTTGTGGTAAGCCTTTGAAGCTTTGAATCCTTGAAAGCCTTAGTTTCCTTATAGGTGGTCTGAAGGATGGTCCATGCTTCCTTTGCAGTTCTAGTGGAGGATATCTTCTTGAACTCCTCATTTGTGACTGCACTGAATAAGGCATTCAATGCTCTTATGTTGAAGTTTACCGCTTTGATCTTAGCATCATCCCAATTAGCCGGTACTTCCTTTCGCTAGGTTTAGCCCATCTCCATAGCTTGCCACACTTTTTCATCTAATGACTGCAAGAAAGCTCTCATGCGTACTTTCTAGTATTCATAGTTAGTGCCATCAAATAAAGGAGGTATAATTTAAGATTGTCCTCTATCCATGACAATAGGGGTCAATGGATCACATAGCAAAGATTAACCCTAATCAAAGTGTGCCTGCTCTGATACCACTTGATAGGCCAAGAATGTATTGAACCCTTTGGTAACTTAATCAATTAAATAGCCAAGTGAATTAATTAGATTCAATTACATGCAATAAGCGTGGTAGCACAAAAAAAATCACCAATTAAGTTAAATGCAGTGGAAAATAAATTTGACACGGGTGATTTGTTTACGAGTGGGGAAAACCACCGAGACAAAATCCCACCAAGTGAATTTAAGGTCACCACTCCCGAGAATCCACTATTATTAAAACAAGTGATTACAAGTAAAATGAATCTCAGTACCTTATACCAACCTACAATTAAACCCTTATCCCAATACACAATTAGACTTGTAATGTAGTGACAAACCTCCTTTCAATGCACGACTCCAAGTATGTGACTAACCAATCAATGCACGGATCCAAGTTCGTGATTAACACTCCAACTTGAGACAGATGTTGGCTGCAAAGTTCTTTAGTTCATCCACACGATGAAGATCAAGAAGCTCATTGGTCACAGAACCCTACGGAGTACAAACACAACAACTTCTTCAAGAGAAAGATGAACTAGGGCAAATTGTCTCCGGCCATAATATGCATAAATAAAACCTTTGCATTAAGTTTCATCAAATGAGACGGCCCTGAAAATAATCCTTATGTATGTCTAGAGTTGTAAGAAAAGAAAACCTAAATGCATAGCTTGGATATGCATGAAAAATAGATCTGAAAATCTGAATTTCATAATTCTCGATAGCTCCAGCTGTCGAGCTATCTGTCGAGCTTTAAATTTTAAATCTCAATAGATACATCTGTCAAGCTTTAAAATACAACACTTCTTCACTTGATTCTTGGACAAATTTCCATGGCTTCAATACTTGAACTTTAACTTTTGTTCCTTGAAGTGTTAAACATATCCTAGATCTACCCAATTACAAGTAAAGTGTTTTTTTTTTAAGGATTAGTCAATTCTAAATGACATATGTTCTTAACATGATCCACATATGTCCTAACAGATCAAAATCCCTACGAGCATATATTGCCTTTGCATATAGAGTATTAAGAATGTTGATGCCAATGGGTTCTAGAAGAGGGATGATATGACGTGGGTTCGGGAGTGCCACGTACTTTTACTTGTAGAAATGAGTGATCAGAGATGTGAATTGGAGGAAATGAGTTTGACCACATTTTTTAGTCATACTCCACCACACATTGAATATGTGCCAACTTAAATCAATTAGAACCCCTCAAACCAAGTCATATAGGAAGTGAATTTGACCATGGTTAAGATCGGATAGATCATTGGCAGGATACAAGTTTGACAGTAGGATCATTGACACAACATGGTAGATGGGACGAAGTTTTTCAGTAGACATAGATATGTGTAAACACTGCATTTTGTATCTCTTACGACTCGGGCCCTTTGTTCCCTAATGATACTGAAATTCTAAGGCTCAAGGTTGGTTTAGGGCCCAATCAGATTCTAAATTAACTTGAGAAATTTTAAAATGGAAAATATAACTTTTTATGAGCAAATAAATCTATTTTTTGAAAATAAAGGCTAAGGAAACCCTTAGCCTACATATGCATGCACTCGTATGCGTACGTTAGTCTAATGCATGGGTACGTAGGCCTATGCCTGTGTACGTAACTAGGGTTCCAAAAACTATGAAAGGCAAGTTTTTCTACATTAATATTGAGGTTTGAAACAAATCCCACATCGTCTAGGAGCCATTCCAAACCCCCATTTTCTAAATATAAAATGCCATACATGGTACATTTTCAGAACACAGAAAATCCTAAGGGAAAACTTAAAATTCACTAGAATTAGTGAATCAAATAGGGATTTTTTTACAAAAAATCCTCAAGTCAATTTTCATTTGATTGGGACATTTTCTAGTATTGATCTTTCGAGTTTAAGATTACTAATCACTTTCGTATTTGATTGTGAATAGATTTGACTGAGAGGAATGGTCAAAACCAAGCCTAGGAGCTTTTGTTTTGAGGTATAAATTCTAAACTTTCTTTTTTTCATTTCTTTACTTTTTTGCTTTAAGCTTTCTATTTTCCTTCCTTTTTTTCTTTTTTGTAGCTTCGGTTTCCTTTGCATTATGATTTTATGCATGTTAGGTCATTAGATTTTGTCTCTGCTCTTTTCAGTGTTCTAAGTTTCTCGGTTATGGTTTTGGGGAATGTATGCGTACGCATGCTTATTGCATGCGCACGTATACAACTAGGCTGCGTACACAAGCCTTATGTATGCGTACGCGCACTCAAGTCTAGAAACCCTAATCTGAGTTTTCTACTTCTGTTTCTTTGTTTCTTTTATATAATATGCCTTTGTTTTGTCTTGTTCTTTTTTGTTTTAAGTCTCTATTTCTTTGTTTGAGTACTTGTTTTTCTTTAACATGCTAGATTAGGGTTTTCTCTATTGTTCTCTTTGATATACCATTAACACACATGCACATGTCCATGCATTGATGCATAGGTGCTATGGTGCAGTAAGGTAAGTGAGGTAAGTCAGGCATTCACATGAACATGCATATGGAGTTACCTTGATGACGGATATGAGCATGTTTTGTTGGATGATATGCTTTAGATGTTTTGATGATATCATATGCTCGTTTAACTCTAATATGCCTATGTTTCTGCCGTATAGACTTGCTACCTTGTCTATGCTTCTGTTTAGATAATATGAATGTTTGTTAATAGATGTATGCTAGCTTTGATGTGGATTGCCATGACAAAGGTATGTTAGGTTTATGATGGTGTGAGAAGCATGATAGATGTATGTTAGGGCTTGGGATGAAATGCCATGTTGTATGCTTAGATGTATGCTAGTATGTGTGTGTGTGTGTGTGTGTGTGTGTGTGTGTGTGTGTGTGTGTGTGTGTGTGTATGTGTGTGTGTGAGTATAGAACGCATTATTGAATGTGCTTTTAATGGGATTAAGACATAAGACACAATGAGTGGAAGCTGACCCATAGGTTGGGCGGTTTTGGGTGCTAACACCTTCCCAAAACTATACCTAAACTCCAAACCCATACTTTGGTAGTAAGATCAATCCTTCCATGTAAGGGCACTATATACATGGTTCTTAGACCATAAAACTAGGTGGCAAATCCTTTTCTCCGTCCCAGTCCAGTCGGCTGAGGTGTACTCCCCACATTCCCATGCGTTGCACCCATAGTGGCGACTCTGTTGGGGATAGAGAGTTTGATTCCAATGTGTCCTATTTCTTAATCCTAATAAAGGATTGTTCAAAACTTGTTTGCACACACATCACTTGGTTCTTTTGTTCCTTTACCTCAGTTGGTAATGAGTCGGAAGATAAGTACACTCCATTTGAGCCAAAGTCTTTCAAAGTTCATCCCACCAACTCATAATGTGTGCCATTGCCTGTGATGGGCTTTGAGTACGTTAACGGTTTGCCATTATACATGCAAGTTAGATTATCAGGTAGTGTAAGAGAGTCGGTGACAAATCTAACAGTACATTTAAGTGAACAAGCCTAAAAACACTAAAAATGAAAGCTTTGACACTTTGATGTCAAGAGAAAGAAAAAGTATAACATGGAAAGTAAAGAAGACATGAGAAGCATGTGGAAAACCCTTTGAAGAGGAGGAAAAACCAAGGGGAATGGCCTATGCTTTCTTTTGTTTTCTATTATGTAAAGAAAAATAAAGGTTTTGTACAATGATGATGTTCCTTCCCAAAGGATATCTTTCTCTCTACCTTACTTTCCCGCCCAAACTTTCTAGCTTTTCTCTTAGTTTCTCTCTTGGTTCTTGCCCGAATGGTTCAGCAACATGTTCCTCTTATAGTCCAAGGAATGAAACCATGTGCATAAGGACAGGTGTCAAACCGTAATTCCTCCATTTGAATCTTAAAATAGCTACTGTACTATGTAATGGCTGGAGGAGAGATAAAGCATGCCAATGTTAGGGTACTGGGACTGAGGGCGGCTCTGCTACTACATAGGGGGCAAACCTTGGTTAAGGAAAGGGACATCAGGGATGTTAGGAGTGATACATGTGTCTTTAATAGTGGTCCAGCACAATCCCAGCCAATAAAAGGTGTTTTATAGAATTTGACTATAGGGGGTCTCTATCTCCCGTTTATGCAAGTGCTGGTTGTCCATGTCATGTGCAAATCTCACTCTTCCTATTGATGGTCACGCCGTTGGCACGGGCAAAGATTCCCCCTTCAACCGGCGTTCCTTTTCCTTTTCTCACAGCTGTTCCATATGTATGGCTCGGATCCAGCCATGCCAGCATTCTTACATTCCTTGGCCAGTGTAATGTACATTAACCCTCTGACTGTCAATGGCGTCAATGACCAAAGCCTATGGCGGTCACATCGTATCAGACTTCAATGCTCATGTGGCATTGGCGGGTGTTTCTAGCCGTTTAAGCGCCACATTGTTTCTACACTTGGCTGACATACATTACTCTTCATAAATTTCGTGTCTCTTCACTTAACTATGGTTGGTGATTAGAAAGGAGAAGATCTTCCTTTATTCTTCATTCCTTTTGCATCCTTGCATTTCCTTATTCTTCTCATGAAAAAAGAAAAAAAAAACTATCATTGTCAATGAAATGGCCAACCTTTCATCCAAAAATTCCAACTCTTCCATGGGTAGTTCAAGCTCTTCTAGTGGTGACTTAGGTTCTTCGAGTGTTAACAATGCACCACCATTTAGTCCGAACTTCATTCCCCCTCCTCCTCCCCTCACCTTTCCAATCTTTTCCCTTGCCCCTCAAGTTTTCCTTCCCTAAGAGGTTTGACCACAGGAAGACAATAAAGAAGAAGAAGAGGAGAACTCGAAGGAGCTTCGGTTGAAGGCCGAAGAAGATGCTAAGGATGATGCCTACAACGCCTTCATAGGGAACGTTCCCAAACAAGCTCTGACTCTAGCACAATAGCCTTCAATGATTTTGATTTTGATTTAAAGGAGTCAAATCCTTCTGATGACTCAGACTCTGGAGATGATGAGCAAAACAACTGGGTGGACTACATGAATGCTGAAGCAACGGAGACTATGTTGAAGATGGAGGGGGACGTGTTCGTTGTCACCAATGAAGAGCCAAGTGATCTTTCTACCTTCATCATGCCTGCTGTGGGACACCTCAATAATTAGACTAGGGTTGGGTTTTCTAAGAATAAGGGAAAGAAATTTTGTAATGCAAGTTCCAATGTACTTTTCAACATTTTCAATAAGATGAATTCTGATTTGGCTTATTTTGATGTGTCCTATAATATTGAAATTCTGTAGTTAAATGATTCTAATGAATTTGAAAATGAAATTAATAAACAATTAGAAAAGAAAATTGAACCTATGGAATCAATTTTTGAACTATTAATTTGGGAAATGAAAAGAATCCACACTTAATTAAAATTGTCTCAACCCTAAATCAAAAAGAAAGAAAAGATCTCAAAGAGCTTCTCAAAGAATTTCAAGAAATGTCTGTGTGGTCCTATGAAGATATGCCTGGTATCGATCGCGAGATAGCTCAACACCACATTGATACCCATGCTCACATGGTGCCTGTTAAGTAAAATTTGAGGCACATGAGAACCGAATAGCTTCTAAAGATTAAAGAAGAATCACAAAGCAATTGAAAGTAGGGTTCATCAAACTTGTGCACCAAGCCGAGTGGATAGCCAATGTTATGCCTGTACCAAAGAAGGATGAAAAGGTAAGAATGTGCGTGGATTTTAGGGATTTAAATAAAGCTTGCCCTAAGGATGAATTCCCCTTCCTCATATAGATGTCTTGGTAGATAATACGGTCGGCAATGCCTTGATGTCTTTCATGGATGGTTTCTTGGGATATAACCAAATCAAGATGGCTCCTAAGGATATGACCAAGACTACCTTCACCACAAAATGGGTAGTCTATTGCTACACGGTAATGCTATTTGGGCTCAAGAATGCAAGAGAAACCTACCAAAGAATGACCACAGCATTGTTACATGATACGATGAACAACGAGGTTGAGGTATACGTTTATGACATGATCGTGAAATCCAATGATAAAGAAGGTCACATCATTAACTTGAGAAAGTTATTTGAAGGGATCAAGGCGTATAAATTGAGGTTGAATCCCCAAAAGTGTACCTTTGGAGGAACGGCGGGGAAATTGTTAGGCTTTTTGGTAAGTGATAGATGGATAGAGGTTAACCCGTTAAAGATCAAAGCCATATTGGACATGCCCCCACCCAAGAGTGAGAAAGAAATTAGGGAATTCTTAGGCCGATTGCAATACATTATCGTACATTAGCCGATTTATTGCCAAACTCACTTCCACTTGTGAGCCCATTTTGAAGCTTTTGAGAAAGAATGAACCTTATGCATGGAACGATGAATGTTAAAAAGCCCTTTGAACTTATCAAGGAATACCTCCTCCGTCCACCAATCCTAGTACACCTGAGGCAGGGAAAGCCATTACTACTATACCTCTCTATCATAGGAGATGTGGTCAGAAGTATGCTCGCACAAGAAGATGATGATAAGAATGAGAAAGCGGTGTACTATTTGAGCAAAAGGTTACATAATTATGAGACTAGATACACACCCATAGAAAATTCATGTTTTGCACTCGTGTGGGCCGTGCAGAAGTTGAGACACCTCTTCCTACCATTCCAGATATGGATAGTAGCCAGAATGGACCCATTGAAGTACCTATTTAAGAAACCCGCTTTAAGTGGAAGATTATCGAGGTGGTTGACCCTATTAGTGGAGTTTGGTTAAAGTAAGTGGCCAGAAAAACAATCAAAGTAAGCGTCGTGTCAAATGTTTGTGTTGAGAACCCTATAAAAGGAGATGATGTAAGAAAGGATTTCCCAGATGAGGATATTTTGGACATTGAACTAGGGGCATGGAAAATGTACATCGATGGAGCCATGAACCTATATGGGAATGTGATAGGAGTACTTTTGATCACCCTTGATGGATTTCATGTGCCTTCAGCAATCAAATTGAACTTTAAGGAAACTAATAGCATGGCAGAATATGAAGCTTGTATCGTCAGAATGGAAGCTCTTCGAGAGTTAGGGGTAAAAGAAGCAGAGGTCTTTGGAGATTCAACTTTAGTCATAGCCCAAGCATAGAAATTATATAAGGTAAAGGAAGATCATTTAAAGCCTTATCAGCAATATTTAGATGATTTGACCAAAATCTTTAAAAAGATTGAATACACTATCATCCCTAGAGCTCAAAATCAGTTTGTAGATGCCTTGGCTACCTTAGCCTACATGGTTGAAATACCCAAGGGAGTATAGACACAACCTTTAAAGATTGAACAGAGTTATAAACTAGTGCACATGGGGAAACTGAGTCTTCAGTCTTGGCCATAGAAGAAGAAGGGGTTCCTTGGAATTATGACATCATAAAGTTCTTGGAATTAGCAGTGTATCTTGACGGTGCCGAAAAAAAAGAACATCGTTCGATTAGGGTGATGGCTATGCAATATATCCTATATGGAGGAAAACACTATAAGAGATCCTATGATGGTATAAACCTCCATTGCTTGAAGAAAGAAGCTGAAGGAGTCATGGAAGAAGTTCATCAAGAGATTTATAGTCCTCACATGAATGAAATATGTTAGCCAAAAAGATCCTAAGGATGGGGTACTATTGGAATACAATGGAGACTAATTGTGTAGACCCTAAACCCAACATCCATACATAGGGGAGACACTTTAAACCTCAATCAGATGATCCAACATCCACATATAAAGGGAGACACTTCAAACCCCAATCAGATGACCCAACATCCACATATGAGGGGAGACACTTCAAACCCTAAAACATTAAATCAAATGACCCATCAAAAATTTCCCACATCACAAAAGGGGGGAGACACTTCAAACCCCCATATTTGGAGACAAACAACCCAGTAAAGGCCTTGAACAAGGCAACCCAACAAACACCTAATGAAGAGGATGAGGTCCTCAAGCAATTATAGAAGACACAAGCTAGCATATCCTTATGGGGTCTACTCATGGCCTCACACAAGCACCGCCAGAATCTGGTAGACCTTCTCAATTAAATCCAAGTCCCTACAACCTCTACTTCTCAAGATTTGAATACTATAATTGGGTCTACAAGTAGGGAGCTTATTATTTCCTACTCCGAAAAAGATTTGACTAAGAAGGGGAAGCGTCATAATGACCCATTGCACATTACTATAGATGCCAAAGGCAAGAGGATACCAATGGTCTTAATTGATGACAGAAGTGCTCTGAATGTGTGTCCTTTAAAAACCGTAAGTTGTCTAGGCTTGAACATTGAAGATTTTGTGCCATCTGATCAACATGTGAAAGTATATGACAACAGTAGAAGGGAGGTTTTAGGGACAGTGACATTGGAGCTCACCATATGGCCAATGATCCAAAAAGTGGAATTTCAAGTACTGAACATAGCTTCATGTTTCAATATGCTTCTTGGGCAACCATGGATTCATGATACAGAGGTTGTGCCTTCATCCTTATACCAAAAGGTTCGATTTCCACATAAAGGGGCTATAGTTACTATATATGGTGACACTTTAACCGTACCAAAGCCCATTTTTGGTATTGATTCTAAAAAAAAGCCAGTAACCCTAGATGGCTTTGAGATTGAGAAGCCTAGTTTTGAAAAAATGGAAGAAGAGGTTGAAAAGATCCTTATGGATTTTGATCCCTATAGCAATAACAATGAGGTAAAAATGATGAGAAAAATAAGTTATTTTCCTGGGATGAACCTAGGGAAGACCGTGAAAGAGGCAACTGTTTGAGCTCCGAAAATTCCCACGGCCACACCACCTTTCGGGTTAGGTTATAAACCTACAGATGATGATTTATTATAGTTGGAAGTGAGAAGGATGGCCCGTGTAAAGGCTAAAGCAAAAGGACTTCCTAGTCCCCTGGAACCCTTGAAGCCATACACTCCTACACTTAATGGAAAGTTTATTAAAGCTAGAGATAGTCAGCGTTATTGGGGATTTCCTGAACCAAGATACGATCCTGAGTCAAAAACAATGGTGCCTAGATTTGAATTATTTCTTGATTGTGACAATAAGCTTCCAAAATTGAGGGAGAAAGATACAAATTGGGTCTCAACTGATTGGGCAGATTACATGGATCCTAATGCAATGACTACACTATTGGGAGATGCAATCTTCAACATAGAAGAGGAAGAATATTGGGAGGCTTGTCAACATTCATTGAAGAACCCATATAAAGCAAGAACGGATGATGAAAATGATGAAGGGGGAGAAGCCCTTAGTGATGATAAAGAAGGTACCGGCAATAAAGATGATAACAGTAGTGGCAACATTAGTGATGATAGTGAAGACAGTGATGGTGGAGACAATAGCAGTGATGACAATGATAGTGAAGGAAGTAACAGTGAAGACTATAATTACTGAGATAGCAGTAATGATAGGGGTGAACCCCCTATTGATAGAGAGGACGAAGATGCAGGAGCCTTCTATGAAGACAATTTTAATGATGATGTGGACTATTATGTGACGGAAAAATACATGTTTGTATCGCATACAAAACATACGCAGCGGAAAATTAACGGATCTACTTCATACGCAATTGATAACATGTACTATGTAAGTTTTCGAATATAGAATCAAGAGAATGTACCTTAGTATGGTGAATTTCAAAACCGAAGATAAAAAGCACTTGGGAAAACTTTTAATCTTCACTTCAATTCCACTTGATGCCCAAGATGTGTGGTCTCTCAATTAGTTATGTGTGTGAGTTCTAGAGAGAATATGAAAGAATGTATATCTTACATCAACATACAAACCATTTTATCTTAATAAAACTCTGTATGTTTATCTCCATATAACTAATCATCTAATTGGGCTAGCCTTTTGGGCCTTCCCAATTGGGCTTCAATGTGTGGCTTGGAGTGGGACCAAAAGGGAACAAATAAGACACTAGCTCCAATGGGCCTTTGGCTTTTCTGTCAACTCTTGACAAATCCAAAGTTACCATTAATTATATTTAATACCACTATATAAATATAATTGTACTCTAGGCCTTATCAATAAATTATTTCCCAAGACTTTATTGCACATACAACCCCTTCATAAAATATTCGTAGTAATACAAAGTCATGAATATAGACTGCCACTTTGTAATTTACTACATCTTAATCCTTAAGTACCCAGTTTAATCCTTTTAAGTTATTCATCATATATTTATGAAATTTAATTTCATAAATATATACTTTAGTCTTACTAAAGTGGTTAGGCCTAACTCTCTAAATAACTGAACCCATTAAACTTATCTCAAGGGAATATTTTATATCTCCATTAAGAGACTATGAATTCCATCTTGAGAATATATGTTCCATCAACACTAAATGTGGCTGCCCAACATACTAAGGTTTTGACTGTTACTTTAAATCTCACTCCTAATATATCAAAGCAACCTACATTTTATGATCAGGTCCATTATTCTCTCAGGATTAAGAATTCATGTGAATAGAAGTCATGAGATTTTTTATTCAATTAACAGTCGTTAGGAGAATAATAAATCTCACAGCGGTCCAGTTCAATATGTCTTAACTCTTAAAACATATCAACATATCAACTAGAAGTCTCCACTTCCATGATCAAGACAAATCATCTTAGTTAATATGTTATAGTCTTCGCAGATGAAATACCCAATTTCATCACCGACTACGAACCAAAATTCTGAGTTTACAAAGAACTTGTGATCTATATCTTCTGTGACTAAATCACATACTATGCATCTCATTGATTATTTGATAATGTCCAAATAATCATGCTTCCATCATTTTAGATAAGAATAAAGCAACTTTATTAATCATAATATTAAATCATACATCACTTAATACATAATGTCATATATAATATCATACATGGCATATTACAATAAGATTTAAGGGCACTAATCCTAACAATCTCCCACTTGCCCTATAGACTATTGTGCACTAATCTAACTTTCATTCCCTCCAAATGCGACTCGAAGGTCCTTTGAGGCAAGGATTTGGTAAAGGGATCTGCTAGATTATTTGCACTTTCAATCTTTACTACCACCACATCTCCACGAGCAACAATGTCTCGAATGATGTGGTACTTTCTCTCAATGTGCTTTCCTTTCTTGTGATTCCTTGGATCTTTTGATTATGCAACTACTCTACTATTGTCACAAAACAATGTGATAGGAACATGCTCCATTCTCACTACACCAAGATCAGAAAGGAATTTCTTGAGCCATACAGCTTCTTTTGCTGCTTCACAAGCAGCAACATATTCTGCTTCTATGGTGGAGTCGGCAATACAAGATTGCTTAACACTCCTCCAACTTATGGCTCCACCTCCCAAGGTGAATACACATCCTGACGTGGACTTTCTGAAATCTAGATCCAATTGAAAGTCTGAATCTGTGTAGCCAATGGGAATCAAATCCTCACAACGGTAAACAAGCATATAATCTCTCGTTCTCCGTAGATACTTGAGAATATGTTTTACAGCTTGCCAATGTTGTGGTCCAGGATTTGATTGATATCGGCTAACCATGCCAACTAAAAAACAGATATCTGGTCTAGTACAAAGCATAGCATACATGAGACTACCTACTGCAGAAGTATAAGGAACTTGTCTCATCATATTTTCTTCCTCTTGAGTCTTAGGCCTTTTGTCATCAAATAGAGGAACTCCATGTCTAAAAGGAAGAAATCCTTTCTTGGAGTTTTACATGCTAAACTGTTCTGGAACCTTATCTATATATCTAGTTTGTGATAAGCCTAACATCTTATTCTTGCGATCTCGCCAAAGCTTGATCCCTAGAATAAAGTTAGCCTCACCCAAGTCCTTCATATCAAATTGGCTTGACAACCAAACCTTTACTGATGACATTACACCTACATCATTTCCAATGAGTAGAATATCAGCAACATAAAGCACTAGGAACATTACTACTTTGTCTTGATGTCTTTTATACACACATGGCTCATCAAGATTTTGTTCAAAACCAAATGATTTGATTGTTTGATCAAATCTGATGTTCCATGACCTAGATGCTTGCCTAAGTCCATAAATGGATCTTTTCAACTTGCATACCATATGCTCTTGGCTCTTAGCTAAGAAACCTTCCAGTTGGATCATATAGATTTCCACTTTAAGATTGCCATTGAGAAATGCAGTCTTGACATCCATTTGCCAAATCTCATAATCATAATGAGCAGCAATGGATAAGAGAATTCTGATAGATTTTAGCATTGCTACTGGTGAAAGGGTTTCCTCATAATCAATACCTTCTTTTTGTGTATACCCTTTAGCCACTAGCCTTACTTTAAAGGTTTCAACTTTTCCATCTATCCCTCTCTTCCTCTTGTAAACCTATTTGCAACCAACAGGTTTAATGCCGTTAGGCGCCTTTACAAGATCTCAAACTTGATTGGAATACATGAAATCTAATTCAGATTTCATAGCTTGGACCCAATGATGTGCATCTATATCATTCATTGCTTCTTCATAAGTGTAAGGATCAGTTTCAGCGTCCTTTAAGATAGCTTCATAAGTCTCTCCAAGACCTATGAATCTTATAGGTGGCCTAACATTCCTCCCACTACGACGAGGCATCTGTGTACTAGACATCTCATAAGTAGTATCTTGTAGTGTATCCAATACAGCCACATCATCCCTAGTTTCAATCATTGGTTGTTCAATTATAGGTTCATTCATTTCAGCCAATACAACTCTACTTCTAGGAGTAAAATTATTCATCTAGTCATTTTCCAAGAATTTAGCATTTGTACTAACAAAAACTTTGTTATCTTTACGACTATAGAATAAATAACCCCTAGTTTCTTTTGGATAACCCATAAGCAAACACATTTCCGATTTTGGTTCCAATTTATCAGGCTTCCCTTTTAACACATATGCTGGACAACCCCAAATGTGGAGATATTTCATGCTAGGCCTACGCCCACTCCACAATTCCATGGTTGTTTTGGAAACAGATTTTGATGGAACTAAATTCAAAAGATGTATTCCTTCTTTCTGCTACACCATTTTGCTAGGGAGTTCCAGGTGCAGTCAATTGGGATACAATCCCATTTTGAGTTAAGTAATCCTTGAAATCCCCAAGAAGGTATTCGCCACCACGATTAGATCGAATGGCCTTTATGCGTTTACCCAATTGATTCTCAAGTTCAACCCTAAACTCTTTGAACTTTTCAAAGGCTTTAGACTTTCGTCTCATTAGGTACACATAACCATATCTTGAGTAATCATCAATGAAAGTGATGAAGTACTCATAACCTCCTTTTACTTGGGTTGACATAGGACCACAAACATCCGTATGAACTAATTCAAGCAACTCTTAGGCTCTTCTACCTTTTGCATTAAAAGGTCGCTTGGTCATTTTGCTTTCCAAACAAGATTCACAAATTGGAAATTCATCAAAGTCCAATGGCTCTAAGAGACCATCTTTGATCAGTCTTTGAATTCTGTTTGGATTAATATGACCCAAATGCAAGTGCCAAAGATATGCATCATTAGTAGAAGGAAACTTTCTCTTTAATGATTTTACATGAGAGTTATTATCTAATTTAGAATTGTATAATTAATGCTTATCAGGGGTTAAAATATAAAGACCATCCACAATATTGCCAGAACAGATAAACATTTTATCCTTCTTTATTACAACATTGTCTTTAAGGATAACACAATATCCATTTTTACCCAAATAAGTTGCAGAAATTAAATTTCTACGAACATTAGGTACATACAGACAGTCATCTAATATTAAAACTCTTGACTTAAAACATAAACTATAAACACCAACAGCTGCAACTAGAATCTTGCTCCCATCAGCCAAAGTAAGAAACAGTTCCCCTTCATTAAGCCTTCTGGTCTCCTGGAACCCCTGCAAAGAATTGGAGATATGATTAGTACAACTTGAATCCACACACCAGGAATCCGTGGGATTTTGTACCAAACATATTTCAAGGAGGAATGAGCTATTCATACCCTTATTATTGGAAGCCTTGAATTTTGGACAATTTCTCTCTAATGTCCTTTCTCACCACAATGGAAATATTTTCCTTTCAGCTTCTTTCCTTTGTTGGCAACTCCTAAGGCAATTTGTTTACCCTCTTGCTTAGTGAAGTCCTTTTTCTTCTTCTTCTTACCTTTGCCTTTCGACTTAAGTTGAGAAGTAGATGCTTCACCCACATTGGCTTCAACACTAGAAGTACCAAGGATGTCTTCTGCCGCTACCAACTCATTCATTAATTCAAACAAAGAATAAATCTTTTTGTTCATGTTATAATTAAGTTTGAATTCCTTGAATGATTTAGGTAGTGACTGGAGTATCATATCCACTTGGGATTCTCCATCAATATCGGCATCTAAAACTTCCAATGTATTCAGATTAGAGATCATTGTAAGATAATGTTCCCTCACTGAACTACCTTTAGCCATTTTGGTATTATAAATTTGCCTCATGGTTTCTTGCCTTGCAGAACAGCCTTGCTCACCAAACATCTCCTTCAGACTTAGCATAATGTCCGAAGCTAGTTCTACATCCTACATTTGATGCTGTAGAACATTTGAGATGGACGTTAGGATGTAGCACTTGGCCATTTCATTAGATTTCTGCCAACGATCATATCGTTGTTTTTCCTCAAGAGGAGCATCTAATGAATGAAAGCTAGGACAGGGTTGAGTAAGCACATATTTGTGCTCTTCAGCTGTAAGAACTATGTCCAAATTTCTTTTCCAGTCAACATAATTGGATCCAGTCAGTTTTTTTTTTATTAAGAATGGTAACAAGTGGCCTAAATGATGCCATGTTCAAATCTGAAAATAATAAACATGAATATAATAAGTAAACTAGACATTATCATTTTAGCATATAAACATATAGTATGGAATCTTAATAAAACCATAATATAATATGTGCAACGACAACTCAATCCCGCAATCAATATTCCTTGAAAGGGAGGTCATACCAATCACTATGATCAAGCGAGAATTATTCTCATTATTAATGCTATTATGGTAACTCTTACCAAACAAAAATAATTTGCCGCTTTTCCTTTAACCTCTAAGTAATAATGACATAGCTCCAAAGAGAGGTTAACATCATACTTCTCGATGTAAAAACACACTTCATCTATCTTTAAGAAGTTTAACCTGTAGTACCATGAATTAAACACCCTCCGAAGGGAGCAAGGCATATACGCCAAGGCGATGTGCTTAATCATACTACTATAAACCGAAAATGGAGGCCGTAAGATCCAACCCTTGTATCTCTCTCCCACTAGATGTTTTAAAATAAAGGTTTTTAAATTTTAAAACATGCATAATCTGATTACACATAGCCTTGACCTTTTAAATTTGAAAACACTTAGAAAAAATTCAAATTTTCCTTCTTTCGATCGATCAAATGTGCCCCTCGATCGGTCAAAAGAATTAAAAAATTCAAACTTGACCATCTGCCTGGTTAGATTAATGCTCGATCGCCTCTCGATCGATCGAAAAGAAAATTCGATCGATCGACTAGCAATCGAATATCAATCAATTCAAAAGGATTGGTCACTGTTTTACTCGATCGATTGAAAATAAATTTCGATTGATCGAAACTCGTAAAACTCGAATTTCCAGAAATTTTTCCAAGGCAGTTTTTAACGGTTTTGCATGAATAAACAACCATCATATGAACATGATAGACAGAGATTGATATCAAAACTGAATTCCATTGATGCTATGGCCTTAAAGATCAATTTAACATACTTAAATTCAAATTTAAACAACATCTTAACATCAATATCAATTTCTATCAAATCATAGTTTCAATAACCATGCAGAAAATTAAATGCATATATATTCTTCTAACATCATGAAGCAATTATCTCTAATTCCAAAACTCATAAAACATGTTATTCATATTTGAAATGAAGACCACTCTGATACCATTTGATGGAAAAATACATGTTTGTATCGCATACAAAACATACGCAACGAAAAATTAACGGATCTACTTTAAACGCAATTGATAACATGTACTATATAAGTTTTAGAATATAGAATCAAGAGAGTGTACCTTAGTATGGTGAATTTCAAAACTGAAGATGAAAAGCACTTGGGAAAACTTTTAATCTTCCCTTCAATTCCACATGATGCCCAAGATGTGTGGTCTCTCAATCAGTTATGTGTGTGAGTTCTAGAGAGAATATGAAAGAATATATATCTTACATCAACATACAATCCATTTTATCTTAATAAAATTCTATATGTTTATCTCCACATAACTAATTATCTAATTGGGCTAGTCTTTTGGGCCTTCCCAATTGGGCTTTAATGTGTGGCTTGGAGTAGGAACAAATAAGACACTATCTCCAATGGGCCTTGGGTTTTTCTGTCAACACTTGACAAGTCCAAAGTTACCATTAATTATATTTAATACCACTATATAAATATAATTGCACTCTAGGCCTTATCAATAAATTATTTCCCAAGACTTTATTGCATATGCAATCCCTTCATAAAATATTTGTAGTAATACAAAGTCATGAATATAGACTGCCACTTTGTAAATTACTACATCTTAATCCTTGAGTACCCAGTTTAATCCTTTTAAGTTATTCATCATATATTTATGAAATCTAATTTCATAAATATATACTTTAGTCTTACTAAAGTGGTTAGGCCTAACTCTCTGAATAACTGAACCCATTAAACTTATCTCAAGGGAATATTTTATATCTTTGTTAAGAGACTATGAATTCTATCTTGAGAATATATGTTCCATCAACACTAAATGTGGCTGCCCAACATACTGAGGTTTTGACCGTTACTTTAGATCTCACTTCTGATATATCAAAGCAACCTACATTTCATGATCAGGTCCATTATTCACTCAGGATTAAGAGTTCATGTGAATAGAAATCGTGAGATTTATTATTCAATTGACAGTCGTTAGGAGAATAATAAATCTCACAGCGGTCTAGTTCAATATGTCTTAACTCTTAAAACATATTAACATATCAACTAGAAGTCTCCACTTCCATGATCAAGACAAATCATCTTAGTTAATATGTTATAGTCTTCGCAGATGAAATGCCCAATTTCATCACTGACTACGAACCAAAATTCTGAGTTTACAAAGAACTTTTGATCTATATCTTCTATGACTAAATCACATAAATCACATACTATGCATCTCATAGACTATTTGATAATGTCCAAATATTCATATTTCCATCATTTTAGATAAGAATAAAGCAACTTTTTTAATCACAATATTAAGTCATACATCACTTAATACATATTGTCATATATAATATCATACATAGCATATTACAATAGGATTTAAGGGCAAAAATCCTAACATTATGACGGAGACATAGAAGATGATGTAGAAGTTCTAGGTGGAGACTGTGATGAATACCCTTATGGGTGGCCTTCGGATTGGAGTTGCATTACAAATGCTAGTTTAAAATCAAGCCCCATGTATGATAAGTATGGTAAGGAGATTCCCAAGCTTGGTTCATTTCATAATTCAGAGTTTGGCTCATTGACTACATACACTGATGAAGAAGATAATATAGATGCAAGATTGGCAACACTTGACAGAAATTTGATGATCCATAGCTTTAGAAACTTAGCTTTTGAGGATTTTAAAGATGAAGATAAGAGAATGGAAGGAAGCGAGTCAGAGTACTTCCCCTAATATGTCTGCCCCAGCAACAAAGGGAGGCAAGATTTATTTGAGGAGTGGATGGACAACATAAAACGCTTGGATGGCTATGCATTTGACAAGCCCACAAATATAGAAGTTGATGGTGAAAGCCCAGATTATATTGATGAAGCCCTAGAGTGCTGACATTGAAGGAAGAAGGAACTCACTAGGAGTTAGCTGCCATCGTCGAAGCCACAACTGAGTTGAAGAACTGGGTATGGGAGAGAGCTGCCCACCCCATGGAAGACCATCTGAAGAAGATCAAGACCATCGAGCCATTCACTCTTGCCAAAAAAATTGTTTCTATTCCCATTAAGTATATCACTGCTAGTATTTTTATTCCTGTTTAGTATGTTTGTGATCGTGTTTCTATTCCTATAGAGTCAATTCCTGTTGAGTTTGTT
Source organism: Lithocarpus polystachyus (assembly GCA_033629205.1). Classification (NCBI taxonomy): domain Eukaryota; kingdom Viridiplantae; phylum Streptophyta; class Magnoliopsida; order Fagales; family Fagaceae; genus Lithocarpus; species Lithocarpus polystachyus. Next base: position 45,962,895 of record CM066163.1, read on the forward strand.
AAGAACTTTACTCCTTAAATGTAATTTCTGATTCTGCTTATTTGTTGGCTTTGAATATTTTTATTTCGGAAATTAGTAAAGAAAATTTTAATAATGAGGAATTCAAACAAGGACATGTAGAACCTATAAAAGAAGAAACTCAATCTGTTAACTTGGGAATTGATGATGTACCTAAGATGGTCCAAATTGGTAATACCTTAACCTCCTCCAAGAAGGATGCATTAGTCACACTACTGAAGGAATTCAAAGAGGTGTTTGCATGGTTGTACAAGGACATGGTTGGAATTAATATAGATATAGTACAATATTGCATTCCTACAGACCCATCCATGAAGCTAGTCAAGCAGAAGCTGAGAAGGATGAAGCCAGAGTGGACCATCAAGATCAAGGAAGAAGTCAAGAAATAGTATAATGTGGGATTTTTTAGGGCGGTGAACTACCCAGAATGGTTAGCTAATGTTGTTCCGGTCCCGAGAAGGATGGGAAGTTGCAATGTGTGTAAATTTCAGAGACCATAATAAGGCCAGCCCAAAGGACTATTTTCCTTAGCCTCATATTGATATTTTGGTCAATAATACGTCAGTACATGGATTGCTATCATTCATGGATGGCTTTTAGGGATACAACCAAATAAATATGGCTCTAGAAGATATGGAGAAGACATCCTTCATTACTCCATGGGGGACCTATTGCTACAAGGTCATGCCATTTGGCCTTAAGAATGCTGGTGCCACTTACCAGCGGGCAGCCACTACTCTATTGCAAGATTTGATACACAAGGAAGTAGAAGTTTATGTGGATGACATGATAGTGAAGTCCAAAGACCGTGAAAGGCACATACTGGCTTTACAAAAGTTCTTTGAGACGTTTTTATAAGTTGCGGTTGAGTCCGAAGAAGTGCACTTTTGGCGTGACATCTGGAAAATTGTTGGGGTTTATGGTAAGTCAAAGAGGAATTAAGGTGGATCCCAAGAAGATCAAGGCAATTGTAGAGATGAAGCCTCCAAGGACTGAGAAGGAGATCCGAGGGTTCTTAGGAAGGATACAATACATAAGCAGGTTCATAGCCCAGCTCACGATGACATGTGAACTGCTTTTTCGATTGCTCAAGAAAGAAGTTCCCACAATGTGGAATGAACAATGCCAAGAAGTCTTTGAGAAGATTAAGAGTTATTTGATGAAGCCACCGATATTGGTTTCACCGGTACTTGAAAAACCATTATTGATATATCTCACAACCACAGATACAGCAATGGGGGCTTTGCTTGCTCAATATCTAGAGGAGTCTAGAAAAGAAAATGCAATTTATTTTATCAACAAGAAGATGTTGGCTTATGAAGAGAAGTATACAGCACTTGAGAAGACCTGTGTAGTGCTTGTATGGGCTACCCGAAAACTCAGACATTACATGATTACTTTCAAGGTCTTGTTGATTGCAAGAATGGATCCTTTGAAATATCTAATAGAGTAGCTGGTGCAAGATGGGAAGACAGCTAAATGGGTTTTGCTTCTATCAGAATTTGATATCAGATATGTGACTCAGAAGTCTGTAAAGGGAAGAGCAATTGCCAATCACTTAGCCCATTGTTCACCCGAAGAAGCCAAAGAAATCCAAGGGGACTTTAGGTATGTCCCATCCTTGTAATCTCTTCCACTCCAAGACTAAGGGCTACTTGTAATCTCATAATGCAAGCTTCCTATTTAGTGGCATTATTAGTGGCAGGGAAGTTGAGCCTACTAGAGAATGGGATGTGTATCCCTTTTGGAAATGGCATTGGAGTTCTCCTAATTTTTCCAAAAGGGACACACATCCCATTCTCTGGTAGGCTTAACTTCCCTGCCACTAATAATGCCACTAAATATGAAGCTTTCATTATGAGATTACAAGCAACCCTTAGTCTTGAAGTGGAAGAGTTAGAAGAGTATGGTGACTCAGCCTTGATAATTTCTCAGATTTTGAACAGGTGGAACAGTAAGGAAGAAAAGTTAGTGCCTTAACATGAATGTCTTTAGAAATTGACGTCAAAGTTGGGAAAGATTCAATACTAGTATTTACCAAGAATGCAGAATCAGATTGCGGATGCTTTAGCAACAAAGGCATCCATGATGGATGGGCCCAAGGAAGACCAAGCTAGGCCAATAGTGGTGGAATAAAAAGAAGAGCTGGCTTATTTCATGTTAATAGAAGGAGACGAAGAAATAAGTGGGGAAGGTGAATGGTATTCAGACATCTTATAGTGCCCCAAGGATGGGACAAACCTAAAGTCTGCGGATAAGAAGGACCAATTGACTATCAGAAGGTTGTCCACTAATTACATTATTTATGGTGAAAGGCTATATAGAAGGTTGTATGATGGAATTCATCTCCTTTATGTGACTGCCAAGGAAGCACAATAAATAATTGAGGAGGTCCATGAGTCAAGTTATAGGCCACATATGAATGCACACATGCTATCACGAAAGATAATGAGACAGGGTTATTATTGGACTACTATGGAAGCAGATTGTGCGGCTCATGTTCGAAAATGTCACCAGTGCCAAGTCCATGGAGATTTGAAGCACATGCTGCCAATTACATACCATGATCTCACCCTAGCCGATCTCTACATGGGGAATAGACATTATTGGGAAAATTCACCCAACAGTATCAAATAGTCATGAATTCATACTAGTAGCTATTGATTACTTCACTAAATGGGTGGAAGTTGCCTCATATAAGGTGTTGAACTCGAAGAAAGTTGCTCAATTTATTTAGACTAATATCATCTACCAATATGGGGTACCACATGAAATTTGCTAGGACATTTGTGGATATAGTTAGAGACATATGTTATGTAAATTGGCTAATCCTTTAACAAAACGTACTTCACTTGTAATTAGGTAGATCTAGGATAGATTTAGTACTACAAGGAACAAGAGTTCAAGTTTAGTATTCAAGCCATGCAAATCTATCTAAGAAATAAGTGAAGAAGTGTTGTTCATTAAATCTCGACAGATAGCTCGACAAATCCATATCCATCAAAGTTTAATGCTGATGCTCGACAGTAGCTCAACAGAAGCTGTATCTATCGAGAATTACAAAATTCAGATTTCCAGATCTGATTTCACGCATATCCATGTGTATTTGTGTAGGGTTTCTTTTCTCACAACCCTAGACATATATAAGGATTATTTTAAGGGTTGTTAAAGGTGATGCAACTCAATGAAAATTGATTGTGCATGCAAATTGTGACCGGAGACAGAATTTGCCGCCCTAGTTCATCATATTACTTGTAGAAGCTGCTGCGTCTTTACGCCAAGGGTTTTGTAACCAAGGAGCTTCTTGATCTTCATCATTGGATGAACTAAAGAACTTTGTAGCCAACATCTTCCTCAAGTTGCTGTGTTAGTCACGTACTTGGATTCGTACATTAATTGGCTAGTCACGTACTTGGATCTGTACATCAATTGGCTAGTCACGTACTGGGAGCCGTGCATTGAAAGGAGAGATTGTCACTACATTACAAGTCTAATTAGGTATTGGGGTAAGGGTTGAACTGTATGTTGGTATTAGGTACTAGAATTCCTTTTGATAATAGTGGATTCTCGAGAGTGGTCACATTAAATTCACCCGATGGGGTTTTGCCTCAATGATTTTCCCCATTCGTAAACAAATCACCTGTGTCAAATTTATTTTCTGTTGCATTTAACTTAGTTGGTGATTTGTTTGAACTACCATGCTTATTGCATGTAATTGAATCTAATTAATTTCACTTAGCTAAATTAATTGATTAAGTTACCAAATGGGTCAATACATTCTTGGCCTATCAAGTGGTATCAGAGTAGGCACACTTTGATTAGGGTTAATCTTTGCTGTGTGATCTAGTGACCCTTGTTGTCATGGCTACAAGCGGCATGAAAAGATCTTTTATTTCAAATACATCTTGCTTTTTAAATCTCTATTTGGTTGATTGTTTCAGAAAATGCAAGTCTAAAAGTTATTTGAAAGCTATCTTGAGGATTATTGAAAAAGTTCTTAGTATAACAAAGAAGAAACTAAACTGTGTCAGAATGAAAATGTGCAGAGGAGTTCATCCAAGAAGGGTGAAACTTAAAGGCTTCCTTCTTTAATGGCAGATGAAAGAGAAAACCATTCCTAGTGATTTGTCATGCAAGCATGAGGTGTGCTTTATGATGAAAACTGTGTTTAAGGTAATGGACACATGTTTGTGGTACCTTGCCAGTGGAAGCTCAAGACACATGATTGAAGACCGCTCTCTCTTTAAGGTTTTCGAGTCTAAGAAAGGTGGAAATGTCACTTTTGGTGATGGGAACAAATCACATATTAAAGGGAAGGGAACCATCTCTCTACCTGGACTGCCAGACATTTTAAATGTGTTATATGTTGAAGGTCTAAGAGTGAACTTGTTGAGCATAAATCAGATATGTGATCAAGACTGTTCTCAAAAGGGAAATGCCTTGTGTTGAAAAAGTCTAGGAAGAAACTCATAAGCAGTGTCTGCACTTTGGATAACTGTTATGGATTGGTACCTAATGCCGAGATTGTGTGCAATAGCATTCATTTGCCAAATAAAGACCTATGGCACCAAAGGATGGGACATGCTAGCTATAAGCATCTGTCAATTGTATCTAAGCATGAATCAGTCTTAGGGATACCAAAGCTCAGCAAAGTTAGCAATTTTGTGTGTGGGCTATGTCAGCTTAGGAAACAGACAAAAGCAAAACATCCAGGCACTCAGACATCAGCTACATCTAGACCTTTGGAGCTACTACATCTGGATCTCATGGGTCCAACTAGAACTGAGTCTCTTGGAGGAAAGAGATACATCATGGTTGTGGTAAATGATTTCACCAGGTATACTTAGGTCATTCTTCTAAGATCCAAGTTAGATGCTCCTGAGCACATTGAAGCATTATGTATAAGATGGTAAAATTAAAAGAACTTAAAGATTGATTAAATTTGAAGTGATCATGGTAAAGAATTCGAGAACTCATACATGGAAACCTTTTGCACTAGAGCAGGTATATCTCGAGAATTCTCTACTCCTATTACTCCTCAATAAAATGGTGTAGTAGAAAGAAAGAACTGAGTTATTCAGGAGATGGCTAGAGCCATATTGCATAACAAGGATGTGGCTAGAAATTTATGGGGAGAAGTAGTCAACATCGTATGTAATACGGTTAACAGAGTGTATTTCAGACCCGGTAAAAAGAAGACTCCCTATGAATTATGGAAGGGAAAAAAGCCAAATGTGAAGTATTTTAGAATCTTTGGAAGTACTTGCTTCATCCTTAAGGATAGAGAGAATGTGGGAAAATTTGACTCCCGAAGCGATGAAGAAATATTTTTGGGATACTCCTCCACTAGCAAAGCTTATCGAGTGTACAACAAAAGAACCAAGAAGGTGATGGAAACAGTCAATGTTGTTATTGATGAAGATTTAGATTCTGGTTCTGAGAAAATTAGTGAGGAAATACCTAAGGAAATTCTTCCTTCAGAACCTAAGGTTGTTTAAGAAATAGTTGATCAAGAGCCCGTTTCTCCAAGTACTCCAAGTCTTGTAGAAGTCTCAGCAAACATTCCTACCTCACCTAATTCTAAATCTCAAGAAGAGAAAGGACCTTCTTCAACGATCAAGTTGAATCACCCTCCTGAAATTATTATGGGAAATATGAGTGAACTTACCAAGGTTGAGGATGCTTTCCAGGATGAAAGTTGAGATGAGTCCATGCATGATGAACTACTTAGTTTCATAGGAATGATGTCTAGACCCTAGTACCTAGACCAAAAGGAGAGCACATCATTGGCACAAAGTGGATATTCCGCAATAAAACTGATGAGGAGAGAAATGTGATCTGCAACAAAGCTCGTCTTGTGGCTAAAGGATACTCTCAAGTGGAAGGAGTAGATTTTGATGAGACATTTGCTTTCGTAGCTCGTATGGAAACCCTTAGGATTTTCCTGGCCCTGGCTTGTCACTTGAAGTTCAAGCTTTTCCAAATGGATGGGAAGACTGCATTCTTGAATGGGTTCCTTAAAGAAGATGTCTATATGGCTTAGCCTAAAGGATTCATTGATCCATACTTTTCGAATCATGTGTTGTATCTTAAGAAGGAACTCTATGGACTAAAGCAAGCACCTAGAGCTTGGTATGACCGACTTACACAATATTTGGTCTCACATGGTTTCACAATAGGACAAGCTGATCAAACTCTCTTTACCAAAAGGGAAAATGGTGAGTTGATAGTTGCTCAAGTCTATATTGATGATATCATCTTCGGGTCTACAAAGGATGAACTTGCTCATAATTTTTCCAAGCTTATGCAAGCCGAGTTCGAGATGAGCATGATTGGAAAGCTGAATCACTTCCTTGGATTGTAGATCCATCATCAAAAGTCAGGTATATTCATATCTCAATCTAAATATGCTAAAAATCTTGTGAAAAAGTTTGGATTGGAATCTGCTAGTTCGGTTAGAACCCCCATGAGCCCAAATGTTAAACCACTATTGATTTGTTAGGAAAAAATGTTGATTCTTCTCTATATAGAAGCATAATAAATAGTCTTCTTTACCTCAATGCTAGTAGACTTGACATTAGTTACAGTGTGGGAGTGTGTGCTAGATATCAAGCTAATCCCAAAGAGTCTCATATGATTGCTTTGAAAAGAATCATAAAGTATGTCAAATCCACTACCACTGGGCTAGTAATGCTAATGATAGAAAAAGTACTTTGGGGGGTTGTTTTTATGTGGGTAATAATCTTATCTCCTGGATGAGTAAGAAACAGAATTACATCTCATTATCCAGTGTTGAGGCTAAATACATCGTTACCGGTAGCTGTTGCACCCAACTTCTGTGGATGCAAAAACTCCTCCTTGATTATGGTATTCGTCAAGAACATCTTATCATCTATTGTAATAATACCAGTTCCATTAACATCTCTAAGAATCCTACTTAACATTCTCGAACAAAACATACAGAGATTCGACACCACTTCATTCCGGAACTTGTCGAAGATGGCACACTCACTCTTGAGTTCATTCACACTGATGATCAGAAGGCTGATTTGTTCACTAAGCCTCTTGATAGCAAACGGTTTGAATTCCTACGCCAAAACATTGGTGTAATCTCCATGGAGTGATCTCTTCTCCTTTTCCTCCTTCCTCATGCATTTGCATCTAGTTTTATGCTTTGCTTTGTTTAACATGTTTTTGTTTGTTTGTTTTCAGTTTTTGTTTTATTTTGTTTTTCATAAAAATTTTAAAAAAATTGAAAAATCAAAAAAATTCAAAAACAGTGTGTGGTTGTGTACATTGGTACTTGTGTACCTTAGATGGCCATTAAAACAAAGTTTTCTAAACTTTGTATCTTTTGTAGCTTAGATAAGCATCTCAATGCACAACTAAGCAAGTGAGCTTTGTGGCTCATGTTTGTAATGAGTATGATTAAGCAATCTCTTGTACTTAACACTCATATCACTCTTTTTGACGGGAATGACTAAAAAATCTTAAGAGAAAAGCATAAATAACCATCTCACCACTAAAGCTCGCCAATCATGTATGACATCTGTATACTTCGGCATAGCAAAATTGTGATGTTTGTGGCTAACATAATTGGGTATTTCTTCTCTCTCTCTCTTATATACCCATATATGATATGATCAAAAAGAAAAAAAAATATGCAAAGAATATAAAAGCAAAAAGAATCAAAATGCTTTTAAATATGGTTGCAAGCGTGTTTCTAGGAGATGTAGGAGTTATAGGATGTACCTCAAAGATGATAGTTCCCATCAAGCAGTTATGATTGTGTGTAAGTTAAATTGATTTTCTCATATCTCAAATCGTCATAATATGAGACACTTATGTACTCTTGCTATTTTTTCACACACAACACGCAAATTCTTTCTACTTTTGATACATGTGCAGGTACAATGTGATTTGGCCATCACAAGGGATACATGTGTTATTGTATGCTCACTAAATTGTCTTAACTTGTTTTTGAAATACAAAATTGGTTAGATTCGTTTAGTGTGTGTGTGTGTGTGTGTGTGTGTGTGTGTGTGTGTGTGTGTGTGTCTGTGTGTGTGTGTGTACTTTGGATCTATGAATGCTTTGCATTGTTTTTGTTGAGAGATGTTCTTAAGAGCTTAACATGTTGATTGGATCTATGTTTAAGTAGCTTGCTTGTTTGCATTCATCTCTTTGTGTTTTTTCTCTCTTTGAAAAACTCTTTTTTAACAAGCTCGATAGCTTCTCGATAGATCCTCGACAGATTCCTATCTATTGAGCCCCTTGGACTTCTTTTCTTGACAGATCTTATCACATATTTGATCCATTGAGCTTTCTGGACTTTGTCTCGATAGCTTCTCGATCCATCGAAAACTTTCTGTCTGGCCGATAGATTCTCGACAGAATCTCGATCTATCGAGGAACTTTTTTTGTCAACAAATTCTCAACAACACCTCGATAGATTCATATCTATCGAGATTAGTGCTCGACAGATCTCGATAGCTCCTCGATTCATCGAGATACGATTTCTATATTTATGTTCAACGCAAAATCAAATTCACTTTTTCACTTCTCTCTCGATAGAAAAGCTTTCCCTCAACTCCAAACACCTTTCCCTCACTCCAATCACCTTACCCACTTGCATTTTGGCCTAGATCGTACATTTCTCCTTTGGTAAGTGTCCTAAATCCCTCTTTTAATGCATTTTAACCTAGGTTTTTCGGTTTTCTCTGAAACTTTTGAGGTTTTTGAATTTTTTTTGAGATTTTTGTGAAATTTTTGGGTTGGGTGTTGTTTATTTAATGCTATATGATCATGCATTGCATTCCATTAGCATTTTCACAATGTTTCATGCATTTAGATGTGTGTTTGACTATTGAAAATTGTGTGCTGCTAGGTTTGGATTGGGTTGAACCCATGATGCAATTTCTTTTAGCATGTCACATGTTCATGCATATTTCATGCATACGTACCCTTTCTTTTCTGTCTAGTTGTCCTAGGTTGTGATTATATGTTCTCTCTCTCTCTCTCTGTCTCTCTATCTCTCTGTCTCAAATAGACTGAACATGGCACCCAAGAGTAAATCCACTCCAACTCAAAACCCTTTTCGTACTGAGTCATCTTCCTCTACTGATCTCCCCCCCCCCCCCTCCCCTTTCACGTTCGATTCCATGATGAGAAGGCCCATCAGGAATTTTATGAGAACTTTTCTAAATGTGGCGTTCATCCGGAGTGCCATGTGACTCTGTCGGATTTTGCTGACACTGCTCTACCTGATGTCATTCACACTAGGGGATGGAAATCTCTTTATGAGATACCTTTAATGTGTCCCATCATGTTCATATAGGAGTTTTACTCCAATATGCAGGGTATCGATACCTCTGTAGCTTAGTTTACTACGGTACTCTGAGGCACATATATCGTAGTCACTTTGGATCTTGTATCTGAGATACTACACGTCCCTCGGGTAACGCATCCTAACTACCCCACCTGTCAGCGTCTGAGGACTGTATCCAAAGACGAGCTTCTGTCTCACTTTTGTGAGACAACTTCCATCTGGGGTAAGCGTCAAAACAACCCATGCTCGGGCTTTACAAACTGTCTAAGATTCCTTAATATGGTGATGACATTTGTTCTTACTCCACTGTCTCATTATAACTCCATCATCGAGCCTCGTGCTCGATTTTTGTTGTCCCTTTTAGAGGATTTTTCCATAGACTTTTCCTTTCATTTCATTATCTCTATCAATGATGTCTATAGGGATATGGCTATCACGCGGATCCTTCACCATTTTTCTATCCCTATTCCTGATTCTCCTTTCTATAGGTGCCATTAGCGCAGCTTTTGTTCAGTGGAGTGAGGCCCAGCTTCGACCGAAGTGACCGTAGACCGAGATGATAGATCCTCCAATCGCCACCATTCTTTCCACCTCCGCTCCTTCTTCTTCGACGAGTGGTGTGACTCTTGAGGCGGCCATGGCATAGCTTTAGTACATGGATGCTCACCTTGATACTCTCACTACTAAGTTATATCAAGTGAACACCCGTGTTGGTCGTATTGCACGATGACAGGCTCACCTTGGTGGCTTCATTGCTTCTCCATCTCTTTCTCCAGCGGCTTTTGAGGATGAAGATGCTACTAATGGTGATGATGTGGATGAGGATGAGGATGCTAGCTCTTCCAGTGATGATGAGACGACCTTTCAGTAACTAACCCTTTGTTATTTGTGACAAAAAGGGGGAATAGTTTTAGGATGATGAAAGTAGTCATGTATTTAGGGGGAGAGTTAGCATAGGATATTTTTGTTAGGGGGAGTGTCTATATTTTTTAAGGGATGTAGTGAGGATTTTATATACTTTTCTTTTCCTTATCTTTTAGTTACATTATCCTCTTGTACACTAGTTTTGTGACTATTTATTTATTTCTCATTTATATATTTAATGATGTATGTTGTTATTCACCTATCTCTCCATGTGTTATTTCTTTTTCATCTTTATTCACATGTTTCTTTATGTATGCAATCCTTTATTTCTATTTCACACTAAGATGCATTGACGAGTTTTGTTTAAAATGTTTTAGAAAGACAGGTTGTCAAAATCTATCATGCCATGAACTCTCTTCTTGCAAAGTTTTTCAAGAGTTTGTGTTAGGATTAGATTTTATTGTATTTAACAAGTGATTATGAGTCTAGTGATTTAAGACTTCTCTCAAACTTCATTTGTTTGTTGTGGTTTTGTCACAGATTACCAAATGGGGAGATTGTTAGGATATATGTGGATATTGTTAAAGACATATGTTATGTAAATTGGCTAATCCTTTGACAAAACGTACTTTACTTGTAATTAGGTAGATCTAGGATGGGTTTAGTACTACAAGGAACAAGAGTTTAAGTTTAGTATTGAAGCCATGTAAGTCTGTCCAAGAAACAAGTGAAGAAGTGTTGTTCATTAAATCTCGACATATAGCTCGATAGATCCATATCCATCGAAGTTTAATGCTGATGCTCGTCAGTAGCTCAACAGAAGCTGTATTTGTCGAGAATTATGAAATTTAGATTTTTAGATCTGATTTTATGCATATCCATGTACATATGTGTAGGGTTTCTTTTCTCACAATCCTAGACATATATAAGGATTATTTTAAGGGCCGTCAAAGGTGATGCAAAGTGATGCAACTCAATGAAAATTGATTGTGCATGCAAATTGTGAATGGAGACAAAATTTGCCCTAATTCATCACATTCCTTGTAGAAGTTGCTGTGTTTTTGCACCAAGGGTTTTGTAACCAATGAGCTTCTTAATCTTCATCATTGGATGAAGTGAAGAACTTTGCAGTCAACATCTTCTTCAAGCTGGTGTGTTAGTCACTTACTTGGATCCATCCACCAATTAGCTAGTCACGTAGTGAGAGCCGTACACTGAAAGGAGAGATTGTCACTGTTGGAAAATCTGGTTTTGTATCTCATACAAAACTCACAGCAGAAGCAACAAATATGAATTTATTTCATTCATAATTGATAACATGCACTATGAAAATTTCAAAATTTAAGAACAAGATAGCGTACCTTGGTGCGGTGAAATTCAAAACAAAAGATTAGAAGCACTTAGGAACACTTTTAATCTTCACTCCAATTCCACTTTACGCCCAAGAAGTGTGGTCTCTCAATCAGTTTCTAAGGGAGAATTATTGAGTGGCTTCACTCGCACATACACACCACTTCGCAATGATGTATCTTTTTTCTTATTAAAAAATTTTGTATGTTTCTCCCTTTTATAACTAACTGATTATCTAATTGGGCCAGCCTATTGGGCCTTTCCAATTGGGCTTTAGTATGTGGCTTGGAGTGGGACCAAAAGGGACCAATAAGACACTAGCTCCAATGGGCCTTAGGCTTTTTCTATCAACTCTTGACAAGCTCAAAGTTACCATTAATTATATTTAATACCACTATATAAATATAATTGCACTCTAGGTCATACTAATAAATTATATCCCAAGACTTTATTATACATGCAACCCCTTCATAAAATATTTGTAGTAATACAAAGTCATAAATGTAGACTGTCACTTTGTTAATTACTACATCTTAATCCTTGAGTACCTGGTTTAATCTTTTTAAGTTATCCATCATATATTTATGAAATCCAATTCCATAAATATATACTTTAGTATATTTTTACTAAAGTGGTTAGGCCTAACACTCTGAATAACCAAAACCATTAAACTTATCTCAAGGGAATATTTTATATCTCCGTTAAGAGATTATGAATTCCATTTTGAGAATATATGTTCCATCAACAATAAATGTGGCTGCCCAACATACGGAGGTGTGGGGACTATTTTTGCCGTCCTCGGCAAGGCCATGGGCGTAGTGCCGAGGAGGCTCAGAGTGTCCCACATCGAAGAGAGCTTCCCCCACTTGCTACCTTATAAGCTGTGAAGCGAAGGAAGTAGTGTACCATCGTATTCCGGTATTCGAATACGAGAATACGATGGTACACTACTTCCTTCGCTTCACAGCTTATAAGGTAGCAAGTGGGGGAAGCTCTCTTCGATGTGGGACACTCTGAGCCTCCTCGGCACTGCGCCCATGGCCTTGCCGAGGACGGCAAAAATAGTCCCCACAATAAAAGGAAGCTCTTGAGGGCAGTGCCCATCATTGGTATTGTTCGTTTTTGGGCAAGGGTGGCAGTTTTTGAAACTTGCTCCTACCGCATGATACCCGCACGGTTTCGTTACCTTTGAAGGGCACGCCTCTACACCTTCCTTTTATTGTGGGGACTATTTTTGCCGTCCTCGGCAAGGCCATGGGCGCAGTGCCGAGGAGGCTCAGAGTGTCCCACATCGAAGAGAGCTTCCCCCACTTGCTACCTTATAAGCTGTGAAGCGAAGGAAGTAGTGTACCATCGTATTCCGGTATTCGAATATGAGAATACGATGGTACACTACTTCCTTCGCTTCACAGCTTATAAGGTAGCAAGTGGGGGAAGCTCTCTTCGATGTGGGACACTCTAAGCCTCCTCGGCACTGCGCCCATGGCCTTGCCGATGACGGCAAAAATAGTGCCCACAATAAAAGGAAGCTCTTTAGGGTAGTGCCAATCATTGGTATTGTCCGTTTTTGGGCAAGGGTGGCAGTTTTTGAGACTTGCTCCGACCGTATGATACCCGCACGGTTTCGTTACCTTTGAAGGGCACGCCTCTACACCTTTCTTTTATTGTGGGCACTATTTTTGCCGTCCTCGGCAAGGCCATGGGCGCAGTGCCGAGGAGGCTCAGAGTGTCCCACATCGAAGAGAGCTTCCCCCACTTGCTACCTTATAAGCTGTGAAGCGAAGGAAGTAGTGTACCATCGTATTCTCGTATTCGCTATTGTAGGGGTAAAAGGCCCAATACTAGACAATGGGCCACGGCCCGTCCGAGGAGTCCACCCGTCCGAGAACAGCAAAGTCTTGCGGGACTCGTCCGAAGAGAATCTATTGTTGGGATAAACAGAGGAACGAACCAGGCCAATGCTCCAGCACCGGCCCTGGTATTTTCGAGGAGTCCCCTAACGTTTATAGACCATAACGGACAGGTGGCAACAATAAGATATTTTATAAAAGGTTGCTGCTACCGCATTTATGACCCTGGAACCAACATCATGGCCGCATTAATGGAGAGTGTACATCTGAACAGTGACCCTAGTCCCTCATAGCTACCAGGCGAAGGCTTTAGGGTGGCTGATGGGACAGGAATCAGGATGAAGCCGCCCATTTGGCACATGTGAACTTGCCTATAAATAGAGCTTAAGGAAACGTAGAAGGGGGACGGAACATTGGAAGAGGAAGAAGGTAGAGAAAAAGGAGAACTGAAGGAGAAGAGAAAAGAAACAAGAACACTTGAACGAATGTCATAAGCATCTCCTCGGACACATCCGAGCCAGAAACCAAGACGTATACTGCACCCCTCTATCATTAAGTTGACCCAACTAAGCTTGGGCCAACTCCCAGTTTGCCTTCTGCTGTATTAGCCGAACCCACTCTCTTACAAATAAACTGTGGGGATATTGTTTGCGAGTAGGACAAAGGCCCATCTTTCTTGTAAGCCAAAACTCCAAATTGTACCCCTACAGGAGGTTTTGATCGTAACTTTAGATCTCACTCCTAATATATCAAAGCAACCTACACTTCATGATCAGGTCCATTATTCTCTCAGGATTAAGAGTTCATGCAAATAGAAGTCGTGATATTTATTATTCATTTGACAGTCGTTAGAAGAATAATAAATCTCACAACGGTCCAGTTTAATATGTTTTAACTCTTAAAACATATCAACATATTAACTAGAAGTCTCCACTTCCATGATCAAGACAAATCATCTTAGTTAATACGTTATAGTCTTCGCAGATGAAATGTCCAATTTCATCACCGACTACGAACTATAATTCTGAGTTTACAAAGAACTTGTGATCTATATCTTCTGTGACTAAATCACATAAATCACATGCTATGCATCTCATAGACTATATGATAATGTCCAAATATTCATGTTACCATTATTTTAGATAATAATAAAATAACTTTATTAATCATAACATTAAGTCATAAATAATGTTATATATAGCATCATACAATAGGATTTAAGGGTATATATCCTAACACTCTCCTACTTGCCCTAAAGACTATTGTGCACTAATCTGACTCCCATTCCCTCCAAATGTGACTCAAAAGTCCTTTGTGGCAAGGTTTTGGTAAATGGATCCACTAGATTACTTGCACTATCAATCTTTGCTACTACTACATCTCCTCGAGCAATAAAATCTCGAATAATGTGGTACTTTCTCTCAATGTGCTTTCCTTTCTTGTGATTCCTTAGATCCTTGGATTGTGCAACCGCTCCACTATTGTCACAAAACAATGTGATGGGAACTTGCTCCATTCTCACAACACCAAGATCAAAAAGGAATTTCTTGAGCCAAACAGCTTCCTTTGCCGCTTCACAAGCAGCAACATATACAGCTTCCATGGTGGAGTCCGCAATACAAGATTGCTTAACACTCCTCCAACTTATGGCTCCACCTCCCAAGGTGAACACACAACTTGAAGTGGACTTTTTGAAATCAAGATCTGATTGAAAATCTGAATCTGTATAACCAATGGGAATCAAATCCTCACTATGGTAAACAAGCATATAATCTCTTGTTCTCCGTAGATACTTAAGAATATGGTTTACAGCTTGCCAATGTTTAAGTCCTGGATTTGATTGTTATTGGCTGACCATGCCAACTGAATAACAGATATCTGGTCTAGTACATATCATGGCATACATGAGACTTTCCATTGTAGAAGCATAAGGAACTTGTCTCATCATATTTTCTTCCTCAAGAGTCTTAGGCCTTTGGTCATCAGACAGAGGAACTCTATGTCTAAAAGGAAGTAATTCTTTCTTGGAGTTTTGCATGCTAAACCGTTCTAGAACCTTATCTATATACCCAGTTCGTGGTAAACCTAACATCTTATTCTTGCGATCTCGCCAAATCTTGATCCCTAGAATAAAGTTAGCTTCACCTAAGTCCTTCATTTCAAATTGGCTTGACAACCAAACCTTTACCGATGATATTACCCCTACATCATTTCCAATGAGTAAAATATCATCAACATAAAGTACTAGGAACATTACTACTTTATCTTGATGTCTTTTGTACACACACGGTTCATCAAGATTTTGTTCAAAACCAAATGATTTGATTGCTTGATCAAATCTGATGTTCCATGACCTAGATGCTTGCTTAAGTTCATAAATGGACCTTTTCAACTTGCATACCATATGCTCTTGGTTCTTTGCTATGAAACCTTCAGGTTGCATCATATAGATTTCTTCTTCAAGATTGCCATTAAAAAATGCAGTCTTAACATCCATTTGCGAAATCTCATAATCATAATGAGCAGCAATGGATAAGAGAATTCTAATAGATTTAAGCATGGCTACTGGCGAAAAAGTTTCATCATAATTAATACCTTCTTTTTGTGTATACCCTTTCGCCATTAGTCTTGCTTTAAAGGTTTCAACCTTTCCATCTAACCCTCTCTCTCTCTTGTAAACCCATTTGCAACCAACAGGTTTAATGCCATTAGTCGCCTTTACAAGATCCCAAACATGATTGGAATACATTGAATCTAATTCAGATTTCATAGCTTGGACCCAATGATGTGCATCTATATCATTCATTGCCTTCTCATAAGTGTAGGGATCCGATTCAGCCTCTTCTGGGATAGTTTCATAAGTTTCTCCCAAACCTATAAATCTTATAGGAGGCCGAACAATTCTCCCACTACAACGAGGCACCTGTGTACTAGTCATCTCATGTGTAATGTCTTGTGGTGTATTCAATACAGCCACATCATTCCTAGTTTCATCCATTGGTTATTCAATTACAGGTTCATTTATTTCAGCCAAGACAACTCTACTTCTAGGAGTAAAATTATTCATATAGTCATTTTCCAAGAATTTAGCATTTGTACTAACAAAAACTTTGTTATCTTTACGACTATAGGATAAATAACCCCTAGTTTCTTTTGGATAACCCACAAGCAAACACACTTTTGATTTTAGTTCCAGCTTATCAGGCTTCCCTTTAAACACACGTGCTGGACAGCCCCAAATGTGGAGATATTTCATACTAGGCTTACGCCCATTCCACAATTCCATTGGTGTTTTGGGAACAGATTTTGATGGAATTAAATTCAAAAGATGTATTGCTGTATCTAAGGCATAACCCCAAAAAGAAATAGGTAAAGTTGAGTAACTCATCACGGACCTAATCATTTCTAAAAGAGTCATATTCCTTCTTTCTGCTACACCATTTTATTAGGGA